>OY740765.1:111344701-111737794 GCA_963513935.1 Aphrophora alni
TGCATGTAGAGATGGTTTCAAAGTTCGAATAGTTATACAGCGTTAAGGAGCATGGAAATGTTCACAGTTCTAAATTTTGTACAACATTAAGTGCATTTGAAGTTATTTTTACAATAAAAAGAGTTGTATACCTTTAGAGTACATGGAGTCAAAATTACGGTTCCATGTGTTGTAGACATAATTAATAAACTTTGAGATTGATGAGTGAGAAGTTATAAAAATAATAAACCAACATAAATTGTCACCCACGTGCGTTTATTAATCAAATGCGTTTTAACTACACAGTCGCCATCTTGAGTGATCTTTGAGCTACAATGATCACATCATAACTAAAAAAAGATAATCAGATAGCTTAAATATCATTGACTATGGTGACTGTGTTGTTAAAACACGTTTGAATAATAAACTTACGTTTGTGAGAATTTGTGTTAGTTTATTATTCTTACAAATAACACGAATGAACTGATTGATATGTAACAAGAATTGAACATCTTTAGAGTACTTGGAGTCATTATAAAACTTCGATGTTTTATAGAGAGGTGGAGCACTTTGAATCACAACCCTAATATATACTGTTTAACATTGTTAAAGTGCTTTAGCAATTATCACACTTACATTTTGTATACAGCATTAGGAGATACTGGAGTCAACATAAGAATTCAAATGTAGTGTAACGTGAGGAGTACTTGCAGCCAGCTCTACAGTACTCAGTGTTATACACCTTCGTGTGGAATTAATTGTAGTCAGCTCCATAATTCCAGGTGTTGTCCACTGTAAGAAGTAATTGGAGCCAAAACAACAGTTCGAAGTTTTGTACACTTTTGGAAATAATTTTAGTAAAACAACAGTTTAAGTGCTCTACACTATTAAAACGATTGTATTAAACCACGGTTCTACATTTAGACACTGTAAGAAACAAATGGAGTCAAATTCACATTTACGGGTGATGTACACTGTAAGAAGCAATTGGTGTCAACACTACATCTTCAGACTTTGCATAGCATTTGTTAAAGTTTGAGGCAGTGAGACAGTAAATAGTGTTGTACAGTGATATATAGTATCACAGTTCTAAGAGTTGGACAGATTAAGAGCACTTGAAATCTCTAGTAAAGTTCAAAGTACTGTACATGTTTAGATAACTTGAAATGGGTATCACAGTTCAAAGTGTTGTAATGTGATAACTTAAAATCACTATTACAGTTTAAAATATTGTATAGTGTTAGAGCACTTAAATTAGTATTATAGTTTGTAGTATTGTATAGTGTTAGGGAACTTGAATTTAGTACTACAGTTTGAATTATTGTAGAGTGGTAGGGGACTTGAACTTGATATCTCAATGTGAAATTATATAGCACTTGAAATCATTATGACAGTTCTTACTATTTATAGTGTTAGAAGACACGAAATCAGTATCACAGTTCGAAGTGTTGTATAGTGGTAGAGCACTTAAAATCAGAATAATAGACTAAAATTTTGTATAATGGTATAGCACTTAAAATCAGAATAACAGACTGAAATGTTGTATAGTGGTAGAACACTTAAAATCAGAATAACAGACTGAAGTGTTGTATAGTGGTAGAGCACTTAAAATCAGAATAACAGACTGAAGTGTTGTATAGTGGTAGAGCACTTAAAATCAGAATAACAGACTGAAATGTTGTATAGTGGTAGAGTACTTGAAATCGGTATCACAGTTTGAAGTGTTATGTAGTGTTAGAGAACTTGAAATCAGTACTACAGTTCAACGTGTTGTACTACGTTTTGAAATATGTTTTTCTGTTAGAGCACTTATAAAGATAGCGTTTATAAATATTGTAGGGTTAAGTTCTAATATTTAAATTTTTCAAATACCTAATATATTATACCAATTAATTATATTAAGTATAGTTTGTCCATATTACGTTATTAGAACTTTTTTAAGCACCCAACAAATTGTTTTGTTTGAAAACAATTCTCCCTCGCTTTTACAAGTATGAACACATTCGTAAACCAATTTAAAATTTATATTGAGTGATCATATGTATATATATATATATATATATATATATATATATATATATATATATATGAAATAGGAAATGAGTATGTAAAATCAAAAACGATAGTTCACGTAATACCTATAATGTTTAAATATAACGTAATGGTTAAATTCATTAAGTGTGATACGAATTAAAAGGGAATTATGAAATGTTCACTAAATTGAGCTGCTGCTTCTAAATCAAAAAGAAATGCAAAGCTCCATCTAGCGTTGATAGAGGAAAACATAAATCACACAATGTAATGATCGTTTTCCATGTGGCTCTTGTTGTCATTTTTCAGGAGTCATTACCATATACCATATTATTATACAAAGGCATCAGCCACTTGTCAACGGAATGTTGAAAACTGCGGATATAGTCTCGGCGTTTCCTCCAGCGCTACACTCACCCATTCCTCATATATTTTAACGATCAAAATGGCTTCCTTTTTTCACAGCTCAATGTACGATGTAAAAAATCGTAGAGATAATAAAAGTAGACATATATTCGTTTTATAGAGCGCTAAAGAGGCGGTTAAGGAAAATCCTAATACGAAAAAGGAGATACAGGTTGTATTGCGGAATGCGTCATTGTTTGAAGAATAAGAGAATGTCGAATACATTATGTATACGCCTCCGTCTTCTACTGTTACTGTGGGTACGGCTACTTAAGATTTGAAAGAAATCTGAATATATAATATGAAGGAAGATGATATGATAAATCGTATTCAATATTCTGACGTTCTGCAGAGCAGTAGTGTCCGTTCTTAGGGTCCTGTCAAAACAAACTTTTTGTTGGCTTATCTCATATTTCACTACGCTTCAGTGCATGTTACTTATTATTTATATAATTATGTAAACAGTATCTATGTTTACACGGTGTTTTCCGGCTTAATACATTTTTAATATATTTCAAAACATTGTTATTTATAAAATGTTTAATATATAACAAACTGATATGAAATCTCGATGTAAAAAGCAATTAACTCTTGTAAATACTACGATAAGCATTATTACAAAAATAATACATTTTATTTAGCAAATATATAAAATATCTATCTCAGGAAACCTGTTTATGATATATACAGGGAAATGAAATAAGTTACGGTAATTGGTATATTCTGTTTCGATAGTCTAATTAAACCAAACATACCCTAATAGGCTCACTTATAGTGAGTACGGACTTGATAATCCCGAGGGAACCTAGCTGGATCTACACCTTGTTTATATACTCTTGGGTTAGATTCCCCTGTTTCACCTTTCCTATCAAGTCTCTTTTGATCAAGTTTCATCTTTTTCGACGCTGATGATATTAGAGTATTCAAGGGCTAAGTGTGTTGGTTTTGGGTTGTTATCTTCCTTTTATGATGATCAATATGTTTTTCGCCTTTAAAAAACCACGAAAAAATTAACCAAACATTCCATAGACAACTTTACAGGACACTCATCTTTTCGTTTCTGTGTGTATTTTAAACAAAATTTTAAAATACATTTTTTGAACACTAATTAATACATGAATCCAAATTTCTTAGACATTTTAGGTAAAAATGCCAATAAAAAGTTATTTTCTTCACAAAATTATTTAAAAATGGCCTTGTAAAGAATTTATTTGAAATCGTTATTACCATATTGTAACATGTATAGAGATGGTTTTTGATTAATTTTTGTTGCGATCGAAACTATAATCAAAATGCCAGTAAATTTGGTGATTCCTTGTGGATAACACGTAGATCTTTTCCATGGCCTCTAATATTACTTAATTTAAAACACACATAAAAACAATCAAAAGCAAACTTATATTTTAAAAAATCAACGTCTTAGGATGTTATAGGAAATATATTGTGTTATTTATCCATTTATCAAGGACAATTTGTTGTTTACGTATCTTGGCATCCGATAGGTTCCAATAAGAGGAAAGGTACCATTTCATAAATTCAGACAATAACCCAGTTCCAAGTGTTATACTTGGAACTGTATAAGTACAATCACATAGAGTTATATATGTGAATATATATATATATATACTATATATATATATATATACTATATATATATATATATATATATACTATATATATATATATATATATATATATATATATATATACAATCACATAGAGTTAGCATCACAAATGCGGGTCAGGGTCGCTTTTCAGGGTGAGTTCATAGAGGTGATGCCCGCTAGAGGTTGTCCAAAAGGTGGGGTTCTCTCACAGTTACATTGGAACTTGGTGGTTAACAGACTCTTAGACGACCTTAAGCAGGTTGCCACTTACAGCACACGGAGAAAATAGCCCTCGGTTCGGGGCATTTTTTCCCCAAGTTCTTGCTAATGTCATGATTGTTAGCTTACATCATGTGCTAAGGCAGGACTGAAAGTCATTTTTTATAAACCGTTATTGTTACCATAACTAGGAAAGAGAACCTAAATTATCTTTCGTGGCTGAAGTTTTGGAATACTCAGCTTAATATTTTCAGGTCGGTCATCTTGATCTAATTTTTTATAGCAAACTTTTTGGAATTAACTAAAGTTGAGTGGATAAAATACTCAACAGAACTAAGTGAGCACTGATGTCGCAATTTTGGATATTAGGCCACACAAACCTTTTTAGCTGTACTTTGGGGTTGTACGGTGGAATATGGTGCTCTTGTGTTTTAGCCCAAGGTAAGCCAGAAAACATGCAAAAAACTACAGATCCTACAAAGTCTACAAAACCGAAGCATTCGTTAGCAGCCCTATAGCTACTATGGAGATTCTGTTGTCTTCTGCCCGTGGACATCTTCCTGATGGTAGAAGCCCAGAAATCTCCCCATCTGCTCAAATGTTTAACCTTCTGAATGGCTATCACGTCTAGAACGGTCCACAACAAAATAACCGAAACTCTTTTGATGAACTTGGTATTAGACAAGATTAAACGGGAATAGAGTTTATTTTTTATTAACCCGTATGCCATAGTCACGTAAAGACTGGAAAGGAGAAAATGAACAAGTTACTAACAACAGATACCTAGTCTGGTACACAGATGGTGTAGTTATAGGACAGAAATATGGTTTTGATTTACAGTTCGTCTTTCAAAAACAGCCATTAGTGTAAGTTTTGGAAGTTACTGTAGAGTTTTCCAATCTGACATCTCAGCAATCTTGGCTTATACGTATCTATCTAACGGCCCCTTTAAAAGCTTGTACTAGCCCTATCAGATAGCCAGGACGTCCTCCTAACCCTTAATTCAACCAAAAATCTCTTCTAGATGTACGAGTATGTGAGAATGTGTTCTAAGCCTCACCACATTTCCCTCTCTCAGTATGTGCACCTTGCCTTAATTACAGGACTCACATTATCAAGGGCAACAAGCGTGCATTTCTATATTTAATGGGACCTGTGGCTTTAAAATATTAACTGCTGAGCCATAATGAAATCTCAAAGGCTAGCTTGTCCTGCTAGGTATACTAGGGAGCACAATAAGCTTTGGTTGAAGTGAAAGCTTATAATAAAAATCCCCAATAAATCTAATCTATTATCACAATCCCAAGCGTTTTACAGTAATAAGAGTACTAGGAGCCAGTACAACAGTTCCAAGTAGTACAATGTTCGGTGCACTTGGATGGAGTCAAATACACAGCTACAACAGTTGAACAAAAACAGGCGAACTTAAGGATGTCATCACAGTTCTCAGAAATATTTAAAATTATGTGGATTTGTAGCCAGTGACAAGAGTTGAACAAAGAAAGTTGAACTTGGCAAAATCATCACAGTTCTCAATAATGTTTAAAGTTAGGTGCATTTCGAGTCAAGATGGCAGTTACAACCATTGAACAAAGTCAGGTGTACTTGGAGATATCTTCAAAGTAATCATAATGTATAATGTTAGCTACACTTGAACCCAGCATGACAGAAGAGTTGAACAAAGTTTGGTGAACGTGCAGATGTTATTACAGTTTTTAATAAAGTATAATATTAGGTGTATTTGGAACTATCACCACTATTTCAAACGTTTAACATAGTCAGGTGCACTTATTGGTATCATCAGAGTTCTTAGTCATGTACAACATTTGGTGCACTTGAAGTCAACACCACAGTTTCAAGAATTGATCGAAAATACAACCTTCACAGTTCTCAGTGACTTAAAACGTTGTATGTATATGCAGTCATCACCACAGTTACAAGAGTTGAACAAGGTCACGTGGTCTTAAATATATCATCACAGTTCTAAGTCAAGCATTACGTTAAGAGCACTTGGAGTCAACACCACTATTACAAGACTAGAGAATGTGGATTCACTTGAAGTTACAACAAAGTCAGCTGCCCTTGGAATTAACATCACATTTATAATGTAGTACAGAGTCAGAAGTATTTGGAAATATCAAAACAGTTCTTTGTGATATAGCAAATTATTCGGACCCAACATGACAATTGTAAGAGTTCAACGAAGTGAGGTGCACTTTTAGTTAGCATCACAATTACATGTAATGTACGGAATCAGGTGCATTTAGAATACCAACACTGTTCTTAATGATATAAGTTAAAAAAGTTCTTAAAAAACAAAACAAAAGTGTTTCGACAATATTATTTTGATCCAGTATTTAATTTGTTTTAACGGGTGGAATAACTGTTATGCGGTTTCAGGTAGCGTCAAAATCAGTGACTAGGTTCCGCAACAGAAATTAGATTTCATATTTAATTAAATGTGGCCAAAAGTAGTTTTTATCTTTGAGCTGAGTGAAGATTTCCACTGGATATTTATCCTGTCAAAACTATAGACCAAATTCATGCTGTTGTCAAATTTCATGGAAAATGATTTAGTAGTTTATGAAACAAAAATTTTATACAGTATAATAACCGTATAGCTGATTTATTTATTATTTAATTTTAAATATTCCATCAAACTGTTAGTTTCTAAAAACAAAAGACTGTGTATTTTACACTACGAACTACAAACGTTAACTTGCAAAAAATCTACACACTCAACAGGTTAAGTTACTAAGGTAATATATGGATATACACAATTTATTTAATTTTTTCATTTCGAATTTTACATAGATTCGTATTCCATACAAAAAACAATAAGTATAAAATTAATGTTTTTGATTGTAATTTATCTAAATCTCTTTTAAATACACTGTGAATTAAACTTATTAAGTGGTAGATACACTGTAATTCATATTGAAATTATATTTACTACCTAAATATTCAATAAAAGGTTGCGTCTCTATTGAAACAATTTTTTTTTCAAAATGACAGGCAATTTAGAGAGCTCGTTATCAACATATTCATTATCAAATAAATCATTACTGTACAAAATTAAAGATTGGTAAATGAACTGCATTATTTTAGACATTTGGCATTTTTGAGTCATTACAAACACTAGTATATACTTTGTAATATGAGTAAAACATTAAAAACACGAATACATACTTATATAATATGCACAAAAGATTTAAAATATGAATATACACTTATATAATATACACAAAACATTACTAACTAGAACACATACTTATGTAATGTAAAAAAAAATAATTACAAACACGATCATATAATATTTTCTATTACAAACAAGAATATATACTTATATAATATCACATAACAATACAAACTAGAATATACCTACACTTATATAATTTACACAAAATATTATAAATACGAATATATTCTTATATAATATGGACAAATCATTACAGACAATAATATACTTATATAATATGCACAATTCATTACAATCACGAATATAATTTACTCATTGTAATATGCACAAGTTATTACTGACACGAATATATACTTATATAATATGAACAAAACATTACAAACACCAATACATACGAATATAATATGCACTGTAGAAACAAGAATATATACCTATATATTATACACAAACATTACAAACACGAACATGTACTTATATAATATGCAGAAAACATTACAACGACCAATAATTTACATATCGTTAAAAGTAATAGAAATATTGAAATACCTGTGAATACATTTTTTTAAAGTAGTAGTGTGTGTTGTAATACACACAGACTAACGGTTCGGTAGCAATCTTTATGTAATTCGACTTGAAAAACGAAAAATATAAATTTGTTCGTTTAAAAACTGT
Organism: Aphrophora alni; assembly: GCA_963513935.1. NCBI lineage: Eukaryota > Metazoa > Arthropoda > Insecta > Hemiptera > Aphrophoridae > Aphrophora > Aphrophora alni. Next base: position 111,352,814 of record OY740765.1, read on the forward strand.
ATGGCCACATTTTACATATTCGTGAATGTTCCGTAAACAGTAGTTAAGATGAAAAAGTGAAAAAAGGACAATTGTCCCCCCTCTCCTTCTCATTAATCTATTAAGCATATTTCTTTCACAATAAGTTAATTTAGAGAGGAAACCCCTATCAGAACATGCAATATTGTAACAATTACAATACTATAAAAGACATTATTTGTTGTGTATTAAATGACAAATTTTAAAACCAGGAATATTTATGAACCTGTACAGTCACTAAGTAATAAATAAAATGGAACAGAATCCAAATGGAGTTATGGTTCACAAAAGACCTTTCTGGTGAAATTGGTTCTCTAAAAAACAGGGAAAGGGTATAATAGAAAGGGGGAGGAAAGAAGGATAAGGCTATTCATTAGCCTGGTAGATGATTTCAGGAAGATAGGAGAGGAGAACGGGTCTTATTAAACAAAAACAAAATAGAGAAGATTCTAGTAAAGCAGATATATTTTTCTGTAGCCTATAGAGGTAATTTTTATGGTGATTATATTTTGTTTCATGCTCGACAAATAGGAATTACGCAGTGTTTTTTCTATACTTACAAGTTTCACATCAAACTTCTCCCTTTAGTTAAAGCTTTCATGTCTGACATAATCTCCAACTACTACTAATATAATTTTCTTTTAAATATTATATCAATTTTACAATAAAGTAGTAATATTATTTGATTGTATGCAGTGTAATTCATTTCACCGCAATATTTCGGGAGGTAATTTTAGAGATAAAAATAAGGAAAAAAAAACCTTTTTGTAAACATATGTCAGAAAACGTTTAAGTTCCGTCTTTCGCCCATTTTGTCTTTAAAAAAGTATTATATCTGAAGGTATGCTATAGGAATTATTTATGTAATTTTTTACCAGTATACCAGAATTCGCCACTTTATTTGTGTATTTTCATTATGCCGGGCGATTAAAATGTTTAATATTGAACATCTTGACAACATTACAAGAGACGTAAGATTATATAATTAATAAAAATATAATTTATTTTTTCTATTTTTTTTATAGGTCAAAGAATAACCTAATTATCTACAAAAAACTAAAAACATAATTTCTTTGTAATTGTTTACAACACCCAGGAATTACCTAAACCAAACTATTATGGAATATTATAATCTATTGCCCAGAAATGTACGAAAAATGAAAAGGTTTCCCTTAGCAGTTTCAAAATGGAACCTGGGGTTTTAATACTTGTTCAATATTTTTTCCTATTAGTTTGTAAAATTACATGTTAACAAATATAAATTTAAAGGTAAATTATTTTTAAAAAATTAATAATCTAATGAAGATTATAAAACTTAATGTAATTTTATAAAAAATATGAGAAAAAAATGAATTGTTTAAATTAATATTATAATATAAGTAGCCATTGTTAAACTGTTAAGAGAAATATTTTTTATATCCAGTACATTTCAGGGCAATGGATTGATTATATTATTATTAAATATTATGTTAATTCCATAAAAATTTTTTTTTTAAATTAGGTAATTCTTAGGTGTTATAAAATTATGTTTTTAGTTTTTCCTTGTTAACTCAGTTATTTTTTTACCTACAAAAAAATTAAAAAGTTAATTTTATTTTTGTAAAAAAAAAACTATTGTCTCTTGTAAATATTATGTAATGGTAATGGATTTCGGGATATTCCACATTAGAAATATTAAACACCCGCCATTTTGAAAATGTACAAAACAAAGTCTTGGATATCTGGTATACTAAAAATACATTTCATAAGTAGGCCTAATGCTTATATCAAAATCTATTTCTCATTTTTCTTATCTATTTCTAAAGATACAATGTACAAACTTAAAATGTCAGACAGACGGAAAACTAAGCGTTTCCGCACCTGTTTACATACACTTTCGTCTTATTTTTAGCTCTAGAATCAGCTCCCTTAATACTGATGTGTATTTTTAATGACAATTTCCCCTTGATTTCTCTCTGTGGGGAAACCTCAAGAGCAACTCCAGTAACTTCAATTCAAGATCTCAGACAACGCATTGAGAACGGTACGGAGAGTATTCGGCAAATGCCTGGTGTTTTCCAAATAGTGGGGAAATCTAAGTGGAGGCATATATATGCATGTGTGTTACAGGGGCCATAACTTTGAACAGTTCCTTTAGTTTCTTTATAAATAGCGCTGATATAATTTGTGTATTATGGACAACTACCAACAATTTATGATTTTAGTTTTTAGCCGATTAATTGGTTATCGTTTGCGCTACGGAAAAAATAAAAAAACGTTTTGTTTGACGTTAAAAAAGTAACTTTTTGTGTCCTGAAATGTTTTTGTAAAGTTAGCGGTTTTAGAGATATTTGACATTAAAAATTTTAAATGGCCGCCATTTTATAAATATAGAAAAGAACGTTTTGCTTTTATGTACAGGGATAAAAGATTAAATATGTACACCAAATTAGAGCTCGTATCTTTTCTATTTACAATCATATAATGTGTTTGGTAATAAAAAAAAAAAAAAAAAAAAAAAAAATGGCGGATAATTCGAAAACTAAGCATTTACGGATTTATGGACCTTTTTGATTATTGAGCCTTTTTTCTTATTTTCACCTATAGAACCTGGTGAAATTTGGGACAATATTGTCTAGACACTGTGTATAATACATACGTAATGTATGTTTTTGTTACTATTTGTTACATTATTTCAGTTTACCTTTATATTCTATTGTTGTAAAGCTGTACTTTTTGCAACTCCTATTGACGCTTGGATTATTAATTCACTGTCATTATCATTATCATTATTATTTTAATGATAATAATTCCTGGTCATTTGAAACAAGTATTATATGTTATACTCTTATTTGGACACTTAACTCTCGGTGTTGTCTTAGTTGACCCTACCCTAGATCAATTATTTACCTTCGTTTGCCTATCTGCTCCTAACTCAAATAAACCCACTATTGTTTACTTGTTAAGTGTTTATTGTCTTTTACTTTAGTGTTCAATTGTCAATGACCTGCAAAGATTGAAATAAACAACCATTGTGGATCACGACAGTGTTTTTTATAATAAAATTTATTATTTAATTGTAGTTTTTTTTTGTTTTGGGGGGGGGGATATGTACTAAAATAATTGTGGGATTAATGGGCAATATGACTGAAGTAATAAATTTATTATATATAAACGGTTTCAGCATGTTTATTTTATTTGTATGGTTTAACAGTGTCAAACAATTATTTATCTCTTTTTGGTGTACTAATAAGTGATTTCTTATAAATTACAAAGCACATTATTAGTTTGGTAAGAATATGAATTGAAAATTTGTAAAGAAAAATTTGTTTTTTTTACTCATAAATTAATGACGTTATGAATAACCATTTTTATATACATTGTATTTTTGTCAAATTTTATTTCATGTGTATTTTGTGTATAGTCTATGTCTAAAATAACGTGTTTATGAATATAATCATAATATATATATATATATATATATATATATATATATATATATATATATATAAAGGATGTTTCTGTAATACACGGAAATAGTTTAGACGATCGATGTAGGTTAATATAAAGACAAATATCCTATAAACACATGTCCGGAAACGCTTATTTTACCAGCTATCCGCCATTTTTGTTTATACTAAATAATTTATATCTTTAGAACGGTTTAACCAATTGAGTTGAAATTCCGTATGGTAGGGCCTACTCATCAATTTAAAGAACTAATTTGTCAAAAAATCAATTTTTTCTAATAATCCGTTTCAAAATGGCGGCTATTTAATAATTTTAAATGAAAACAACTCATTTGAAGTTATTCTTATTTAGTATTTTGAAAATAGCCACCATTTTGAAACGGATTATTAGAACAAGTTGGATATTGTTTTTAACTATTATTTTGACCCATGTAACCTCCACTTGAATTATCTTCGCGCATTACAGATCCACCCTGCATATATGAATTTAATTATAAATTACATCATCATCGTTTTTTTCATACATGTTAGTTTTATAGAATTTATATAATATTTACTCAAATTTTAAAGTGAAAACGTGAAAAAGTAAATGTTTTAACAAATATATAGTAATTGTAAAACATTTTATAGTATTTGTCAAAACCGTCTATCTATAATTATAAACTAAATAATCACCGATTCTTCTTACTCGTATGTATATTTACTTAAGTATATTTCCTACATTACAATATAAATTGAATTTAATACAGTATGGTATCAGCTTTGCTATTTAAAATAACGATGGTAATTAACATTATTACCATCTCATATACGTATAGAAAATATTATATCTAAAAACCGGTGTCGAGTTTCCCAGAAGTATCCATTGAGATCTTCTGAGTTCAAAAAGTGGTTTTGAAATTTATGTCTGTCTATCGTCTAGCTACTGTAGTTTATCGGTTATCATCTGTGAAGTGCTCTATATTCCAAATAGAGGTAAACTATTTTAAAAAGGTTTGGTATGTGTGTATATTTTAGTCATATTTCAGAAGATTAATTCATTTTTTTCTTAACCAAAAAATATCACGAAACAAAATATAAATTTCCAATATTTTCAATTTGGGTTGAACCAAATGCAACACATTTTGTTGATATGTAGCTCTGAAATACCACCTAAAAACAGCCAGTTCGTGAGTTATCGATAAAACCGCAAAGTATGTGATGGGGTCGTTGTAAAAGACATAATTTTTCTACCAATTCATTTTTGTTGGTGAAATGTGACGTATAATTGCAGAAATCCGTGTTTAAAAGTGAATAAAATAAAAATTCGCTATTAAAATATAATTTATAAAAACAGAAAACAATCCAAGACCGCCAAAATTTGATCTCATAATATTTGTGCTTAAGATATGACACAATTGAAAGAAGTTCGTAACTCATGTAAATATATCAGTTTATTAAAAATAATTTACAAAATTTAAGACAACGTAAATCGTTGATTTTAAAATTGGTACAGAAAATTACAGCACTGATATTTTTGCTTAGGAATAATTTTGTTTGGTTAATATTCTGATAGTGAATGGGTCTGTGAGGAAGATTGAGCAAAAACTAATGCACCCTTTATTTAAACAAAATTTAAGTTATAACTTACATTAACATTGGCTTCCATAAATGTTCTCGTTAACCATTATAAAAGTATTATAAACATTAATTATTACATTTCCAATATAAATTAAATGTAATACAAGATGATATCAGCATTGTTATTTACAAGAACTATGATAATCATAGTATTTCTTCAACTAATTTAAAACTTACATAAACATTCCCTTCCATAAATGTTCTTGTTGACGATTATAAATGTTTTATATAAACGTTAAATACATTTCCAATATAAATTTTACCTAATCGAAGACTATAATCAGCTTTGCTAATTACCAGAAATATGATATTCTTAGTATTATTTCAACTAAGATATAACTTACATAAACATTGTCTACCATAAATGTTCTGGTTAACTATTCTAAAAGTTTTTTAAATAAGATTTAATACATTTCCAATATAAATTTAATGTAATACTAGATGATAACAGCTTTGTTATTTACAAGAACTATGATAATCATAGTATTTCTTCAACTAAGTTATATCTTACATAAATATTGCCTTAAATAAATGTTCTTGTTAACGAGTACAAAGAAGTTTATAAAGAAGATTCAATACAATATTCAGGGTGTTGATAGTCACACTCTGCGTGTTCGGGAAATTATCAAGAAATGTGTTAGAAGGGTAGCTTTAAGTTTTAGCCCTATCCATTTCATGGAGTCCAATTAAAACGTATTGTTATTATGTATACACGTGAAAATGTATTCCCTGAATGTGGCATTTCTGTATTATCGGCAGGGTTGGGGACTTAATACTGATTATTCCTTTCCCCCGTCAACCCCTAATAGTAACTCCCTTAATCAACGCGTTCTGAGAATAAGGCAAAGGGATGGGATGGGGTGGGGAGGAAAAAGTTACAGGAAAGGGTGAAGGGCGGGGAGGACGTAGGGATTTTTTACATTTGTCCTCTCCTCGCTATTTTGAATGAATATTCATAAGGCTGATTATCGGATGTGAGAGGTAACGCTGAAGATAGAATGACATATAAGATATTGAGGTAGCAGTTAAGGCAATTTCAACCGAGTTGATGTATGCGTCGCAAAATTAATTATGGCTTTGTGAATATATGTATATAGATGGTTTTTTGACGTGTTTTATGTGGGCGTCTTTGTATCTGTGACCGTATACATATTTTCTTTTGTGTGTCTGTGTGTGTGTGTGTGTGTGTGTGTGTGTTTGGGGGGGGGGGGTGTTTATAATGTTTACACTTTTTTACACATCGTCGTTGGGAAGATCTAATAATCAAATATCCCTTCAGAGTTGTTTTCGCATTGATTATTACCAACGTTTATATAAATTTTATATCACTATATTACATTAAACTGTGAAAAATAATTACACAATTATTTCATACCTATTTACAATAGAAATACTAACCAAAAAATATTTGTTGCAAAAAATATCAGACTGGTAGTAAAAAAAAAAACAAATGAAGATATACCATGGATCTTGTTTTAGAAAATGTATTTATACAGAATGAACTAAAAGTCTGGAAACACCCCTGTAACTTTTAAGTGAGTAATTGGGGGAAAAAACTCAAGTAATGTTTACTAGATATAAATAAGTACTTTTTTTGAAACGGGGACAAAGTTTCCCCCATACATAAAAAAGAACATTTTAATACCTAATAAACATTCCTTGTATTTGGCTCTTCACCAATCACTCACTAAAAAGTTAGAAGAACTTGAATCATTCTCATCTTTAACCGAAAATAACTTCAGATAGCAATAAGATAGAGTCCTCAAATTTTCGTCATTTACATTCTTGTACCAATACCTTTAAATTGAGGGGTCACAAGGCAATGGTTTGCATTTAAAATTTAACATTACTTGAATTTGGGTTTTTTCCCCCAATTACTCACTCGAAAGTTACAGGGGTGTCTCAAGACTTTTAGTTCACCCAGTTTATTTAAATAAAGACAGAAGTTGCTTCTCTTATACCATTATCGAGTCATGAATTTATATCGCATTTGATTATAAAAGATTTTGATGACGGCAATAAAGGTTCATTTTTACTTCTTGTCAATTATTTCTTAGAGGTTTTTTTAATTTTTTTAATACCAATTTTTAAAACGAGTTTAAGTAATTAATTTTCATATTTCACTGAAATTTTAATGTAATTGATATAGCCGATTTCAAGAATATAGTAATTTTGTGATTTTTTTTTTTTAACGCAGCTACCAACAAATTTTGCGTCAGCAACAAAAATGAAAAACAATTTCCGACATATGGCCAAAATATAGCCAAAGTTTATTACAATCGGTCCACAGGTTCAGACTGTAGGGAACTGCACATAGATCACTTCTCACTTCTTTGGACTTAAAGGACAAAATGGATGTATCCGTAAAAAACTTGACATTGATATTTGACCCATCCCATGACTTTGTATTTGTGGGAAAGTAAATTGGATTTTATCCCTGTAAAAATGGATAGGAAATATTTTACGTAGTTTAATATAGTTTTATTTTACGAGATAACTTTATAGAGATCCTTACTGAGTTACATTCTTCTTGAAAGTATATTTATTATAATTTATTTAAGAAAGGGGAACGACATAGCGTAATTAATTAATTAGCGATGTCACGTTTAGCTCGTTCTAACTTATACTTGCCCAGGTTTGAGTCCGGTTGCTAACAATTGATTGTTTCGTTCGTTGCGCTGCTTCCCAACAACATACCGCTTTCTCTACAATGATTTCTGACGCTTTCATGAACGCTTTTCTACAAAAAAAAACTCAAAATAATTGCAAAAAAAGTATACTCGTACTAGTTCACAGGGTGATTCATAATTACATAGCAATGTTTCCGGAACTTATTCTAGAACTAAATATAAGTAAACATTTATATAAATACAGGTCCGGAAAAGATTCGTTTGCCTTCTGTCGGTTATTTTGTTATTGTTTGTTTGTTTGTTTTTTGTTTTTTTCAAAAAAAAAAATTTCTTTGAAAGCGGAAATGTATTGAATGAAGATTCGGTATACTGTACTCCATATTCTTTTATGGTTGAATTAAAAATATATTGTCCGTTATTATTACGAATATAAGTGGGTACGGCATTGGTTGTAAGGGTGGCATTTACTTTGTATATGTTGGGCCTATAGTGTTACAGAAACATCTCGTAAGTTGCCTAGAAATCTGCATTCTTTACCATTCTTTAGGCAGTAAAAATTCATCTTTTAAAATATTTAAATATATTTAATTCATACAATTATTTTATCTTAGAAGTTGTCAGAATTTATTCGGAGAGACGTTATATCGTCAAAGACTGCGGTCTAAACTTAATGAAGATTTTCCTTGACGTTTCAATGAAGCTTTTGTGAGATCTTATAATACTATGTAATTAAAAGAATAAAAATAAAACACACACAATACTACTACTATATACTGTGATCATGAAAAAATTAAAATTCAGAAAAAAAACATTTTAATGGAACTAAAAACCTGGTTCTTTTCACTAGATGATGTAGAGTGTTTGTTTCGAGTGATTCTTTGATGTTAGTAAATTTCGTTTGTTCGTTATTGGACTTCTTTGTATTTTTTCTTCATTTTTTGAGTTAGAGAATATGAATTAATATCATTGTACTGTGTAATAATGATTGCGGAATTTCGTGAATTTTAGATTGAAAATTTCTTTCCTTTACATTTCAAATAGTACATTCCACCTTTTTTAAATTTTATAATGGAATTATTTTTCTATTACTATATACATATTATACAAATATTTCATATTTTAAAGCACTTCAGGTTTTCGTTTTTTTTCCCCCTTTTTTTTCTATTTTTGTTTTCTGAAAAACAAAAAACCGCCTGAGCCTACTAGATTTCCTAAAATTTTCATGGAGAATTTGTATAATAATAGTTATGTAGGCCGAGTATGAGATTTCTTTTAAATTTATTTATGTACCTCAGATCTTATGTATATGTATATCTAAAGATTAGTATGTTGTGTTGTTTTTCTTCTCTCTATGAAAATAAAAATTTATTTCCTAAATTTTTTTTTTTTAATTTAAAAAAATGTACCTTAGATCAACACCAAAACTTTTAATACTCTACAATAAATCATCAAACTCCACACCACCGAATTCCAATTCATTGTGTTCATAAATTTATAGACATTATTTCTTTTCGTTATCTTTATATGATTTCGGTATTACAAATGTTTTATAAAGTTGGTGGTAATGTAGGGCTGTAATAAATAATAGAAAGTACACAAGGGAAGTTACTAGAGTTTGCTTAGGTTACTTAAATGTTTTTACCAAAACCATTATTTTTATCTAACACAAAAATTTTATTACTTGTTACCCGATTACTTATAAATTTTGGTTGAAATATTTCACTATAAAATAAATTTTAATTTAGTTAATTAATTTCAATGATTTCTTTAAAGTTACAAGATATGTAAACGATATTGTGATAAGCTTAATTTATATTTTGATAGGTAAGAAGGTTAAAACGATCGAAAACAATGAAAAACAAAACAAGTTATTTTTTAACTTTTTAACCATATTTTGAAAAAAATATAATTTTATATGTTTATTAGAAACGGAAGAAAAAATAATATTATTTATGTTTTATATACACAATATAATGTATTGTATGTATATATATATATATATATATATATATATATATATATATATATATATATATATATATGTGTGTGTGTGGGGGGGGGGTGAAAGTCTACTGCCAGTAGGGTTTGTGTGCATGTAGCAGCTGAGGATGATGATTTAAATATAAACATAAAATATTTTCCACTCCCAAAGATACGATGTTTTTTTTAAACATACAAAATGGCGCATTGCCTGGAAATGAAGTTTTTCCAAACCTCTATTTTTATGAACTTTTTTTCATTATTTTGGTGCAAGGAATACATCTGTGAAGTATATCCGTTTCCTCCTAAAAATTGTGTATACACTCTATACGAAAAGAACATGGACGGTAGAATTTCTCGTAAAGATGAGGTTTTGGTTGAAAATGTATAAGACTAAAGTTATAAGTCACAAAAATGAGCACCTAATAGTGACCTTCAATTTAAACTTGGAATAAATTTTAGGGCTGTTTGAAGGTCAACTAGAGGTTTTTTAATAGCAATTTTTAGAGGCTGTTTCAAGGGCAGAACAGCTCTACAATCCATGTCCAAGGCACATAAATGGTACATGAAGGTGACCTTGGAATCGGATTTATTAGTTATTTGAAGGTCAACTTAATTTTTGAAAAATACCCCCATTTATGACACCAGAAATGAATAGAACGGGATATTTTAAGTACGGAACGAAGTAACATTTGGAGTCATTTCAGGGTTAAATCATTTTATTAAACGAAGCTTTGTCGTTATGCTGGAAATGAAGGCAAGACTGTAGTCCGGCAAGCCATTGGGAAGTTTTAAGTTTAGCTATGTATTTATGTTATAGAACGATGTAATTTTCGGGGTAATTTCAAGGTTAAATCACTTTATTCAATGAAGTTCTGTCGTTTTTGCTTGCAAGACAGTAGTCCAGCCAGTCATAAGAATCCCCTTTTCAAATTAAATTTTAATTGAAATAATCTGCATGTATGATGGTAAAATTAAAAATTTAAAGTCAAGGTCTGTCATACCTAAGAGTGAAAGTTTAATACGAACAATTTTCAAAAAAAGATTTTTGCTAGAATATTTTTTATCAAAATTGTTCTTGTATATATAAAACTTTGACTTTGAGATAACTCCCAAGGGTTATTTTACGCCATTGCATAAGTAGGCCTACACATATTAAAAAAAACAGGTTTACCTTAGAATCACCCTTTGGTCCCAAGATCAAGATTATCTTCAAGTGTCGCTTTTCTACTCTATAACTTTTGTGTATTTTTTTATTTTTGGAATATTCGTAACATAACTAACTATAGATTGAAGAGTTGTTTTGACCTTGAAATGATCTCAAAGTTACTTCGCTCCATAACATGCTACATAGTTTAGCGTAAATATTTTCAATTCTGGATTCATGATTTTTTTTTCCATTTTTAAAAATCATGCTGACCTTCAAATGACCCCTAAATTTGATCCCAAATTCAACTTCAAGGTCATTACATCAAGTTTCTCTTGTTCTTAAACATATTTACCAAAACCTTAAACTTTCGAGATAATCTACGGTAACGGTATTTTTATATAGAAGAGGGGAGGGGGAGAGAGAGAGAGAGAGAGAGAGAGAGAGAGAGAGAGAGAGAGAGAGAGAGAGAGAGAGAGAGAGAGAGAGAGAGAGAGAGAGAGAGAGAGAGAGAGAGAGAGAGAGGGAGAGAGAGAGAGGGAGAGAGAGCTACATTCCGCTTACAAAAATCATTAGCATTAAAACACTTATTAACTTTAATTTTCAAAAGCCCGCTGATCTCCAGAACGATACGATATCTGAATGTTGTAAGTGATACGAGATAATGATCTTATAATTGCATTCGAACCGTGTAGTAGTGGGTAAAGAGGTGTAGGCTACACCAGTACGTTAAGATATACGTATTAAGTGACAACTCAGCCTATCTTATTGCGCATTATCGTAAGATAATTAAAAGTACCAAGATACATGATTGTACTCTGAAGATTTGGATTTCTTAATATCTTTCACCTATAGTGTTTAATAATATGCCTGGGTATGGAATTATAAAGGAAAGGTGTCATGAGTTGCGTTAAAAATAGAAACTTCCAGTGCCCATCCTATACAATCACTTAAATTTCTCTTCTTGTAGAGATTTTAAGCAGTTATTTTGCAACTACTGCTGAACTGTATCTCACATTTTTAATACGACTACACCATATACATCCTTTTCTTCTTTCTTCTGTTTAACATTACGAAAACATTATCTTCACTAGAATAGCTCATTATTACCACTGATAAACTTACTCGAAAAAATGTCTCCTGCTAACAGATCGTATCATTTTAATGTGCAACAAGATTATCATAAGATAAAAGTCCCACATATCGTTCTATGAAAAATTGTATCACTTTAGTGCGCAGCCTACCTAATAAACCATAACTGTGATGAGTATAACTAAATATAATTGTTGATTTAAATTTAGCTTAGATTAATAACATTTTTTATTATTTTTTATTTTTTGCGTAAATTTAATGTCCAAACAATAATTTTTGTATGAATATCGTTTCTTAATTGCATTTATAACGTTCCATAAATTTCTACTTCTTAGTCTAGCAATAATCTACAATCAGCTTCGGTATAACAAAAGGACTTCATTGTTATAAACTCAGCATGGATTTTATAATATTTGTTTTTTTTCCGATTTATTATACTCGAACACAATTATTATTTTTATAAAGTATTTAATTTTCATAATGTCAATGTCCAAACAAATTTTTTTGTACGAATATGCTTTCTTAACTGCCCTTTAGGAAACTGTTCCAAAAAATTTCTACTTCTAAGTCTAGCAATAATTCAGAAATACCAGTGGCTTAACAAGAAGGACTTCATTGTTGTAAAGTCAACTTAGATTTTACTATATTTCTCAATTTATTATACTCGAGCACATTTATTATTTGCAATAAATTCGCATTTAATAATATAATATTCAATATTTCACGCAACTCTTTATTTAAAATAAATTTGAAATATCATGAAATATCTTGTAAATGCATTGCAAATGTTCAGATATAATATAACATGTAAATGCCATAAATATGTAGGGCTATTAGTGACTTCCAGGGTAACTTGTCAAAACTTGGCTTATGGAAAGCCAAAATTGAACACCCCGTACCTACCTGTTAGGTTTATATATGTATGTAAAACACTATACATTTTATTCAATAGAAGTGGAAATAGAATATCTGACTCGGTATCCAGAAACGGTACATTAAGTAATATACAATTAAGTAATTCCTAAAACAAATTTAATAGTTTAAAAAAATATATATTCACACCTGACGATATATTTTAATACTATGGCGGAAAATATTATATGCTCCCTAAATATATATTAATTATAAAGTTGTTATTAGAAAGTTTCTATAGAGTAGTATTTTAATGTCATACAGTTATTAAACTGTTATTCTCCTTGTATAAAACATTTTTATCTCTTTGTTATATGTGGGTATATTGTGTGTGCTGATTTTACATCTGTTGTAATAATCTTGTATAAAACGTTCCTTTTCTTTAAAGCAAGGAAGCCATTATTTTATTTCATGTTGTTATTTTTCTCATAAAAAGTATTATGTAAGTGTCAGTAGAGCTCTTTCTTTGAATTTTAATTTTTGTTTTCTCTTAGTGATTGTAAGTTTAACATCCCAAACAGGGTTTAAACCCGGGATTTATATTGTTCCTATAACATTCAGTATTGTTGTAAGTTTAAATGTGATTATAATGAAGAATACAATTAATAACATTGTTTGTTTTATTTAATCCAATTTTGTAATTAGTCTACGTGTAATTTATTGCCACAAAAGCAATAAACCCATTCATTCATACAATTATAAGAATTTTTGTTCTATTTATTAATCTTACCCGATAATAATTAATGACATATAATTATTGAATATCTCTAAATCCAATAACTTGAATAAGAAAGTAAAAAATACTACAATATTGGCTTAGTACATTTTACACCTTATGGATTAAAGGACACTTAAAATATTATAATACAGCAGCAATAAAATCAATCCTTAATTTATCAGGGGTTCATCAGTAAATTGATTGTAACATTAATTTGTTTAGCGGCCATTAGATTTCATTAGTTGAATTATCATATTTAACAAGGAAAACACTTTAGTGAGGTGATTATACATATATTAAGTTTACTGAACTGAATAAAATATTTTAGTTGTTATATTTAAAACAATATAGTCATCGTATAAAATCCTTCCTTATTTATAGAATCGAAACATTCCAAGTACTTAAATAAATATTAGTACTTTTTTAATCTATCAAACTTAAAAGAACTTTACCTACTGACTTACAAATCAATTATTCAAGTTTGAATTCAATTTGATCACCTATAAAAAATAGTTGTCTGTTATAGTTTTATAAAAATAAGGAAGGGATTTGAGAGTTGATCAAAACTTACTTATAAAATAAAAGTAACACTTGTATCACATAGTTAAAAATTTTTATGATTTTGAAAGACAAATTGAACAGTACACATTTGAGCTCCATGTTCGTTCATTTTGCAATAGTATACTGTAAATAAATAGGCTGCTTTATTTAGGATTCCGGGTATTCCCAACTGATAACAATAAAACTTTCTTGTTGAAGTTCTTACCTGTTCTGTCCTTTATCCTCAGAATGAGTTGTTTATTTGGCTTTGGATGGTAGTGTTCTGTATCGTTAAGTTAGTATTAATTGAATGATGTATCGGTCCGACGAATACAAAGTGGAAATGATCCTTCATTACGGAAAGGCTCTTAGGAAATATTCCAAGGTAATACGTTTTTTAATCAGGCGCATCCGAAAAGACTAACTTCAGTTCCCTTCGGGTCAAAATTACTGAATATATTTCGAAATACTCCTACTTTATAAAATGTTCCTCATTTGGTTGACCTCCAATAGCCTTTACTAAAGAAAATCAGGTTTCCGTCCTTAGTACAGTGTCAATAGAACATATTTTTAATCACTCTCAATTTCCTCCCTTATTTACGTAAAACATTGACCATCCACCATTTGGTCATTACAAATTGACTTGCACAAATGTATTTGTCTATTAATAAACTTTAAAATAATGTACCACTAGTCATACTTTACCAAACGTTGAGCCCCCTCTTTCAAAGCCACTTATTTTTTAAAGGGGCAATTTTTAGTTCCAAATGTTGTCCCACAATGTTTCTACGAGTTTAAACTTTGTAACTCAACCGTTAAAAATAAAAAAGCGTTATTTGATCACTCTGTATATGGTTTGCAGTACACTTACTGAGGTAAAAGGAAAAAATATGTTTAATCTGACCAATATATTACATGTTTTTTATTATTTTAAAGTTCGGTTACTCTCAGTAATCCAGACAAATACAACCGACAAGTGTTTACGGTATTTTATTTTGTTTTGACTCTGTATTTCGTCTCAGAAATGCAAACCGCATAACCATTTTGATAGGTCTACATTTCGTTACAAGATTATTATTGGCAATAAGAAAAGTTTACGTTTTTACGTCTATTTTAATTTGCGTAACTCGGGGAATAAAGAGAATAAAGTTAAAATGAAAGTGAGAATTCCATGCGAATTCAAAAGTAATAATCCGAGGGTATGCCTACAGTTCAATAAATTAGCATTTCAAGCCTAAGGAATAAATATGGTAAAAATATTATCTACCCGAGAAAAGAATGAATGCAGGATAATGTTATTCGAAAATGGCGTGCCGAGCCTTTGATAACGTAAGAATTATGATTCACATTGCAATCATTACGGGAACAAAAAAGTTCTGCATTGCAAAAGGTTTTTAACTACCGTTTTTTTATTGGCTATAAAATTCTCAAGAGGTTCTGGATGTTATATTCAGGAAAATATGTTTTGCCTCGGTGAGGGGAAGAAAAGTTTTCATCGAGGGTGGGGGAGGAGAGGGGGTTAGAATTGATCAGCCTTAGTCGGTGACAACACAACTGTACGTCTTTGCTGAAGCGTTTTTACTCATTTCCTTACAATATTATATCCGACAATTAAAAGTTTTTATTACACTTGAAAAGTTATTTACAAATTATTAAGCACTGTTTTAATCTCACGATGAGGAAGTAGTAACCTATATTTTGTGAAATTTATTGCGACTTAACTATACCCATAAAATGAAGTTTTAGTGTGTTAAAATTAAACTTAGTTAAGAAGAAAAGAAAAAACAGAAAGATAAAAGTTGAAGAAATATACAACTACGATTATTTACTCGAAATATTTCTCAACAATTTTTTTAATCTGATAGTCTAATTAAATTATATATTTTCTTAAGCAGTCTCTTACTGCTAATTAAACTTAAATTAATTTGATGATTTGTTAGTCTGACCATTTTCTACACCAACCTTCCAAGAACCCTGGAACCCTGGCCAACGACTTTTTCCTATCCCCTCTCTCCTCTTTCTCTTGTAATATGCTTCATTATAGAACTTTCCACCCAAGGTTGCACTTTAGATAGTACAGGGTTGGCAATCCTGAGGGACCTACCTGGACCAACACGTAGGCTTGGGTTATACCTCTCTCTTTCATCTTTCTTATCAGGTCTCTCTTGACCAAGTCTTTCTCTTTTCCAACCTTGACGCTATTAGAGTATTTGTGGGTTAGGGGTCTTAATTTCGTATTTTTATTCATTTTTTATAAGGCATTGATGACAAGAGGTCTGCCTTTAAACAATAACAAAAACTTTTCTGAATTATTTATATTTTGTCATTATAATTGATAGACATGAGATCATTTAATAAAACAATCTAAATATTTTAAGATTTATTTCGACTGTTTTCAGTCTAGTAATCAACAATTTTACTAACTTCAAAATATGCGAAATCTCCAAGAATGTTGATCAAAAAGAGTCCATTGGATTTTTAATTGAAACTGTATTAATTTTAACGTAATAGCAGATATTTCTTGTTGGAACTCCATATTCAAGGATAAAATAAAGCAATAAGCTTAAAGTTTCAAAATATTTTTAATTTTTTTTTTTAATATTTTGAAACTTTAAGCTTATTGCTTTATTTTATCCTTGAAACTATATTAGACATAAACTAGTGAAATAGTGTGCTATTTGATTAAACCCTAGAACACTACTCATTCGTAAAATTTACGACCCGCCCTTTGTAAAATTCGGAGAACTCGTAGACAAAAGACGACACGCTCTGTCATTTTGTTTACCTTCCTGCCATTGCGAATAGAGGCCACTGTCTCTTCGGCTAAGCTCAAAGTTGAACCGTTATTACAGTACTCAAGCTCGCGTCGTATATTTTACGAAAGAATAGTGTTTGCGAAAGTTTTAACTTTTAAGTGTTTGAAGTTTTTTTTTGTAAATTATTGTTTTTATATTGTTAGTTTTTAGTGTTGTAAATAGTTTATTGTGTAAATAGTGATTTTAGAGTTTAAAGTGTTTGATTTAGCTACTAAGTGTATATTAATCACTGCAAGGAATGTGATTCTCAGTGAAGACAGTACTCTAATTTTGGCATTTTTGGCATTCTACCTAATGAACTTATTGTAAATCATTTTTCTCTTTTTATATAAAGTAAACACTTAAAAATGATGTATTTTATGAATATCTGATTAATTTTTCCAATAAAAAATATTTATATTTTTTTCGATTTTTTCCAGATTAATTATTTTTTTAAAATGTACTTGTAGTGGTGGTAAAAGACATTTTTTTTACAGTTAAAATATGTAGGAGTTCATTGTTAAATATTTTTAAAAACACTTAAAAACAATAAAGGATTTAATATAAAAAATAGTCAACACTAAAGTAAAGTTTAAAAAATAATAATAAAAATAAAAACAGAAAGTAGTAAAATTTACGAATGAATAGTGATCACGTAACAATGAACTAAGAGTAGTAATCTAGGGTTAAACAATTGTTGAGAATTTAATTACGAAAATTGGGTTATTGGGACGTTGGAAGTCGTTGATTTTTAGTTTGAGTTCAACATCTAAAATCCTAAATGAAAGAATCAATATGGTTGATTGAAACTCAAAAGAACTCCGTATTTTTGTATTATTGACTTATTTTTGTGTTTTTGTATAACTTACAACACAGTGGGGAATGATAGCCACTTTTGGTTTTCGGTAAGCAAAATTAATTGAATTATGAGGATTTTTATAATGATTTAGTTTATTGAATTTTATTAATAAACCTGTACATCTGCAAATAATACTGTATGCAAATGATATACTTACTGTGGCAAACAATCTAGAGCGATTTTCGCAGGGAGTAAATAAGTTGTTTAAAGATTTCAGAAGATGCGGTATGTGGTGATACGTATAAAAACAAATTTGCAGTTGTATAATTCATAAGTGCCTTCCACTTCTGGAACTTGAGCAAAATCCAATCAGGGAAATGTCATACTTGAGAAGAGTCTCAGGTAATAAAGAAGATATCGGCATAAAAATGAAAGGATAAGAAGTGAAGTTGGCCGAAGAAAGTCGATGGTAGACACTGTAGAGAAATGAGAGTTAAAGTGGTTTTGGCATGTACAGTTCATATATAAGTCAATAATGAAAAAGAAGATTATGGAAATAAAACTGGAAGGAACTGCACCAAGAGACCGACGTATAAATGAATACATGGGTGCTTCGGATAGAGAGGTAAGTGAAGACAATAATAATTGTGAAGAGACTTGAGGCGTTAGACAGGAATGGAAGCGAAGGAGACTTTATGTGGTAGACATGTAAATGACGGTTGCCCCCACACCTAAGGGGGTAGAGAAATATAATTTTATTAATATTTAGTTTTTTAATTACAACCCAGACATATAAAAAAAATAAGAATTTTTTCCTAGTTTCTATTTCATTTAATGCTAAAGTATTTGAAGCGTTTAGGCAACTATTGTCATTGAATAATGTATTATAGTTTATCATTCTTGCTTTCTAATTCATAATCAGTGACAACATAAGCTCCCTAGAACATAGTTTCATGTGTAAATTCTATTCAAAAATGTATTTAACTATTTGTTTATTACAATTTATTAAAGAAATAACTCACTTTCTCACTATTTTAACTTTAATCTAAATTCAATTACGAATTGAATGAGCCTGGTTTCATCAAAATCTGTGCAGGTTTAACTTATTCTAGTATATTTCACATTCTTCTACCTAGTTATATGGATTATTTTGCTAATAATAACATCATAATACTTATTATCTAGACAGTCATCTACGTTGTACCTGGCCTAAAATTTGTATATATATTTTATAATGTTTGGTACAAATTTAAAATAAAATCTAAGAGATCAATCTTAATCAACTTTTGTGTTTTACTATGACTATAAAATAAGAAGTTAATGCAATCCATCATTATATTTACCCAGCTCATACTACAAACAGATACTCTAATGCCTCAAAGTAGGTTTCTTATTTCTTGTAGGAAATGATAAATTATATTGGTAGATCAAGGGGTATGTTTGTTTAAAACAGTTGTTACACAGGTTTTCTAATCCTCATTATTGCGTTCATCAAGGGCGTACCCAGGATCAAAACTGGGGGGGGGGGGGGGCAAGCCATAGTCATTCAATATACAATTGATTATTAAAATAGTTATTTCAAGAATTATATTAAATTCCAGCAACAAAATGTATAATAAAGATTTATTTTATTTGCTTCGTACTTTCTTGACATCAGCTAGACTATGCACATATAACTTCGTTATTTCTCATCGTAGAAAGATAGGGGTTGGTACCATTACATGCAGAATCGAAAACAGCAATTATTTATCAAATTTAGGTTGTTATAAAATAAATAACACACGAGCTCTGAAAAAAAACTCTTTAAAATGGCCGCCATTTTGACATTTAATTTTTTTCTGAATTTTAATATTGTTCTACATGAGCACTCTCCCCCCCCCCCCCAATTCTAATATTTTTATCTAAATATTTGGTGCCGCTATTGTACTTCCATATAGACACCGACGAAGAACGTACGGTATGTCGAAAATCACTGTTTCTGTGTCCTTCGGCCATGAAATGTGAATATCAGTCAAAAAACGGAGGTTAAAATGTTTAACGATTACGAAACTTATCCTATACTTCGTATATTGGGTAGTTAAAATAATAATTATTCCTAAGTTTCTACTTCATTTAAAGTAAAAGTAGTTGTAGGATTTAGGCAACTATTGTCATTGCATAATTTATTTCAATTCATCATTCTTGACTTCTAATTCAAAATCATATATTCTAATTTTAATTTTCAGTGACCGCAAAAGAACCCAGTTCCGTGTCTAAGTTCTTATTCATAAATTTATTTATTTATTTGTTTGATATTTGAATTATTAAAAGCTTACGGAAGACTGTGAGCGGCAAAGAGGGAGGACAACGACGAGGCCCATTTTGTCATGACTGAAACCATATCTTTCTATCCCTAGAATAACAAAACAAACCTTAAACAAACCCTTACTCTTTGTTTCAAACGTTACGCCTACAATTTTAAATCGAAACTTCATCACATAGATACAATGATTGATACTTTATCACACAGTTACGCCGAGTTATACGTTATCACACAGTTACACCAAGTTATACGTTATCACACAGATACATTGAGTGATACGTTATCACACAGTTACACCGAATTATACTTTATCACACAGATAAATTGAGTGATACGTTATCACACAGTTACACCGAGTTATACGTTATCACTCAAATAGATCGAGTGATACTTTATCACACAGATATACCAAGTACTACTTTATCACAACAGCTACACCGAGTAATATTTTATCATACAGCTTACACAGAGTCAGACTTTATCACAATAGCTACCTACACCAACTGATATTTTATCCTAGGTTTGTGAAGACAGTCCAAAATGTAATCATGCCACACTCCAACTGTTAGATATAGTTAAAAATGTAAACATACTATAGACTAATAAATAAAGTCATCTCGAATGTATACATAATGTATAGAAATAAATTGTGACAATCCAAAGTGTAAGCATATAATACACCAAAAGATAGAGATATTTCAAACTGTAAATATACCATAATCGATAGACTAAGATTTTTTAAAGTGTAAACATTTGACTCGTAATTATATATAAACAGTATAATGTGGATAGGTGCTATAATACTTAACGGGAGAATTTTCAAAGTGTAAAATAACCTCAGAGGCAGTAATATAATATACATAATATACACCAATAGACAAAGACAGACCAAATTGTAAACATGTAATAGGCTATATTGTACCAAGAGATGAAGACAGTTCAAAGTGTAAGCATTCTATGGACCTACTTACGAAGTCTGTTTAATGTGTAATATTAAATAAATCAATTGATATGAACAGTATAATGTGTAAAAGTGCTATATTACATAGTTTAGGATTTTATGAAGTGTAAGCTTTTAATACATGTATAGACATAGAAACTATAAAACTAAAAAACGGTCTATACCGTAGAATGGAATTTACAAATTGTAAACAATTATTACATCTATAGACATTTACAGTATAAAGTGAAATATTCTATACATCCGCTGACTGAGACAGATCTAATTTTGAACATTCTATAAATCGATAGACACCCAGACTGTAATGTTTAAACGTGCTATGATAAATAAACTGACACTTCAAAGTGTAAATAATTCTATACAACCACAGACAAAGAGAATCTATAGTGGAAAATTAGTTAAGCTAAGTAAAGGATAAACATACTATACATAAATGGACTAAGAGAGTGTAAACATTTTATAGATCTGAATAGAGCATAAGTGAAATTTGAACCTCTGATGTCACGACTAAACCGGGTTCGACATTGAAATCTGAACTTCTGATGTTACAACTAAACCACGTTCGTCAGTAAAATTTGAACCTCGATGTCACGAGTAAACGGCGTCCGTCAATTAATATTTAAACTTCTTATATTGTACGTGAACAGCATTCGTCAGCGAAATGTGAACCTCTAATGTTACGCGTGAATTGCGTTCGTAAATGAAATGTCAACCTCTGATGTCACGAGTAAACCGCTTCCGTTAGTAAAATAATATTATTTTATTGATTTTATAACTTATACAATATTTTACCAAGCCAGTCTAGGTCGTATATTTTTCACTTGAAATAATTATTTAATCAATAATACTAGCTTGGTAAAATACTGAATAAGCGTTAAAATCAATAAAATAATATAATTAAATTCATACGTAAAGGCTGCAAGCCGAGTATACAGATTAGTTTCAATGCCGTTTGTAACGAGGCAATTTATCTGTCATAACTCAAAAATTGCAGCAAAAACAAATTCAAGTGAGAAGTGTACGTCCTATGCTGGGAAGCGATCAAGAAAAGCTCAGTTGGTAGAGCGTTGGCGCGTAAAGCCAAAGGTCCTGGTTTCGATTCCCGGTCTAGGTCGTATATTTTTCACTTGGAATAATTATTTAAATAAAATAATGTAAGCTTCTGATGTTACGCGTGAACCGCGATCGATAATATAATGTGAACCTCTAATCCCTTCTAACCTTCTCCCAAGCGTGTACTGATTTCGCCAGTAAAATGTAAACCTCTGATTTTACGCTTCAACTTCGTTCGTTACTATAACCTTTGTGGACTTCTGATGTTATGCGTGTACCTCGTTTGTAAGTGAAATGTAAGCCTCTGATTTCTCGTACGAACTGCGTTTGTCAGTTAAATGGGAACTGGTGATGTCCCGCGTATATTCGTTATTTTAATTTCATAGGTCTTTAACATTTAGATTATTGTAGTTTAATTTATATAAACGAGCCAATATATTTCTTAATGTATTCACAGGTGTACTATTAATCCAGACAAATAAATTATCTTTTACTCCGAAACTTTGTGACCAATTGTTTATGAGCAACATCCCACCATTAGTAAAGATAAATTTCGAAATTAAGTTTTGGGGCTAATATTTTTAATTACTGAACACCTTGGATGGGCGGTGGTGGTGTTTTAATAGTCACGGCACTAGGTGGCAGCACTGTCAAGCCAAAGTGAGATATATTAAGGGAGTCGTTGTAGCTTGTTTGCCGACACTTAGTAATAAGTTACACTCACCACTCACCTAGTCTGTAGTCACCCGCTATCATCAAGCTTAATAATTAAAACAAATAACATTTCTTAATTACTTACTATTAAATGGCTAACGTTTGGGCAAAACTTTGTACCTCTACCTCGTTACCTGTAAAAGTGCGAGAATTCTTTTATTTATTTTGTTTTTTCCCCCTTTTTTAGGAGGAAATGAAAAAGAATTTTAGTGATAAAGGGATTAGATTTTAAAGAGAGTTTGTAATAGTAACACGAACCTTGAATTCGGCTACGGGGTCGATGAGTTCACAATTGAAGATTCAAATTTACAGTAATTAAAACGAACTTCAATCAAATTGATAAAACAATTATTAGTAGGTTGTCCAAACATATTTTAATAAAATCATTGTAACACAAAGCTGATAACAAAATAAAGGTGGTTTTACTGTGAATGCAGTGAGAATGAATTGTTATGATAATTATTAAAAAATACTTCATTATATAACAATTTATATGAGTTGCTTAATAACATATTCTCATTGCCTTCTTAGATCTTAGTAAAGCTGATGATCTATTTTCAATTACATTTTAACAAATTATTAAAAATAGGCAAATAGGGTTCAGCATGCTGAGATTGCTAGAGTTTTGTTTATATGTATGCTTCTTAAATATTGAGTCCCATGTGATTAGGTCTTATTTTTATTATAGTCTACAGAAAAACTTTTAATCTTCTGCAATATTCATAATTTTAATCAGTTTACAGTTGACACAAATCTTACAATTCGGAGAAAAACTATGTAAAAAAGTGAGCAGAAAAGTTATGTACGAGTTAATAAGGGAAGTTAATATTTTAATGAATTTAATGTAAACATCAACTCCAAGAAGACCAAATACATGTTCTTTGTAGGGGCCTTAAGTCTCACAGTTTGTCTTAACATGTATTTGGATAATGCATTAATAAAGGAGGTTGAGCATGGTAAATTTAGTGATTTAGCCATTGTGAATTAACTGTTTTGGGCAGATCATATGGCACATTTTGATCATAAGGGGCTCATTTATAATGAGTACGGGTGTGGAAATTCCGAGGTACCTAACTGGATCTACTCATTTCTTCATGTAGTCTTGGGTTAAATCCCTTTCTTTCATCTTTTCGATCAGGTCTGGCTTGTACCAACTCTTCTTACCTTCTGGCACTAACGCTATTAGAGTATTCGAATGCTAGTTTCGAATTATGTTTTCTGATGAATCAACATTTTACCGTAATGTAATTGTAACTCGACAATGTTTAAATTATTATAATATTACCAACCCTCATATAAACCTGAAAAGTACGGGCATTACGGTTTGGGAGGCAGTGTCAATTAATGGAGTATTACCCTACGACATTTGAGAGCTATATGAATGGATCTAGACACCATGGTGTATTAAATCGACTCGTGATTCACCAACGTACAGTTGAAGAAGTCTTAAATCTTCCAGCAAGATGGAGAAAATCACACTATGCTAATCTTGTGAAACATTTGATGAACAGTGAATTTGCTGTTCCATGGATTGGGAGGGGAAGTGAATTTATTTGACTGGCCGCCAAGACCACTATTACTAACTGGTAGTGACTTCTTTTTGTGAGGCTCAGTAAATGAACGAGTTTGTGATTACAAAAACAATGCAAATGAGGAGCTAAAGGTAATTATTGTAAATTAAATTATCAAGATCTCACAACACCTTTTCTGGTATACATATGAAGCTTTCATTCGACAGTGATATCAATACCCGGAGGTAGATGATTTTCAATTTGAATAGTGATCATTGATATTTTATTGTTGATTATTGTTTTCTTTATAATTAATTAACTTAAAAATGAACAGTATTAGAAACTTATCTCATGTAATAACAATGTCGTTAATAATAAAAAAATATTAATCTAATAACCCAAATATAATCCATATATACATCACTCATGTAACATGTTAACCAAATTGGGACAAATCAAATATTGGGATAATTTAATGGGCCAAATTGTATATTTATATATTTTGTTTTAATAAAATACTTTTAGTAGGTTAGCATTAATGTTTTCACACTTGTGACAACAAATATTTTTTTCATGAGTTACGAAATGAATATTCGGCCATTTCATATCTCACTAATGATATATCTTAATATTAGTTTAACGGCTAATAACCTTACAAAGTTGATTTCATTCCCATAGCATGTTATTTATAAGTGATTATTAAACAACAGCGTTTAGTGTCTGTGTTCAGATGTGCTTAAAAATTGATCAGGTAGAAAATTTACAACATTTTGGTAATATAATTGATCTAAAACTTGGATGATAACACCAAATTAGAAAATTGAATACTGTTATGAGAATAACGTTAGGAAATTTTATTTCTTGCGTTAAAAGTATCAATATTTTATTGTAATGTCTTTGTATTTTGATCTCATTTAGTCTAGTGAGCAGTGTGATATTATCGTATTTAGGGATATTTCTGATACAATACTAAAACACATCTAGCTCATTAGAAAGTAATTGGTTTATTTCATTTGAAAACAAATGATGAGCTTTCCCTTCCACTTTCTAAACAGACTGTAGTACTTTAAAATCTTTATTTGTACAAAGGACTGAAAACTATCTATATTATATCAGGTAATTTTGCAATGTACTTTCCTGCAAGATAAAATGTTTATTTATTTAATTCCAAAACCCTAGCTTGAAATTAATACAACCTTCTTTGATTATCTGGGAACTTCTTGTTTTAATTATCTTCCTAATTTTTTATTTTTTTAAAACTTTCTTTGATTATTGCCCACTTTATTAAATCATTATCTCATTTTCTGAACTTTATTAAAACTTTTTTCTTTCATTTTTTTCATTTTTTTAAAATTATTATTATTATTATTATTATTATTATTTTTGTATTATGTGACACTAACTTTATTCATCATCAGAATTCTATTTAAATAACTAACTTTGATTGTATCAGCCAACTACTTCATTTAATCACCATCCTAATTTTATTAAAATAACTTTCTTTAATTATATGACACCTACTTTATTTAATCATCACATGAATTTTATACATAAATCTTTCTTTGATTATCAGGTACCTACTTTATTGAATTATCGTCCGAGTTTTATTGTACACATTTTCTATCTTTTTCTGGTAATTACTTTATTTAACCATCATTAGAATTCTAATTAAATTAATTTCTTTGATTATTCATCACTTACTTTATTCATTTATAATCCAAATTTTGTTTAAAAAACTGTTTTTGATTATCTGGCACCTACTTTGTTTGATCAACATCCTAATTTGATATAAATATATATATATATATATATATTAGTTACATATTATTATATTAGTTATATATATTAGTTACCACCTACTTTATTTAATTTTCGTCCTAATTTTGTAAAGAAAACTATCTATAATTCTGTGGCACGTAATTTATTTAAACATCATAAGAATTTTATTAAAATAACTTCAATATATATAGCAACTAGTTTATTTAATTTTCTTCTGAATTTTAGAAATAAAAATTATTTGATCATCATCAGAATGTCATTAAAGAAACATTCTTTGATATCCGATACTTTCTTTATTTTAATATTCATAAAAATATTATAACAAAGTTTTGTTATCAGTCACCTACTTTATTTAATCATCATCCAAGTTTTATAAAAAATAACTATCTTTGATTTTATGACACCTTATTTATTTAATCATCATACGAATGTTATTTAAAAAATATAATAATAAAAATAAAAAAAAACTTTGCTATCCGGCTCCTACTATATTTAATCATCATCCGAATTTTGTTTAAAAAACTTTCTTTGTACTAGAACATACTTTATTTAATATTCATCTTAAGATTACAAAGAAAACGTTTTTTTTATTATCTAGCTCCTATTTTTTTAATCTTCATCCGAATTTCATTAAAAAACTTTCTTTGATATGGGGCACATACTTTATTTATTCTACATTTTAATTTCATAAATAAAACCTATTTGATTATCTGGCACCTACTTTATATAATCATTAGCCGAATTTTATTTTTAAAAACTTTGTTTTATTATGTGGTACATAATTTATTAAATCATCATCCAAATTTTATTTCTACAAATTTCTTTGGATATCTGGCACCTACTTTATTTAATAGTTATCCGAATTTTATTTTTAAAAAATCGTCTTTGATTATTTGGCACTTTATTTGTTTTTTTAATTATCATTAACATTTTCATAAAATTGCATGGTAATATTTTGGGAGCTGATTGTACAGTAAAGCCAAAAATAAGAAAAATGTCTATGTAAACCTAAGGCTTCGTTTTCCGTCTGTTGGCCATTATTTGTTTTTATTAAAAAAAAAAAAAAAAAAAAAATGTCTTTTTATAGATAACATAAATATGGAGTGATGATTTGTTATACGTATTATATAATATGTATCACTTTAACAGTACACCAGATCACTAAGACTTTGTTTTGTATAGTTTAATAAATGGCGGACGTTTAAAATGTTTAATGTAAATTATCTAGAAAACCTTTAACATTACAAAATATTTACAACAAAAAACAAAAGAATTTTGTTCCCTTTTAACGAAAAACCAATTTTGTTTTCTGTAAGTCAAATGATAACCGAGTTTTCAGGGGGAAAACATAATTACTAGTAAATTGTCTACAACAACCAAGTTTAGCGAAATCAAAATATTAAGATTAACCAATATATTATAGAATTATATCTGTTAATAATACTAGTATTAATAATATAATCCATTTCAAAGAAATAACTATGATAATGTTTCCCTTAACCAATTTCAAAATTGTATCGTTTTTTGACGATAATTCGGTTATTCTTTGACTTACAGAAAACATTTGAAAATCTTTTTGTTTTCCATTAAAACTAGAAAATCTTTTATTTCTTGTAATATTTTGTAATGTTAATGATATTGACAATTTTTAACGTCTTCCATTTTGAAAATGTAAACTACTAGTTTTGGTTTTCTTTTATACTGGTAAAAGGTTACATAAATAATGCGTCACCAAATCTTCACTCAGTATTTTATCTACTTTCAATGGTATAATTTTTTTTTTAATACAAAATGTTCGACAGATGAAAAACGAAGCTTTTCTGGACCTAGGTTTATGTATACTTTTTTTTCCCTCTAGAATCACCTTCCTAAATATTACGGTGCAATTTTGATTCCCTCTTTGGCATTGTTTAACTATTATCTTTTAAGGAATAAATCAAAAATGATTATTATATTATAATGGATTGTTCCGCCCCTAGTTCATTGCTTTCACATCATAACGAAAGATGTAAGACCAGTGTAGGAGACACTGAATGGGATTGTTTACAGTGGTCTTGAAGCGTAACCTATTTTACACACCTACGGGTTTAGTAATAGGGTTCGGGAGCCGGGAGCTCTGTGGTGCCATACGTCTTGTAGTCTTCCCTTTTCTCATTTCTTGCATCTCACATTTCACTAACACTCAATAATCTAAGAACTGAGGATATATCAACTTGTAGTCGGTAGTCGATCGATCTTCATCGCATCAGTACGAAGAAAGGAATAGTATCAATCTCTCTTTTTTATTTCATGTGTGTTTGGAAAACTTAAAGGGGGGGATTGAGGTCATAATCTACTTTATGTTATGATGTTTCCATAGATTGCAGTATTGATCAATAATCATCTATATTACCGGAACATTAAATACAATGTATGGCCGTGTCCCATTATAATTAACGTATATAACATAATTCAACACGTTGACGTGTACAAATAAACAATACTAGCTGTTATATACTAACTATAGCAATGAATTTCCGTTTGTAATATAATGATACACAACAATAAATAGTAAAAACAACATAAAATAAATAAATTACTAAAACACAATTGAAATAAAATTCCGGTTTTAAAGTTATTTTATAACCATGGTTTGTTCATATTATTAATATGGTTTAATCGAAGTTTTCCATCATGTCAAAACTAATACACGACGTTTCGAGAGTATAAATCAACTCTCATCTCTAGTGTTACACCTAGAGATTATTCTTATAACACATTTGGTCCGAAAGTTATAAATTGAATTGCAAAGAAGCTAACATAATAATTGGGAACTACTGTATTATTAATCACAAATAGACATTCTTTTACGTTTAATAGATTTGTAATTTTGCCACATAATCCCCAGTTGGAAATAATAAGTCGATTTCCATTTCTTGAAGGAGGGGACAAAAAGTTGTTTACTCCTCAGAAACAGTTAGTGCAATTTTTTCTTGGCACCGCATCTTTAACAGTCAACTGCTTGCCCCGTTGTTTGTTTAGTGCAGTCGTGTGCCTTGTAGTGCTATCTGATTTTTATTTATTTATTTTTTTTATTAATTCAATATTACAACAGAACTGAGTATGTACCCATCTAGCAATTTACACTTCATACTTTTTACACTTGTAAGGGATATGACCCAATGGTTATTCCCTATCACTCTAGTTCATCAGATCTGAAGGCTTGGTCCTCTTCAGTCTTCTATCCACCCGAGTGACATCCAACAGTCCCTGTATCTCATGGTGTTCATGTTGAATGATGCGTTGTTTATGCTTCCTTGCCTGTTTTTTTATTTCATCACTGACTAGGTCTATCTGCAGGTCCCTATGCAAATTATCGTTCCTGATGTACCAGGGTGCATCCACTATACATCTAAGCACTTTATTTTGAAACACTTGGATGATATTTACATTTGTCTTTCTAGTGCAGCCCCATAGCTGAATTCCGTAGATCCACACTGGTCTTAAGACCTGCTTATAAATCAATAGCTTGTTGTGTATTGACAGTTGTGATTGTCTTCCAAACAGCCAATACATTTTCCTGAACTTCAAGTTTAGTTCTTGTTTTTTCTTTTTGACATGCTCTTTCCATTTGAGTTTTACATCCAGTGTCATTCCCAGGTACTTAGCCGAATTAGCATAGGGAACTGGAACAGAATTTATTAAAATTGGGACCCGATGATTGGACTTGCTGTTTGTGAAGTTAACATTGACTGACTTTGCTTCGTTAAGACCAATTCGCCATTTTTTGGTCCATTTACACACCTCATCGGTGGTCCTCTGGAGCTTTGTTACTGCTTCCTCAGGTATTTTATCGGTTGCTAGAATCGCAGTATCATCTGCAAATGTACCAATTATTGATTCTTCTGGTGTAGGAAGATCCCTTGTGTACAACAGGTATAGGACTGGGCCCAACACACTGCCCTGTGGAACCCCTGCCGAAATTCTCTTCAGTCCAGAGTATTCACCTTCGTACTTCACTCGAAAGTGTCTATCAGTTAAGTACGACTTCAGTATTGTGTAGTATTGCCTTGGTAAATCTCTTTGTAGTTTCCACATCAGTCTATCATGCCAAACTCTGTCAAAGGCATTTGCCACATCCAAGAAGACACTTGCACATGTTTTCTTTTTCTCAAGCGCATTCTCCACTACACTCGTGATCCTATGGACTTGGTCTACTGTAGAATAGCCTCGCCTGAAACCAAACTGATGGTCGGGGATAAGCTTTCTATCCTCAATGATTGGCATCAGCCTCTTTAACAATAGCTTCTCGAATAATTTAGAGATTATTGGTAGTAGCGATATAGGTCTATACGATTTCTTGTCATTAGGTTGTTTGTCGGGTTTTAGTATCGTAATTACTTCACCCACCTTCCACTGAAGAGGAACATACCCGATCCTTAAACAAGCGTTGATTATATAGAGCAATTTCCTAACACCCTTCTCTGGTAAGGCTTTAACTATTTGGCCAGAGATCAAGTCAAACCCTGGGGCCTTCTTTGCATTTAAGTTAGTTTTAATTTTCTTTTTTAATTCCTGGAGAGTCACTGGAGTTATGTCTACATCATCCAGTTTTCCTATTGGAGGAATGCTTTCTTCAGAAGTTTGTCTTGGTAGGGGTTGAAACGTTTCCTCTAGATATTCCGCGAAGAGGTTTGCTTTTTGCTGTGCATTTCTAGCCCATGTACCATCTTCATTTTTGATTGGAGGAACTTGAATTATGGGTCTTTTAATCCCTTTTGTTGCCTTCCAGAGGAAATGCTCACCATTTTTTTGAGTGGAAAGATTTTCTAAGAATCTATTGACTGATTCATTCTTGAGTTCTCTAATATAGGATTTTATTTTGTTACACAATTTATTTAGTGTTATTTTTATCTCTGGGTCCCGACTCTTTTGCCAGTCTTTTCTTGTCTTCCTTTTGTACTTAATTAACTCTCTTAGTTCAACTGGATAGTTGATTTCTCTATTCCGTTGGCGTCCTCCTATTCCTATAGGTGTACTCTCCCACGTAGCACGTTGTAAGACTTCATTAAACATATCAAGCTCTTCTTCCAATTGTACTAGATTTTTGATGGGCACATTAACATTTATATATTCCTCCACCAGGACGCCAAAAAGAGTCCAGTCCGTTTTAGCATTTGTTAGTTTTGGGGTTGTTACCTTGTTTGATATTACGAGTTCACTAATTGTCAATATAACTGGAGAGTGGTCCGACGAGAGGCTTTCGTTGTTTTCGACGTGATTGTATGTTTCTGATATTCCTTTGGTTATGTAAAAATCTATAATATCCGGTATCTTACTTCTGTCCGCCGGCCAGTAAGTGGGTCTACCTCCGGAGTGGAAACCACATCCTAGAGCTGATCCTGCTGCATACAGTTCTTTCCCTTTTGGGTTAATTAATCTTGACCCCCCAATATGTATGCTTTGCATTAAAGTCTCCCCCGAGAATGAAACTTCTTCCTAGAGTTTCAAACATCTGCTTGAACACTTCTCGTATTATATTATATTTTGGAGGACAGTAGATAGCACCAACATTATATTCTTTGAATTTGTTTGTTTGAGTCCTGACAACAATTACCTGGAAGAATTCTTCTTCAATCCTTATAACCTCATAGTGCTGAAGATTATCTTTAATAATTAATACAGCTCCTCCTCTAGCTCTTTCTGCAGGGTGGATAGCAGAATAACAACAATAGCCACGTATCTTGACATATGATGTTTTTGTGAAGTGGCTTTCGGATATTAAACATATATCTATTTTTTCGGTGTTAAGAAATATTTCTAGTTCTTGAATATGCTGCATTAGACCATTTGCGTTCCAGGTTGCTATCTGATAACGTTTTTATCTAGTAATTAATTTTGACTGTTGAAGCCTAGTTTTCGGCTTAGGACCTTTCCATAGGTTATAGATCTAATTTTAGTTCCCAACACGCTCCTATTTTGGTGTTATTCACCTTCATGCTCTAGGTTAAACACTTTATAACGTTAGTTGATTTATACTCTCAAAACGACGTGTATTACTTTTTATACACAAATGGTGGAAAATAATCCATATTAATAATACAAATAAAATATCTCAAACAAGATGTCAGGAAACCCATAATCCACGTATCTAAAATTGACTCATGTAGGATAACTTATAAGTTTATTTTAATTAAGAAATATTTAATTTGTTTTTAATGTAATTTATTAAAATACCTCACACGTAAAAGTAATAAAATGGACACTTTTTTTTACCAACCTCGACAAAACTGTTTTTAGATGAGTTTAGATATTGCCTATGCCTTCTAAGAAACTTATGTGTAGAGCGTGTGTTAGTAAATCACTAACAATATTTTTTTATAAATAATATTACTTTCTTCTTCTTGTTTAAAGGCAACAACCTTATCGGTCATCATTGCTTTAAGAAAAAGGAAGAATGAACATAAAACAAAGATCCCTAGCCCTCGAATAGTCTAATAGCTCCAGGGTTGGAAAAAAACAAGAGTTGATAAAAAAAACTTGATAGAAAAAATAAAAGAGAAGGATTAACTCTCTACATGAAAAAAAATGTAGATCAATCTAGACTCCCTCGGGATTATCTAGCCCGTACTTACTAAAGTTAACCCCTAAAAGTTTTATGAATTATAAACAATCCATTACAAACGAAAAATTAACAGTTAAAATACTAATACTGAGTTTTTAAATTTATGATTATTTTTATTTTTTATATCTAACTCTTTCTGGTTCCCTTATTTTGTAGAATCAGTAAATTTTTAAACTAGAGACCCCATGTATTTCCACCATATATTAAATAACTGTGTATTTATGCAAATAAACTAGTTTTGAGACACTTTGATCAAGACAAAGTTTTGTTTTCTCTCAAACTCTCTTCCCAACTTTTTACAAAGGTGTAAAACTTGAAAGTTGAGTTACATTGTTTGTATACCCCTAAGACTTAACTGTATTTTAATTTTTCCTTATTATGAAAAATTCAGTATTATCAATTTTATCTATAACCAAACATAAATAATTTGCATCAAACCAATCCTTAACTACATTAACTATTAATGACAATTTTCTATTGACAGAGACTACAAACACTTACTTTACTTTACTTTATCCAACGCCATCCGTCCTTGGCAGTTCGGCCATTATATGACGAGCCTCCCAGTAGCGTGTTGCGATGTCATCGGGCATATTCGTGAGGTTGGTGCATGTCATAAGGTGAAGGGCGTCCATTCGGGAGGACAGGCAGAGAGGACAGCAGTCATTTGGGGCCAGGCCGATTCTGTGCAGATGGGCCTGAAGGTAGTCGTGCCCAGTCGTTGTTCTAAAGAGAGCAACGGAGACTACAAACAATAATTAGGATTTTAATCACGTGTGATGATAAAATAATTTATTTTAAGACTTTATATTATGTTTGCGATAAAAATACAAACATTACATTACATGTATATTATTTTCTTACATTAAAAGAGTTTTCCCGAAGTCCAGATCTAACAAAATATATTTCTTCCCTCTAAAACAGTAGCATCACCTTACTCGTTTAATAATATTTTATTTATCGTATCATATGAGTAAATGAATTTTACATGCGAAACAAATATTTGCGGTAATTAACAATTGGCGTAGTCAATCTATGGCGGTTGTCCACTAGAGAGATACGATATGTATCTTAAGGTCTTAAGCTATAAGCGATAGATATCTTATAACATAGACATCGCCAATGCATTTACAAGACTTGTTGAAGTGGGAAAACATGTACGTTAACAAAATCTATTGAAATATGTATTTATTATCTGCCTATCTCTTTGCTTAGAATCGTAATTCAAAGTGACAAGAGGTAAACAAAGGTAATTTACAACGCTATTGTTGAAAGAAATCAAGAAACTTAAATCTTCAGCATTACTTGTACCTCTAGACATCTTGTGACTTTAAATTATCATACTATACTAAGCGAAGAGACAGGCAAAGCTTATCACCTAATACATATCTTACTATTGACGTCGTTATCGTACTGGTGTACCCTTGCTACAATACGAGCACTATTGATAACTATCTTACAGACTGGCGTAACTTGTAATAGTTCATTTATAGGAGCTTCTATATATTTTAAATGTAAATAAAATGTAATCAATGTAAGGGCAATTTTTTTTTATTGTAAAATTGAATGAAGAAAATGATCAAAATAATTTAATATGAAACTCGTCATAAATGTAAATTTTTTTGGCCTTTAAATATGTCGATATTGTAGTAGCCTATTAACAATGTGGTTCTTTAACCCTTAAATGAGATTTTGCAATGTCGGAATCTGACTAAATCGCTTTCTTGTACCTGAACACGTGAGATGTACCACACTTACATAAAAACCGTTGAACTGTTTTCAAACAAAATTTATACACAAAAATTGCTCCTTTAAAAGTATCACATAGATGTGAAAACATAAGCGTTATTCTTACACACAGTGACGCCCGAGCGACCCTAACTGGATCTACACATTTCTTCATGTAGTCTTGGGTTAGATTCATTTTTTCATCTTTCCTATTAGGTCTCTCTTGAGGAACTCTTGTTTTTTCCCGACCCTACGCTATAACACTATCCGAGAACTTGGATTCTCTATTTTATGTTGTTTGTTTTTTTTACCTTCAGGGGCTCACTATAGTGATTACGGGCCTCCCAATCCCAGGAGAGCCAAGATGGGTGTACATCTTTTTTGGAGTTAGCTGCAATAAGAAAAAACAAGAAATTACTATTTACATTTTGTGTCGAAGGACCCAACAGAAATTACTATTTACTCAAATGTAGCCTCTAAGGACTCAAAAACACAAAAATACTATTTATTCCAGTGTAGCGTCTAAGGATTCAAAAACACAAAATTACTATTTACAGCAGTGTACCATCTAAGGACTCAATAGAAACAAAATTACTATTTACTTAAGTATAGCGTCTAAGGAATCAAAAATACAAAATTACTATTTCTCAAATGTGACGTCGAAGGATTCAAAACACACAAAATAAGCATTTACTCAAGTGTAACGTATAAGTATTAACAAACAAAAAATTACTATTTACACAAGTGTAGCGTCTAAGAAATCAAAAAATACAAAATTGCTATTTACTCAAGTGTATTGTCTAATGACTAAAAAAATACAAAATTACTAAGTATTCAAGTGTATCGTATAAGGATTCAACAAAAACAAAATTAGTATTTACTCAATTACACTCAATCTAACGTGTAATGAATCAACATACACAAAATTACTATTTACCCCAGTGTAGCGTCTAAGGACTCAAAAATACATAATTATATATTAAGTCAAGTGTAACATCTACTATACAAACACAAAATTGCTTTTTACCCCAGTGTGGAGTCAAAGGACTCACAAAACATAAAATTACGAATTATTACCTCCGTGTAGCATATAAGGTCACAATAAACACAAAATTACTATTAAAAAATAACTATTTACACAGCTCTTCATTTATCATCTTTTCTATCAGGTTTCTCTTAACCAAGTCTCGTGCGCTTCCAACCCGACACTATTAGAGTTGTCGAGGGCAATAGGTCATATTACGATACTGGAGTACCCTAGCTGGATTTACACTCTTTTCTTGATCTCTCTGTTGAATCTTTCTTTTTAGGGTTCTCTTTGGATAATCCAACTCTTATTATCTTCCAACAATGACGCTATTAGAGTTATCCCTCGATATAGATTCTCATAGTAGGTTTTATTGCCCTCGCAATAGGTCCTATTCTGATACCGAAGTACCCAAAGTCCTACACCTTCCATTATTTGTCTTATTTTTCAACTTTTCTATCAGGGTTTTCTTGAGCAACTCTTGTTCTCTTCCAACCCTGACGCTATTAGAGCTTTCGAGGGCAAAAAGTCCTATTCCGATACTAAAGTGTCTCTGCTGGATCTACATCTTTCTTCATTTATCTCCTGTTTCATCATTTCTATCAGGTTTTTCTTTACCAATTCTCGTGCCCTCCCAACCCTGATTCTATTAGAGTTATCGAAGGCAATAGGTACTATTCCGGTACAGAAGTACCCAAGCTGGATCTAAATTTTTGTATTTATCTCCTGTTGAATCTTGTCTATCACGTTTATTTTGACCAGCTCTTATTCTATTCCAACCCTGACGCTATTAAGTTTATCGAGGGCAATAAGTATTATCCCGATGCCGTCCAACCCTGACTGACGCTATTAGACTTATCGAGGGCAATAGGTCATATATTATTCCGATACCGACACACCCTAGCTAGATCTACACCGTTCTTCATTTATCTCCGTCTTGAACCTTTTCTATCAGGTTTCTCTAGAGCAACTCTTATTCTCTTCCAACCCTGACGCTATTAGTCTTATCGAGGGCAATAGGTCCTATTCCGATACCGGATTATCCCTAGTTGGATCTATACCTTTCTTTATTTATCTCCCTTTTTCATCTTTTCTATCAGGTTTCCCTTAACCAACTCTTGTTCTCTTTCAACTTTGACACTATTAGAGGTAACGAGGGCAAGAGGTAATTTCTTTACCTTATCTTGTGACTTAAAAAAAAAAGTTATAGTATTTTATGCTCTGTTTTTACTCAGGTGATGTTGACACTTTAACATTGTTCTAATGGAATTACAAATCCAATATCACGTATACCTTTACCACCCCGAATGGCGTGGGTCAATCGTTGTGTGATTGCACTGATTGTAGGAACAGAATACGCAATACACACTCTATATAAAATATCCTCGTTAACATACACAAATCTTATTTCGAACCATATTCCGAATGTTTAATGTTGTATATATGAGGAATGATGTTCGACATTAAAGTTACAGCGGAAAACAATTAATATCCCCTGAAATAAAAGTCCCCACGTGGACCTGAGTCGCCTGTCTAATCTTTGAAAAAACCTTTCATAAAATCTCAATTAAAACAATATGAAACCGTCTAATATCATTTGTCATTTAGAGTGACACTTAAATGCATTAATCGCCTTAGATGGATGTGATATTTGAACCTTTTACGGTATTGTGGAAAGTTTATGGTATCACTTATACTTTAACGAGTTGCACGTGTATAAAAAAAAATAATAAAAAAAAACAATCACTTAAGATAACTAAGACTCCAACTATCATATCAAATCCTAACCGCTTAGATGTTTTTTAATCCTTAAATAGTGTTGTTAGGAATAAAAGTAAGTTGATGGAGGCCATCATTGTACTTAACATAAAATTTAATAAATATAAAAAGATCCTCTAAATATAATGACTTCATTATTATAAATTGAAAAACATTAATAAATAATTAAAAAAGAAAACTTTTCCTAAACATCAACCTTTTGGATACCTGAACATTAACTTTTTGTTAACCATTATCCTAAAACCTTTTCCTAAACATCAACCTTTTGGATACCTGAACATAACTTTTTGTTAACGATTATCCTAAAACCTTTTCCTAAACATCAACCTTTTGGATACCTGAACATTAACTTTTTGTTAACGATTACCCTAAAACCTTTTCCTAAACATCAACCTTTTGGATACCTGAACATTAACTTTTTGTTAACCATTATCCTAAAACCTTTTCCCAAACATCAAACTTTTGGATACCTGAAAATTAACTTTTTGTTAACCATTATCCTAAAACCTTTTCCTAAACATCAACCTTTTGGATACCTGAACATTAACTTTTGTTAACCATTATCCTAAAACCTTTTCCTAAACATCAACCTTTTGGATATCTGAACAATAACTTTTTGTTAACCATTATCCTAAAACCTTTTCCAAAACATCAACCTTTTGGATACCTGAAAATTAACTTTTTGTTAACCATTATCCTAAAACCTTTTCCTAAACATCAACCTTTTGGATACCGGAACATAACTTTTTGTTAACCATTATCCTAAAACATTTTCCTGAACATTAACCTTTGATACCCGCTATCATAAAATTTCTTCCTGAATATTGATCTTCAGATAACCTCTTCCCTAAAAACTTTTCCAGAACATTAACCTTTCGATACCTGCTATCCTAAAAGATTGTCCTGAACATTAACCATTGATACCCATTATCTAAAAACTTTTCCTCGACATTAACCTTTTACCCGCTATCCTAAAAACTGTTCCTCAACATTCAACTTTTGATACCCACTATCCTAAAAACTTTCCCTGGACATTAACCTTTAGATACCCGTTATCCTAAACACTTTTCCTACCTTTAGATACCGCTATCCAAAAAACTTTTCCTAGACATTAACCTTTAGATAACAGATATCCTAAAAAATTTTGCTGAACATTGAACTTAGATATCCCGCTTTCCTAAAAACTTTTCCTAGACATTAATCTTTGATACCCGCTATCATAAAAACCTTTTCCTGAATATTAACCTTTAAAAACCTTTATCCTAAAAAATTTTCCTATACATTAACATTTTTATACCCTCTATCCTAAAAACTTTTCCTAGACATTAACCATTAGATACCCGCTATCCTAAAAACCTTTCCATGACATTTACATTTAGATATCAGCTATCCTAAAAACCTTTTCCTGAATATTAACCTTTTTATACCCGCTATCCTAAAAACTTTTCCTAGACATTAACCTTCAGATACCTGCTATCCTAAAAAAATTTTCTAGACATTAACCTTTAGATACCCGTTATCCTAAATACTTTTCCAAGACATTAACCTTTTGATACCTGCTATCCTAAAATCGTTTCTTGAATATTATCCTTATAACACTCGCTATCTTAAAAACTTTTTTAAAGACAAGTTTCACATATTGGTTTATGTTATAAATCTTCACATTTTTCCAAAACATTACTGAAATAACTTACGCAAATTTCGAGATATTAGAACTTTAATTTTGTGAAATGTTTTATTTCTTTTGTAGACAACAAAGTAATCTATTTAATTAGTATTTTCTGTGCAAATATATTGTAACAAATATAAATTTATTCTATATAGGTGGCTAATATATTAGTAATAACTTGTTATATATTATATTTATGTGCGTATGTTTTTGCTTGTGTATATGTAAAAATACCGGGTAATTTTTAAAACGTTATCACCTCTATTATTGATAATAAGGAGAGATATATATTCAAATTGTGTTTACACGAAAGTTATTAACCCGTAGAGGAGACCTTAAAATTCGTATGTACAAAATTCAAATTCACCGCTTTCCTTCCCCAACCCCCAACTCAAAAATCTTTAATTGGTATGTATAGCTTGTGATATATCAAAAGAAAGCCTATTAAAAATGTTGAATTTCTGTGGTAAGAAAATAAAAATCGGGAAATTTGTTCGTTCACTGTTTAAAAAGTTGCATTATCACCTCTTATTATTGAAAATACGGAGATAGATGTCAAATTATGTTTACAAGAAAGCTATTTAGTTTGGCAGGAACCATAAAAACCATATGTACAAAATATGAAATCACCCCCGCCCCCTCCCTCAACCCCCAACTCAAAAATCTTTAATAGGTACCTATGGCTTGTGATATATCGAATTAAACGGCATAAGGAAAAAAAAACATTTTGTCACCAATGAAACTGGAATTGGTTTCCTCAAAAAAAGTTAGAAAAAAAACACTGGTCATTTTAAAATTAACCATTTTTCTTAAACTTAAAATACACAATATTTTCATTACAGGCTTTTGTTTAAAAACAAAACAAAAACAACGTGTACATAAAACATCATTAGTCACATGGTTTTAAAACTATTCTAGAAATAAATAGTGTTTAAAATTTTGTTGAAAAGAAATTGTGCATTTTTACAGGAACTGTTTGAAATGTTCTCCATTCCTTTCTGAGCAATGATACAATCTTTTTTCGAACTCGCTTGGAAAAATTCACGTGGAATAACACTACATTCGTGGATTATTCTGTTTCAAAGCTCTGCCATATTGGTTTGAGGGGTTTTATAAACGACAGATTTCACATTTCCCCAGAGAAAGTCTAGTGATCTTGCTGGCCACTCAATGGAGCTTCTTCTTCCTATCCACCGTTGTGGAAAGTTCTCATTCAGCCAGTTACTTACAGTAATATTGTAATGGCTAGGTCCCCCATATTGTTGGAAATTGACGAGGTTTTCATCATGTTACATAATTTCGTGTTCATATCTTTTTTTTTTAATTACTTCTGTTATAAGAGGATTCACATACTCTTGAAAAAATTTAGATAAACCTCACCTTTCAAATTCCCTTCTATGAACAGCGGCCAAACAATTTTTTCAAAAGGATGCCTGCCCATACATTTATTTTTCCGGCCATTGAGATTAACCTTCACAAATTTATAAGGATTTTCGTCGCTCCAGTAAGGAACATTGTGTTTCTTAACAGAACCGCTAAGAAAAAAGGCGAATTCATCAGAAAAACAAATATTTTTCAACAAATTGACTTTTTACGTTAAAAGGGTTTTTCACAAAATTGTATTCTTTTGTCAGTGTGATTATCATTTAATTCATAAGAATTACTTCTGTTCTTTACCGTAATGTGTATACCATAATCGCTATTAACTGTTTTACACAATTAATTAATAAACCGCTGAATCACACCCGTAATGAAATGAATAACGAGTCTTTCTGCTAGTTGTAATGAATATCAACAAACTACTTATCACTTACAATATATAAAATAACATCTCGGAGGAGTAAGATAATAATCCCAAAGTCGCTTTTGTGTTTATTCTTTCTGTAAGGAACTGAAAAATACGTTTTAAACATATATTTCAATCCAGTTCCTGACCATTAACAACTTTTAGAAAAATAGTAGGTTTTTAAAAACTAACAGTTTTTCAGCAACTTGAAAACGAAAAAAAAATTTTATTTTATTTTCTAATGCCCTTTAATTTGATATAGGCTATTAAAACTGATTAAACATTTTTTTAGTTCAAAATAGTTTAAAAAGTGTTTGACTAATCATGTTTTATGTATATATTGTTTTTGAAAGTAAAACTTATTTTTTAAATATTTTATGTATTTCAAGCTTAAGAAATGTAGGGGAATTTTAAAATTACCGGTATTTTTATGCTGTCACTTAAGAAAGATAAACCAATTTCAGTTTCATTGGAGCCAAAATGTTTCGTTTCATATGCTCTTTAATTTGATATATTACAAGCCTGTACCATTAACAATTTTTGAGTTAGGGGTTGGGGGGGAGAGGAGAAGGGTTGATTTCAGACTTTGTACATATAGTTCGTTCTAAAGCTGAATAGCTTTCTTGTAAACATATTTTGAATATCTATTTTCGTATATTCAATAATAAGAGGTGATAATGCAATTCTACAAAATTTCGATTGTCATCATAGTGAAAGAACTCATTGCCGAATTTTAATTTTTAACACAGAAATGTATCATTTTTAATAGAATTTCATTTCACATATCATAAGCCATATTTCAAAATATTTTACTATTAAAGATTTTTGAGTTGGGGGTTGGGGGAGAGAAAGGGGTTAGTTTGAATTTTGTACAAATGGTTTTTAAGGTTCCCCCCTAAGGTTAAATAACTTTAGTGTAAACATAATTTAAATATCTATCAATAACATAGAAATTTTTTTTTTTAAACCACCCGGTATATAGGGTGTTTCTAAAATACTTTGACAAGCTTCGGGAGCGGATTCCTTACATAATAATAAATCAAAACGTTCCTATAAGCTTGCGACCATACAGCTTCGTTTTAAGACACCGCCATTTTTTATTTTTACAAAAAAAATTTCTTTTGAAGTAATTATGTTATTGATTTCATACGTATTTGGTGTATACATTTTTTAGTAATGTTTTACAAGTGTGCTAAAATTAAGACTCTATTGGTATTTTTCAAAATGGCGGCGGTTTAAATTTTTTAATGTTGAATAGCCTATCTCGAAAACTATTAATTTAACCAAATAAAAAATGCAAGAGTTAATACAAGGGTTTTCTGAACGTCATAATTGTCTATATCACTACTCTCTTGATGTCCTCTATGCACTAGCGGTACTCATAGATGCGTGTGTATTAAAACGTTTCTACCCGCGACCTTTGTACCTATACTAATACCACTTCCTAAAGAAGTCAATGTTTGAAATTAAATGTTCAACAAAACCTTCGCTATTTGTCATCGCTAATAAAATTAGTTACTATAAATGAATGGCGGCAATTTTAACATTTTGACATTAATCAGTCCTACAAATGTTTATTTTGAGGTACAAAATCGTTTAACTTGTTGGGTAACCTCAAACTATTATA
The DNA here is from genome assembly GCA_963513935.1 of Aphrophora alni. Classification (NCBI taxonomy): domain Eukaryota; kingdom Metazoa; phylum Arthropoda; class Insecta; order Hemiptera; family Aphrophoridae; genus Aphrophora; species Aphrophora alni. The sequence goes on from OY740765.1 coordinate 111,395,054, forward strand.
TTTTAAAGTGTTTATGTGGTTTATAAATGTTTAACTGTTTTTTTTAAATTTTTTGTTTGGAGTTATTTAACAAAAACTGAAAAAAGCAACATATTTTTAAATATAATAAAAAAGATTATATTTAATGACCTATACTTTGTTATTCCCATAATCAATTTTTAAATACATAGGATATTATTATTATATATAAACATTAAACAATTATTGCACATTTTAATTTTTTTTTAATAATTATTTATAAAAAATGAAGTTTCTTGAATATTTATAAAAATATACAATGTCTTAAACAATGTTTTATTAATCTAAATTGAACATAATATAAGAAATTTTTTAAATAAATAATTATACTGCAATATTGTGAAACAATTTTGTATTTTTAATGCAGATAACAAAATTTGAATTTTTCATTTTAGAATTCGGATTTTTGTTAACAAACAGTGTTTTGATTTACAATATTTACATTTATCAAACACGAAATAACAAAAACACATTTTTATGGAATAATAAGGGTTGACAATAATACCAATTACGCTATCTAAAAACGTGTTTTTTTAAAAAAACTTATACGAACGTATTTTTCTTAATTTATTAACAATTAAAGCACGTCAAAATCTTGTGTGCTATGTGGGGGAGTAGTTTTAAGCGCCATATTTAAAAGTGGCTATAACTCTATACATTTTAACAGCATTGAAATTAGTATAAAACAAAATTGTTTAATATTGTAAGGTATCTAGTATTTAACATTTTTTCTTAAAATTAATATTTCAAGATATAAACGTAAACAAAACAATAAAATATCAACCCTTAGCAACCCCTCCTCTTAAATACACTTTTGTATTTTACTGCAATTATCTGTAGTTTTTTTAACATTTTTTTTTTCCTTTTTAAAATCTGTTTTTACAGTAATAAATTGTTGTATTATCTCTATTAATTTCAGAGCAGTTTTATGTGTCTCTTCCGAACAAACAATCCCACATTCTTTATGTATTAAATCTTACATTATATGCACAATAATTAGAAACTACAATCTATAACAATTAAATGTATAATATTAAATAACAACAATCGTGAATTTGAAAATACACAATCGGCCAGGGAAAACAAGATGGTCACCGTTAGGATCTTTAACACTGTAGGAGACACAAAACACATTAAACGGAAAACTTGTCCCTTTATTTATGGGATTTCAATATATGCTATCCAAATTTTGAAAAGTCACTACCGTTTTTCAATATGGAAACATAACTTCTTTTTTTAATATCAAAACCTTTTAATTATTTTACATGATCATTATTTTAACTTTGCCGTCTACAAACGAATGTCTCAGGACTGATTTAAATACTCGTTTAAGGTAAAACCTAGAAATAAAATTCACTTCTACAAAATAATAAACTTTAAATAACGTGTAATTTGTAGGAAATTATATGTTTACCCAAATAGAAGATAAAAAAATAATTAAAATTACCCAGATAAAATCGATTACATAATCAATTTCCAATAGATTCTAAACATTTGATTTATAAAAAAATATCCAATAATAAAAACTCTTTAAAATTGCATGTTCTGTACAAATACACCACAAAAATATGGCGTTGATATTTAATAAAATGAAGTTAACAATATTGAAAAATGGCGGCCGCTTAAAAATTTGGATAGCATATTTTCAAATCTTATATATAAAGAGGGTTCCCTATTTAAAGTTGTTTCTATCTCTTAGAGTTTTAGAGTTTCTAATGAGCGCCATGTTGAGTTGATCGCTCTGTATAACAACTTAAAAAATTTAAAGTCAAAACAATTTAAAGATTTTTTAAAATTGTTTTTAGTGTGGCTGAAACTCCCCCATCGAGTAAAGTGCATTATTTAGTAGAAATATTAAACCGAATCTATTAGTTTAGCATATCTTATTATAACCTGAACATTGACGTCAATATGAAAAAATCTACATAAAATTGACGTCAATATGAACAAATCTAAATGAAATTGGCGTCAATACCCTACTAGGATAAGTTTCGTTTTAAGAGAAAAAAATTGTATAAAAGTTTTTATTGTTTTTTGTTTTGTTTGTAAATATCACTTATTTTTTTTTCAAAATGGTTATTTTGTTTTTATGTGAATATAATGTCATGTTATAAGTAATTTATTTTTATAATTTTATTGTTTATGAATATAGTAATTTTAATTCCCAGAGACACTATTTATTTGAGATAAATTTAATTTCATTAGTATTGTTTAATATTATCTTCTTCTTTTTTTTTTTTTATTAAATATAAAATTATTATTATCATGTTTTTATATTTTATTACAGTTTGTTTAACAAAACATGTTTTCCTAAAAGTTATATCGTTGTTTGCGACTTCAAAATATTTTATATTTCCTTTTTTTGAAACTACATGCCGCACTTTTCATTATATTTAGATAATAATTAATATCAATAATATAATTTATTTAAAGTTTTCGATTAGATATCTACATTTTTATTCTATAATAGTTACTGAGTTACATAATCAAACTAAGCTAACTAGCTTAAGCTTAAGATAAACAGTACTATTGAGGAAAGTAACTGACCCCAAAATGAATAATTCGACTGGAATATATAATCAAAATTGTAATTATACTCGATTAGTTGATTCCAAGACTGCAATTTTGAAATTGTAGAACCATCATTCAATCTTATTGCACGAATATTGAGTGTGCATGCTAAATTTGATTTTAATTTCTATTGCTAAAATAATAAATAGGTTTACAATTTATTGCAATTCTTTAATTATAAAATATTTAATGTAAATATAATTTATATGGTTCTATCAATTATTTATACATTTTATCAACATGTTTAGCATGCATAAAATCATAATTTTTATTTTTTAAGGAAAACCAGACCACAAGACATATTATAAATAAACGTTTTCACAACATTATTAAGAACCCAAAACTACACGTATAAAACTTTACTGATTTTGAGACAACTTTTTCAAATTCGTTTTCAACTTTACAATTTATAGTAAGGGGTTTTCCGAAAAATATTATTTTTTGAAATGTCATAAAAGTCTTGTACTTTAATCTTACATTTATTTGAATTTTTCACATTTGTATGACAACTTTTTTATTTCCTCTTTTTTAATTTTTCCTAACGCTACATCTCGGAAAATAATATTTTTCCTTTTAAACATGACAAGAGTAAAAATTTTGTTTTTGCGCCGAAAACTTTAGATTTATAAAAATTGGTGTTTTGGAGAAGTGAAGTATTTGACTCGCAGAACAATCCTACATGTTTATTATAAAATGTTTTATACCTCAAGTTTAACTAAACGTCTAGTTAAACGAAATTGGAACCAACCCACTCGTATAAGAAATTTACATTTTCTGGTCAAATCAGATTTTCCTTTCTCTTAACTTAAGATATAATTGATTTTCTTTTTAAATCTCTAAAAGAGGATTGGCTATCCCTCTGTAGTCGTTTAATCAAGCCCCTGGTCTAATGAGAGGATGACGCAGAATTCGGACCCGCAGGATAAATACAGCTAACCACTGCCAATAGCTTAACTCTCTCTCTCTCTCTCTCTCTCTCTCTCTCTCTCTCTCTCTCTCTCTCTCTCTCTCTCTCTCTCTCTCTCTCTCTCCCCCTTCATCTCTCTTTTCCTTTCCCCCTTACCTTGTCCCCCTTCACCCTTCACAACAACGAATTCAATCAATTTCCGGCAAGGTAACAGAGCGGTATCCCTTAAGTTATTACAGGATATGTCAAACAATCAAAGAGATAAAGGCGGCAGGTAATTATCAATTTTTGCGGAATACGATTAATTTAACCCCCCCCCCATAACACACATCTAATGTGCATTTTAACGGACAGTTGTAACTTAATTTTTTATGTAGATACAGCATTAAGTACAAAAACAAAATTTTTACTCTTGTCAAGTTTAAAAGGAAAAAAATAGTATTTTCCGAAATGTAGCGTTAGGAAAAGTTAAAAAGAATGTGAGACAAAATAAAAAAGTTGTCATACAAATGTTAAAAATTCAAATAGATGTAAGATTAAAGTATAAGACTTTTATGACTTTTCAAAAAAAAAAAAAATTCGGAAAACCTCTTACTGTAAATTTTAAGGTTGAAAACAAATTTGAAAAAGTTGTCTCAAAATAAGTAAAGTTTTATATATGTAGTTTTGGGTTCTTAATAATTCTGTGAAAACGATTATTTATGTGTCTTGTGGTCTGAGAACAACGGAACAACGTCAAAAATCAAAATAGAATGATTTTAATTGATTTTCTTTTCTTAAATCATTCGCGAGAAAACATCATTTATATATTTGACCTAATTTATTATATGATATGATCTAACATCATCAATGAGTCATATATAAATATGACTCATTCCAGGTATCAACAAAAACTGTATCATTTCTGGAATTACCCATCATCGCCTTAACAAAAACACATTCCAGGTATAAACAAAAACTGCGTCATTCCCGGTATGATTGATCATCGCCTTAAAAAAAACACATGTATGAAAATAATCGTGTCATTTCCGGTATGACTCATCGTCGGCAAAATAAAAACGGATTCCAAGTATCAACAAAAACGGTGTCATTCCCGGTGTGACTCATCATCACCTTAACAAAAACGAACTTTAATTATCAACAAAAACAGTGTCATTCCCGGTTAACTCATCATCGCTTAAAACAATAACGCATTCTAGGTATCAACATTTGTCCAAAAACACTAGGTTTCGAGGAACCGTTAACAAAATATTAAAAATCATACTGTAAATTCTTTGGACCCAAATTAAGCAACAAATTTGATGGTTATTTATTTTTTAATATATCCGTATACCTTATGCTTTTATCTTTTAAAAATCTCATGTCTGTCTGTCTCGTTACAGCTGTTTATATGCATATATAAGTAGACTTAGCAATTAGGAGGCAAAACTGAATAAGTTTTAGTATTTTTTTATCTAGAATATTGAATAAATATGTCTTAGGACGATGTCTATAATAATTTCCGAGTAAACTACTGTAAAATACAACAAAATAGAAGTATAAAACACACTTTTTAGGTTCGAAGGAAAATAACATTGTTAAATCGCTAATAAACGCATAAACTTTCTAAAGAAAATTAAAGTATGATTTCATTGTAAACTTAAAGCTGAAATCAGAGCGAAATATTTCGTAACCTCAACTAGAAAATGAAGGGGTTTACGAACATATTTTTATATGAAGGTTTATTGCTATATTCAACCCTAGAAATAGTTACCAATATATTGCCGTGGAATTTTGAATCATACTGAACATTCAACATCATATATATATATATATATATATATATATATATATATATATATATATATACGAGTTGGTATTTATATTTATTACGACTCTTGCAAACACAAGTTAGCGCCCTGTACAATTTTCTGGGCACAATTTTCAGAAATCGGGCACAATTTCCTGTACTTAAATGAATATAATTTTTTTTATACAAATGATTAAGAAATAAATTATATATTGTTTTGTTTCTTAAATTGTACATCAGTCGAATCGCAAACATCACGCCTGATCTCTTTTACTCTGGTGTGGCTAATACTTCTGTAACAGTAAAGTTTTATTTCAGCTATTTTTTTGTTTCAAAATAAATCCCAGAATTGATGCCCATATTCGGTACTAGGAAATACTGGTTATGCATTAATAAATAAATATAAAATTAACGAAAAAGGACAAAATAATGTTTAAAAAACATAAGAACTATCGTTATTAGTAATATTTTTGAAACAAGAAACTAAAAGACTAATTATGAAATGAAAACATGTGGTAAGACTTCATAACATAAATAAAATTATAAAGAATTAATAAAGATATTTTGTTTGGAGTTATTCAGGGTATAAATATTGTTTTAATATTTCATAAATGTAATAGTTCATGAAATACATATACCTGTATGATCTATTGTTGTTTCTCCAAGAAAGGAACGTAAACAGGCTTTCTAAATAAAACATAATATTCTAAAATACATTCATACAAACTTGTGTTCAACTACAAACATACTCATATACTAATACATACCTAGGTCAAATCGTGTAATCTAACACACGTCTTTCACACGCATAAACTGTATATATTCAAACTCTTACAGATATATAAAATTTCCAAGCGTGTCATTTAAAACACCCTCACTTTCATTTATACCCCACTCATTTAGAACCCCACTCTAAAACAAAATACTGTGTAGTTATCTTATAACCAGTAATGTTTAAAAAACGTAACACACACACACAAACTTGTAAATATTTTTTACACACATACACCCTGTACACATTTAGATTGTTTCACATATATAAAATCTCCTTTCATATAATTTTTTCCCCACTCTAACACACAAAAATTCTTATACTAGTTACGTTTTGAAAAACTTCAAAATCCAGTAATTTATAAATATGTTCTACACACGTACACACTGTACACATTTAAACTGTTACAAATATATACTATCTCCTTTCATATCATGTATGCCCCATTATAATACACAACTATGTAACAATCTTATAACCAGTAATGTTTTTTAAAACTTCCTAATCTACTAATTTACGTGTGTGTTATAAATATGTTCTATACACTTATATTCTGAAGTAAATAAAATATTTTAAAATAGCTACTTTTTGCAATTTGGTATTTAATTTTATATTAAGCTTTTATCTAAACTATCATTTATTTTTCAAAACTTATTTTTCTTCTGATATAATATTATTGTATAATTATGGGATGTTCATATTTATCTAGTTTAATACTATATTTCCCAGCATTTGTGTATATGTAAAGTAATACACGAAAGTTCCAGAGTATAGATTATTTTAGTATATCAATAATAAAAAAAAAAAACTTTTTTCACTCTGATAAAACGTCGGGTAACAATGATGACACAAATAGACTTTTAATTATCTGACCTATATTTGATCTCTGTGCAACTCTATGCGTAACATTTTTTTTATATCGTATTCAGTAGTAATTATTCCGGATCTCGTTTTTATACAGGGTATTTCAAAGATCTGTGTCCTAATTACGGGAAATATTTTATGGCATCATAATAATGAAAAACGTTCAGACGTATGTCCAAAACCGCTTCGTTATACTTCAGTCAGCCAATTTGTGCGTGTCTATTTTTTTTTTTTTAATAATGATAATTTTAAAATTATTTAGTTTTAGATTCGAAATTTGATATACTTGATCGTGTTTCATGCAACGCTTCACTACTATAACAAGAATCAAAACTTTATCTTATAAATTGTCTAAATGGCTGCCGTTTATATTTTACGGAAAATTAATTGTTTTAAAAATATTCCATATTAAAAATTTCTTACAGAAACCATTTTGACAATTTATAAGATTACATATTGATGGTTGATATACTGGTAAAATGTAGGATGAAAAATATAATACCAAATTTCCATTCGCAGTCTTATAATTTTTTGTTTTCTTTTTTTTCCAAAAACTCAAAACATCCGACAGACGGATAACAAAGCCTTTTTAAAAAATATTTTGATGCCATGAATTACTTCTTGAAGTTAGGATACATATTTTTGAACACAGTGTAATATTAAATATTTTGACAGCTCACACCTAGTTTCACCCTGGGTTCCTTCCTTTGACTATGTGGATAGTTGACTGTCAAATTTTCATGTTTGTTATATTCTAGGATTTTTTTCACTTGAAAACGAGAGTTGGTCCATACTCTCAAAACGTTGTGTATTTGTGTTTAAATAAATAAAAATTATTGCAAAGGTCAGAGTAAACTATAATAGTAATAAAAACCATTTAGTTTCGTATCATGTTTACTTTAAAAAATATACAATAGTTATGAAATAAAAATAAAATAGTTATAGTTTGATTATTGTAGCTCATACTCCACTGACTATAGCAACATTGTCGTAAAAACAAGTTTGATTTAATAAACGTTTTTCTGAGAAGCTGTGATTTATTTTAATTTTATGACATCACACTATTTAATTACAATATTGATGTATTCTTCATTTAAACAAATAACATAGGCTTGTTTCTATCCAATACTTAACTGTAGGATTTTGTCTTCTCAGATGATTTATGAACTTTCACATCACACAAAGCAAGCTTAACTCTGAAATATTGCAAAGAGTTTGATATTAAGTAATTTCAAGGATAAAGGAGAACGGACCAAATATCGACGTATTAAGAACGGGGACGCCAAGTTACTTCTCGAGATCATAATGTTTTTGCATACCGCATACGGATTCCAAACGTCAAAAGACAGTTCTTTCCTTAGGGGGAAAAAGGAATGATTTGTGGAATGGATGGGAGGGGGAGGGTTATTGGCGGAATCACTTTAAGTGTTCCATCGTAGAGACAGGAAACATAGCATCCAATATGTTTTATTCAAATGAAATATTCTTTCTCTGGTATAACAATACAAAGAGCAACCAACAATATCTAAAATGTTTATCGGATTCAAGACATCAAACAGACAAATTGAATACAACCAGAAACAATTTGTTGTCTTGGTTTTATCGCAATTTATTGAAAAAGGACTATTTATTTATAATACATTCTTTGTTGCCAATATTAATATTGTTTTTTACCCTAAGATATTCAAAAATAAAAGGTTGCAAAAACAATGCAGAAACTTTCTCAATTACCCGTTAATACAACTTAAGAAAGACATACAAAAACTGTTCGTAACCAAAAATGTAAGTTTAAAGTAAGTTGTTCATAAAGTGATAATGGATCATATGTGCAATGACTATAGACGCCAGTTAGTTAAAAAGTTAATACGGATTATATGTTTAATGACTATACACGCTAGTTAGTTTAAAAGTGAAAATGGATCATGTGTTTAATGACTATACACGCTAGTTAGTTTAAAAGTGAAAATGGATCATGTGTTTAATGACTATACACGCTAGTTAGTTTAAAAGTGAAAATGGATCATGTGTTTAATGACTATACACGCTAGTTAGTTTAAAAGTGAAAATGGATCATGTGTTTAATGACTATACACGCTAGTTAGATTAAAAGTGAAAATGGATCATGTGTTTAATGACTATACACGCTAGTTAGTTTAAAAGTGAAAATGGATCATGTGTTTGATGACTATACACGCTAGTTAGTTTAAAAGTGAAAATGGATCATGTGTTTGATAACTATACACGCTAGTTAGTTTAAAAGTGAAAATGGATCATGTGTTTGATGACTATACACGCTAGTTAGTTTAAAAGTGAAAATGGATCATGTGTTTAATGACTATACACGCTAGTTAGTTTAAAAGTGAAAATGGATCATGTGTTTAATGACTATACACGCTAGTTAGATTAAAAGTGAAAATGGATCATGTGTTTAATGACTATACACGCTAGTTAGTTTAAAAGTGAAAATGGATCATGTGTTTGATGACTATACACGCTAGTTAGTTTAAAAGTGAAAATGGATCATGTGTTTGATGACTATACACGCTAGTTAGTTTAAAAGTGAAAATGGATCATGTGTTTGATGACTATACACGCTAGTTAGTTTAAAAGTGAAAATGGATCATGTGTTTGATGACTATACACGCTAGTTAGTTTAAAAGTGAAAATGGATCATGTGTTTGATGACTATACACGCTAGTTAGTTTAAAAGTGAAAACGGATCATGTGTTTGATGACTATACACGCTAGTTAGTTTAAAAGTGAAAATGGATCATGTGTTTGATGACTATACACGCTAGTTAGTTTAAAAGTGAAAATGGATCATGTGTTTGATGACTATACACGCTAGTTAGTTTAAAAGTGAAAATGGATCATGTGTTTGATGACTATACACGCTAGTTAGTTTAAAAGTGAAAACGGATCATGTGTTTGATGACTATACACGCTAGTTAGTTTAAAAGTGAAAACGGATCATGTGTTTGATGACTATACACGCTAGTTAGTTTAAAAGTGAAAATGGATCATGTGTTTGATGACTATACACGCTAGTTAGTTTAAAAGTGAAAATGGATCATGTGTTTGATGACTATACACGCTAGTTAGTTTAAAAGTGAAAATGGATCATGTGTTTGATGACTATACACGCTAGTTAGTTTAAAAGTGAAAATGGATCATGTGTTTGATGACTATACACGCTAGTTAGTTTAAAAGTGAAAATGGATCATGTGTTTGATGACTATACACGCTAGTTAGATTAAAAGTGAAAATGGATCATGTGTTTAATGACTATACACGCTAGTTAGTTTAAAAGTGAAAATGGATCATGTGTTTGATGACTATACACGCTAGTTAGTTTAAAAGTGAAAATGGATCATGTGTTTGATGACTATACACGCTAGTTAGTTGAAAAGTGTAAATGGATTATATGTTCAATGAATTTAGACGCTAATTAGTTGAAAAGTAAAAATGGATTATATGTTCAATGACTATAGACGCTAGCTAGTTATAAAGTGAATATGGATTATATGTTCAATAATCATAGACTCTAGTTAGTTATATAGTAAAAATGGATTATATGTTCAATGACTATAGACGCTATTTAATAAAAGTGAAAATGGATCATGTGTTCAACATAGACGCTGTCTTAAAAAAAAAATTAAATTGGGCATAACTTCCTTTCCTTGTAATATAAACGTATTTTGGCATAAATCGTATTTTATTATTATCATATTTTTAAATATTCTTTTTCAGTGTTGGTCAATTATTCTTGTATCGCATAATAATTTATTCTTAAAATTGTCCATACTGGTTTCTGTCATTAAATTTTACATTTCACTAAAATAAAAATGATGGAAAAACCGATTTCAATAAATTACGTCTCATAAAACAGCCCCATTGTCGATTTTCGACTTTACCCCTATAACTATCAAACCGGCATTTTTTGGAGAAATAGTAACCAATACGATTTCTTTGGTCCTTAAAGCCTACACTTGAGAAAATACTGTTTGAAAAATATTAAAATATAAATTTAAAGTCGTTTGGGCTGTAGACAGATTGACACAATATCATTTCAAAGACCAACATTTGATTTATTCATTATGTATTATATAGATAGATAGATAGATAGATAGATAGAGAAAGATTTTACACTTCACTTAACTTTCTCCTCTTTACTACGTATATATGAGGAAGTAATAAAAGGAGAGGGACCAACAAGAGAGGCGTTAAGTCTAATTACAGACGTTCAACAATATATTATTAATATTTATATTGTATATCTTCAAAACCTATTACACAATTACAGAACTTCCATCTGAAGGAAAGAAAAAAACGTAATAAAAAATGGAAAATAAACCAGCTAAAAGAAAAGAGAAAACATAATAACACAAAGTTCATCTTTTCAGTTATGCTTTTAATCTACTGAATTTTGATTTTAAATGAAAAAAATAGGTTAGAAGACGAAATCATTCTTAAAATCTTTCCTAGTCATCTTTATAAATTGGAACGCCTACTTCTTTCGTGGTTTTACTATGCTTTAACTCCAGAAATATAGAATTTCTGTAATTGTGTTTCAGTAATGCTGATTCAAGGGGTAGTTACTTATATGGTTCAAGATCAAGAAAAAAAGTTCCTATAAGCATATGTACGGAAATTCTTCATTTACCATCTTTAAGCCTTTTTTTAATTATTATTTTTTAACTGGTTTATATCTCTAGAACGGCGTAACCGATTGTGTTGCATCCTACTCATCAATGTGAGAACCTAGTTTGAAAAATAATCAACTTGGTCCATTTATCCGTTTCAAAATAGCTGCCACTTAAATATTTTAAATGAAAATAACTTATTTCAAATTATTTTAATTTGAAATTGTTTAGCTTTTAGTGAAGATAATCGATACGAGGCATCAATACATACACGGAACCACGAGGGGTCGGCAATAGGAAAGTGTGCAAACTTCATGTGTTGAGCAAATCTATAAATTCTTGGAATTCATTTTTAAATATATATATATTCAGTCATGATCATTGGGATAACTCTGAAAGGAAAGCTTAGGATATGTAAAGTAGTTTAAAGTTAAATGTTCATTTCTAAGGATATTGAAGATATAGTAATTAATTAGAGATGTTTTACATGCATTAGAATCATTAATAATAATGAAGTAAAGAAATTATCAATACAAACATTTTAATCACTGAATCACTGTTTGCTCTAATGATTTCATTTTGAATCCGACTCCACTAATCTCTTTTGAATCTAACATTCTCCATTTATAGTTTTTTGCATCTCTTATAGTTTCGAGATCCTAACAGTAGTCACAATGTATATACGTATATTCGTTTGTTACTCTACCATATACACAGACAAATATAAAATACGAAATATTAAAGTGATAAAAGATAGATTATTTCATCAGTGTAAATAATAAGTTTTTAAAATACGTTAAAATCCAAGTATTAACTTATTTAAACAGAGTCAGTGCTATGTTTAAACATCAATTCATGGGAATAGGAATTAGACAATTTGTAAATTTAATTTTCAGAGTTTAGTTGCAATGTGATTGGAAGAGAAGGAGGGGTCAAGTTTCCGTAGCCTGATGTAGCTATTTAGCATTCAGCGTTCGATCTCTCAGCTTTGCAGAACCGAATTGCTCATTAAATTAGCGATGCAGTGGCGCCTAGTAGAACAACCCGACAACCCTTCCCATTCCAATCCTCTGACACTTCCAACCGTGGTACACTCTGTCTCTATTGAAACTTCGCATAAAGATTTGCATTCACCTATTAGGCCTACTTTAACACAAACACAAAACCACAATTGAGAGTAAAGTCCTATTATTAGCTTACCCTCATGATTGAATCTTAGAAGAGATCAATTTTTAAATTAAATTTAAATACTTCATTAAACTTATGAGATTATAATTTGTGTTGCAGTTAATTTTCTGTGTTTGTTGTTAAAATGTCACGTCGTTGTTATATTGAAGCTTTTCACCAACTACACAAGTACAGTTTTGTAGGGTTTAATTAACCATGAGACAAAATCAACTTTAAAATGGAAATACTTTCCCGAACTTTAATATACAGTTCAGAATTTTACGGCATTAATTTGGGAATTAATACGTCCACAAATAAGAAGAAAACGTTGATGTAAACATGGGTCCGGAAATGCTTCGTTTTCCGTCTTTCTGCCATTGTGTGTTTTTATTTTTTTAAATTATACCTTTTAAAGTAGATAACATCGATTGAAGATTTTCTGTTCGCATTATTTTTAATTTCTTTATTTTGAAAATGGTGGAATATCTTGTAAATCATTAACATTACGAAATATATTAAGAAGAAACAATTTTTTTTTTTTAACAAAATAACAAAATACTTTTATATTTTTTTCTGTAATTCAAAGGATAATCGAGATATCTAAAAAAAAAAAAAAAAAAAAAAAAAAAACTGGAAAATAATTTCTCGGTAATTACCTACATAATAACGTTTGTATTATAACGTTTGGTTTTTGTCATTCCGAATATGGATAATCTATAATTAACTGTAGGACTTAATTCTTTTTAACAATGGTTGAATAGCCGAAACGGCCGTTGTTTATATATATATATATATATATATATATATATATGAAATATAAGACTATTAATGACGGTACGTCTTATAATTAATTACAATAGCAATAAAATAAGAACAGCACCAACAATACAATTATATTACACACACACAAACACGCATATTTTATTTCATTTTTTCCTAAATTAAATATTTTATTAATTTCATTATTATATCAAAATTTAATAGATCATTTTAGAAATTAATACAATTATATAATTAGTCAGCACAGAAATTTATCAAATAATACCAATTTTTTGGGGTTTTTAACATAACTAAAAAATAATAAACTTTTAAATTTTAAATATACCTATGCAAAACTGAAAAATATCTTTTAGATGGGCTATGCTACTAAAATTAAACATTTTTTTTAAATTGTTCAGTTTTATTATTTACATATATAAAAAAATAGTTACAAATAAATCTATTCCTATCGGAAGAAACGTTTTAAATTCAATCATGCCATCCATTAAATCAATAATACAATCCATATGTAATCTTATAATCCATATATTGGTTATTATTTTAGTTCACAAAACATAGTTCAAAATGTATGTCTCTTGGACCTTAGAGAATATCGGCAGTAAAACTTGTGTTTTAATAAAAGTCTGAAATAATTACAATTTGACATACAATGGCTAAGAATATCATTTTAATAAATCCCTTAAACTATATAAAACACTTGTTACTTCATTTTGGACACAACGACTGAATTATATTTGAGTTTACTGTACACACTTCAAACGTTCGAATTACTCTTTGTAAACTCGACAAATCTATTCAATACTTTCGATTACTTTGGGGACGCTTAGTTAGAGATAAATACTTATTTAATAGCAAGCTCTTCGTATATTTTAACAAGTGTAATTTACACGCATATTTTACGAACCCAAGTAAGAAGTAAGTTTGGTAATGGCAATATATTAGACTTCCGATTTTTGACTGATATTCACGTTTCATGTCCTAATGAAACCAAACAAATAATTTCAGACATGCCGTCCGTCCATCGTTGTTGTCATCTGTACGTAAGCGGGACAGCGGCGACAAAAACTAAGATGGAAACGTTGAATTTGAGTTCTGCCCAGTAAGAAGACCAACAACCAACTTCAATTCTGGCTGCCGTGACAAAGCAATTCTTTACTGATACCTTTATAAAGACAGTCGACGCTATCATGTGTTTGTCTCTGATCCCTCACCATCTTTCTATATCTGCGAGAGTGTTCAGATCTAACATCTTCATTTTTCTTTCCCATGACATTTTGAGATGTCAAACCTGCTCGAAATGCACTGGTGATTTCCCAGCCTCTCTTCTTGTCAGTTTATCTGCTGTCTCGTTCCCCTTTATCATTGTATCTCCTGGTACTCAAACAAGTCTCACTTGCCTCCGTGATGAGAGACCGGCGCTCCCGGACCAGCTTCGATATCGTTTTGAAAATCATTATAACCGTTATGGTTAGTCTATCTATCAGAAGAGCAACTTCTTTGTCTATATTGCCTGAAACCTTTTTATGGCATCACCTCAGCTCGGAAAACTGTGACATATGATCTCAGTGACATAGATATTCTTCGTGTATGTACATACCTCATCCAATATCTATGTTTGTTTTTAAACCATGTTACCCGGACCCCTCCGTTTCTTACGACGTCCACCAGATCTGGCAGATGGTCTTACCGAGATGGAGAAACCGGCTTCTCGTTAGCTGTCGAGGTTATGCCATCAAGTCATGTAATACAAACCAGCTTATAGTATCGGTTTCAAGTTAAATACTTCACTGAAACACAAACATTTGTTCAGTAATTTTAAAGAAATTCTGATCTTAGTATGTTTATTGTACCAAAATTATAGTATCGATAAAATAAATTAATGGAAGACAATGTCTTTCTTAGGAAATGTAAAACCGGAAGACGGATCAGACACGAAAAAAGAAAGAAAAAAAGACTAAACAGGAAACATAAAAGGGACTATGCGAACGAAACAAGGATGGAAGGGGTGACAACAGGAAGAAGAAAATAAAACATCGTTCTTAAATTAAAAATAATCATAAGAACAGTTATAGAGAGGGTTGACTATGTGCACCCCCTCCCCCACCTACCAGTCATTGTTATTATATAAAGTTAACTATTTCACCCTAAGGTAAGGACTACTTCATATAAGTACGTATTGTAGAATAAGTTTTATAAATTAATAGTAAAAATGTTTAGATTTTTGTTGTTGTAAGTTATAAATTTATTATTTTTTAAATGTATGTAATTATTACTTTTTAAGAATTTCAGGAAGTTGTATTAGTAATATTAATAGTAATTCGTTTTCAAAAAATTCAGTAAAATTTATTTATGCAATTTTTGATACTTTATCAAATATTTATGTTCTTTTAGATTAATATTTAAAGTATCAAATTATTATTAACAGCGTTAAAAAAATACACAAACTTTCTCACTCACCATTCCACAAAACTTCAGCTTGAAATTGTATTTCATTAATCGTGCCTTAAACGACGGCATTTGTTTTTTGTTTGTAATTTTCTTTTTTTAGTTTGGGTTATTTATTAATCTTTATATTTTACTAAAATTTGAACGAGATCTGTAAAGCCGATTTTGATCAATTAAGTATTTTAAAACATCCGCATTTGCTGTTTTTTACTGATAACTCCCTAACTGACATTTTTGGAGAAATGGCGACAAATAAGTTTAGTTTTTATCCTTACAGGTTGCATTTGAGCAAAATTGGATCAAAATAGTTAGAGCCGACTTTATGGAAGTCGTAATTTTGTGTTTTTTCCCCTGGGAGTTCCCCCACCTCAAATTTGAGGTTATTGAAAAAATGAAAACATGTCCGAGATATACCACATACTAAATTTGATTTAAAATGATCTAAGCGTTTGAGCTGTAGAGGGTTTAACAGGCGCTCAACAGATATATGTCGTTCTAAAAATCACTCTTTTTTACTAAGTGACCTCAAACGATTTATGATAAAAAAACTAGTAATCATTTTTTTTCACCCACTGCATAATTAGTTTTCTGTATATGTGATAAAGTACAATATAATATTATTTTCATATTTTTAAGTCTGGGATAGAGGTTTGAATGAGTTGTATTGAAGAGGCTTCATAAATGGAAATTACCCGTCCTAGAAGGAGTGGGGGGGGTACAGTAGATCTCAAGAAGTAGCAGTGCATTTCACCCCCCCCCCCACACACATCACCACATCACCATTACTACAACGGCAAGTTGGTTCTAGTATCTGGTAGATAAAGTGATACAGATTGTATCTTGTACAAAGTATCTTGTAGAGAAAGTGATACAGAATGAATCTTACAATTATGTACCAGTTTAGACGCGAACTTGATACTTAGTATCTGGTAAGTAAAGTGATACAGAAAGTACTTTATGAATTTGTAGGTACAGTATCAGTTTATACGAGAAACTGATACGAAGTATCTGGTTAATAATTATTAAAACTGATGAATATTCACTCTCTCAACACAATTTGAATGTAGTACTCAAATTGCCTACTCTGCCCCTTAATTACATTTATCTAGAAGCATGGAATTTTTACTCCCTTATGTTTTTACTGTAGACAATTTTACAAAGTTTTGATTCTATTTCGAAATTAGAACTGAAATCAACAAGTTTATACAATAGTAACAACACTATGCATACATAGTAAGAATATTGGAATTTTTATTTTATTTTGGAGACGCCGGATCAAACTACATTTATATGACGCCGGTTTTACAAATTTATTGACATACTAATTATAGTATGGTTTTATTTAAACTTATATTTTCATTTTATAATATTGATTTTTAAACACATATTATAAGTTTTTTTTAAAAAACATGTATGAGTTTCAGTGCTCTGAATTCGAGTTTGATATCAGTTTGTAATTATCTGACTTCTATGAATTAAAAACAAATAATGGAAATCTGAAGAGAGTTTACAATCTATCAAGCTTCAAAACGTTAAATGAAAAATACAAATGTTAATATAACAGGCAATAAATATGTAAGTTATATTTGATTTTTAAAACTGTCAGGTTTTCATGGCCACTTTGTATTAAAAGTTGTCAGATTCCCATGATCCACTTTCTATTAAAAATTGTCAGATTCCCATGGCCCACTCTGTTTTAAAATTGTCAGATTCCCATGGTCCACTCTGTATTTGAAATTGTCTGATTTCCATGGCCCACTTTGTATTAAAAATTGTCAGATTCCCATGGCCCACTCTGTTTTAAAATTATCAGATTCCCATGGCCTACTCTGTATATGAAATTGTCAGATTCCCATGGCCCACTTTGTATTAAAAATTGTCAAATTCCCATGGCCCACTCTGTTTTAATATTGTTAGATTCCTATGCCTTACTCTGTATTTCTGCATTTAAAATGGTCAGGTTTCTATGGCCCACTCTGTATTCAAAATATTGAAAATGGTCAGGTTCCCTAAGCCCTCTCTGTTCAAATATCACCAGGTTCCCATGGTCTACTCTGAATTAAAAATTATTTGTCAGATTCCCACGGCCCACTCTCTAGTAATTTTTTTTATTTCTTAAGCCAAGATCCCTAAGTTTGATATTTGCACAGATATAAAAGCTTACGAATGTCATATGATTCTATTTTTATAACATTAAAACATTTCGCTACAATTCAAAACCAAAGTTTAAAATATTTTCGATTGTCTACATGTGATGGAGGAGGGAGATGTCGTAAGCATAAAGTGTATTCCTCCGTTTTATAGTAGCATATTACTAATTAATGATTTCGATTATGTTGGCGGATGTAAACAATAGAGCCCGAGGTAATGTCCGAATCTAATTGAGGTAAAATAATTGGCCATTCCGAATCAAATTCCTTTAGCTTTGAGTATTGCGAAACGCTGAGGATTATTCAAGAGATAAAGGACAAAGATATGTTAACGTAAACCAAAAGGCACCTCGCCTAACGGCTACTGTTAATAAGTGAAACAGGCAGTCATTTCATTAGACATCTCACTCAATCCTCTCTTATTTCCCTTCCCGATCTCTCTCCCTCTCAATTGTTGAGAAATGAATTTTCCAAACTGTTTCAATAACACCAAAAATTAAATACATAAATAACAGACAATATAGAATAGATAAGGAATATAAATAAACGTTAATTTTATATTTTAGTTCCTACTATTATCATTGTTACCGAATGTAATACCACAATATTACATTCAGTTATATTTGTCCTTTTTCGTTATCCGTCTGTCTGTCAGTTTGAGTTTTTTCGAAATATAACGGTAACTATAAAATTTACTGGGATTTCGAGTAATTTCTAAAGTTTTTACTATTTTCCAAAAAAAACAAAAATTAACAACAACAAAATGAGTGACAGGCGGATGACGAAGCGTTTTCAGACATGTGTTTATAAGAACTTTTTTGTATATTGATGGGTTGAATCACTTCCCGAAATGAGGACACATGTTTTTGAAACACTCTATAAAAAACATAAACTGATACAAAATTGCACGACAAAATTTCAGGAGCTGATACTAGATATAACATATTTTTAAAGTGTATATGAACATAAGTCCTTAAACTCTTCATTTACCTCCTGTTAGCCATTTTGTGTTTATACAGAAAAACATTTCTTGTTAGATATATTTAATGAAAATTTGTAAGCATTATTTAGGTAACGTTTTACCAATAAACCAGAAAACCATGAGTTTACGTTGTATATTTTTTAAATGGCAGACTTTTAAAATGATAAGTGTGGAATATTTGGTACGCCATTAACATTATAAGTGACAAAAGATTGTCTTGTATTAACTTATTTATATAGCAAGACGTTAAAATAAAAAATACTTTATTTTCAAAATGGTGGCTGCAGGACCTGCTGCGGATTCATGAGAGTGAGGACAGATTTTGTCGGAGACCAACGCTGTGGGTTGTGTCGCTGAAGTACAATATACTCTCTATTAATGTCCGTACATTAATAGGGAATTACTTATTTTCCTATGAAAATGATTGACTACCTTTCGAAATAATGGTAAAATTGTTCTATAAAACTCCTTTTTTAAAATTATTTTTTACAGCTATTCTACAAATAAAACTGGGTACAAATTTGAAACGTAATTAAAAGTTGTGGAACTCTTAAAAACATTCCTAAAATCTCTGTTTAATTAGCTATTTGAAACAAATAGTATTGATTGTTTATTTGCAATTTTCTGACTTTCTATATTACGTTTTGTTAAAAATTTAGTACATGCAGGTTAATATTGTTAAACTATTTATGCTAGAGACCGTAGGTACTTGGTGGTATTCCATTTTAAATAAAATTAAAACAACAAAATTCATTCTTGTATAAGTCCTTGACAATGCTTTAACTAGCGAAACCATGGTCGGCAAGTTTCTATTAAAACATTGTGGTTGATACTAAAAAAATTGTTGTTTTAATTTTATTTAATATTGTTAATTATTTTTCTGTTAGCAATTTCGGCAATCCTGATTTGATTTATTATTATCTTTGTTCCTTAATATTAGCATTATTTTATATCTATTTTTTGTATAGCAAAGATGTCGACCTGATACAAGCCTTTGATAGTTTGTATGGGATCAAGTTGTTGCAGACTATGGAAAGTTTTGGCTTCCCAATAACATTTCTAAGATTGGTACAAATGACATTTACACTTTCAGTGGCAGGATGCTGGTGAGGTGAACGGGAACTAGGAGCAATAAAACGACACGAGGTATGAGACAGGATTATTCCTCATCACCTCTTTTTTTTTAATTTAGCACTACACCAAACCAAAAGTTGAGGAAATGGATATCGGCGGAAACATTTCATACAAGTCAATAAAAGTACTTGCCTACATGGATGACAGCATTAGTGGCTAAAAAATCATTAATAGTCTCGGAAAAGAATTATATGCATAAAAGCAAAAATGTGTGTGCAAGATCCCCTTCCCATCTTTAGATCATTGAATGTCCTGCCTCTGAAATACTTATATATTTGTATTGTTATAAAGGTATTTTATTGAAAACCTGGAGATTATTTAAAAAGGAGTTATAAATACTATTTTCTTACTAATCAAAAGCAAAATTATCTTATTCTAAAGCCTAGGTTAGATTTTCGAGAAATCTTTTCAGTTTGTTGTCCCTTTTTATTATTAATCAGTTGCCTGACGATTTACAATCAGCCAATTCAGTAAAGCAATTTCATGTTTAATTGCATGTTTGGTTTTTAGAGCTGCAGGTTGTTCCCCATCTGTTAAGGGTTTTGATATAGCCCTAAGGATTCTATGTGTGAATGAAGTTGGAAATAAGTTAAATAGAAGGTTACATTTTAATATTTTTTAGATTTTTTCGTCCTTTTTTATTATAGTATTATTTCGTTTAATTTATTGAAGGTAACTTGAAAACAGGTATAATTTCTGGAGTGCCTAATTTTACAAGACTTCTATATTTGAGGGCACATGGGTTTCAGTCATATAATTTTTTCCTTTTCCTTTTTTTTGAAGATTTATCTGGTAATATAATAGTATTTTAATTCTTAATTATTGCTATGTTCCTTTTGTATTGAATTATAATGTATAGTCTTGTGAAATAAATAAAATAATTGTGAGTATAAAATTATGTGAGTTATAAACAGTTAACTTATAAATAGTTCCTGTATCATGGAAGTTACAAACATTGATAGGTTTTGTTCAAACGACCAGAACAGTGTGCACAAAATTTACAAATTAAAATAATTATCACAAACAAATCGTATACTCTCTATCTTTCAAATATAGATACATTGGCTAATCACTGCGCTTTCCATGCCCAGGAGTGTAGAGAGGTGTATCGTTAAACGATATTTCCCTTGTCAGGTCGAAGGTCGAATAAACCCTCGACTCCTCTTCATTAGTCGACCTCAGACCCCTAAAACACTTGTTACGTTCTACCCTTTGTTTCGACGTTTCTGAAATTGATAATATGATACAAACATTAGGTTGTACAATGCTTTATAAAGTTAGTAATAATTAGAATGTGTCAATATTTTTTCGAATAACTGTTTTACCTCTAAAATGGTATGGATGTTATGTTCAGGTTAATATAGTTACGATACTTGTCAAGGCCGAGTCGTCGACATGAGATTAGAGATTATGTACAGCTTCGAGGCTCGCTAGAGCTGAGACACTGACACGATTGAAGCAAGTAGAGACTTTTTTATATATATTTAATATTGGCCCGTTAGGACCAACGTCAAGAAAGTAGTGATATACACAATTGTGAGATTTTAAAAATCTACGTAACAACTAACTATCTTACATTACTGGGTAAGATTCCTTGACCTACTAATACAATTTAACTTTTCCTAAAAGGCCTAAGACTTTTACAAGATCACTTTGTATTGCACTGTCGGATGCGGCTAACTACTATGATAGTATCCATAAACTTTTTACAATTTTGTTTAATAAAAAGGATTTGATTATTAAAATTCGTTGAAGCAAGCAATTATTGTATCTGTTTTTAAAGGAAGTAGGCTAACAATAAAAAGTAAAACTAGTGTTTTTAAACCCTGTTTGAAGTTATTTGTTAATGATGGAAGTTCAATTTTATTATTATACATTTTTCGGACATTTGCCATCATTTGTGTGTTAGAAATCAAAACACGACGTTTCGGGAATAAGAATCAATTCCTGTTATCAAGTGACTAAAAAGTAAAGAAACATGAAACTAGAAACTAAGCCTATGTAAGAAGTAAAATTAAATAAGAATACCACCAACCTTAATATCTAAGCATGCATCTCAGAGCTTAAACTGAGAAGTCAAAAAAACACAATCACGGTAACACATAACTAACCTCAAATACCGTCAATACTAACTATTGTAAAATAGTGTTTTTAATTACAATATTAATACAGTTTTAAATACAGTTAGTGTTCTTACTGTATTATAATAAAGCTAAAACAATTTTCATGAAATGTTCGCTATTATTATTTTTTTCAGTCGTTATTAAATCCCAATTTATTTTTAAAATTTTGAATGTAAACAAAATTAAAAATGTTACGCTTATTTTTTGTATAAATGAAATTTTTTTAATAAACGAAATATCATTAATTTTGAATTAATGGCGTTGCAAATTTAATTATATTTGTCGTAATTAGATAGCAAGGAATAAATATGTAAGTTGTATTTTATTTCTTTTTATTACTTTTTAAAAATCTTAGGTTCCCATGACCACTCTGTGTAAATAATGTTATAGAAAGCAATGCATGATTTAATTTAACGATAAGTTATAAATAATTAACGTATTTGGAATGTGTTAAACAACTTCAAAGGATTCAATTAATGTCAAATAATGAAATATGCATCTTCATTACCTCTCTAATATGAACAGTCTTCTATTTGATTTGGTGAGCAATAACGTCTTTAATACAATTATTGTGTCTACAATAAATCTATAAATAATACAAGACACTTTCTCGTGGTCACAGACTATATGAGAGGTTAGACAGTTAGTTTTTTAAACCAAAACACTTTTCCAGAAAAGAACATTATTTTTGAAGTTACAGTAAAACATATTACGACAGGAAAAGATAGGATAGGTTTAGTAATATATTTTTACAAATTAATATTTTTGTTTGTTTTTTCCTTGTTCAAAGGCGAAAAACCTCTCTGTCATCATCGTCCTGTAAAATAAAGAGGATGAAAATAGTTTAAAATAAAGACGCCTTGCCCTTGAATATAAAGATATCATCAAGGTCGGAAGAGAACAAGATTTGTAAAGAAATGTGTTACAGAAAAGACTAGCTGATGGCACAAATTTCACCTTGGGATATTTAAGATAGTTTTATAAAGAAATATTTGTTTAGCACAACTCTAATGGTGGTTCTGTGAAAATAAATTATGCACAAATACAGCAACACACCAATCAAACTGGACCCATAAATAACAAATATATGATACTTGTTTTAGAGGTTAAAACACCCTTGGAGTGGTATATTTTCAAAACCCTTTCTTAGTACTCCTTTACAAACCTACCACAAACCATAGTAAATAATTTATAGCTCTATGCTTCTTGGATCCAGAGATATGATTTAGGGGTAAAAAACAGTCTTGGAGTGGAACATTTTCAAAACCGTTTCTTAGTACGCGTCTACAGACCTAACCCTAACCATGTTAAAAATGCATAGCTCTAGGCTTCTTTAGTCCACAGATTTTGTGATCAGTCAGTTGGTTTTGACTTATATACCGGGTGTTCAAAAAGTCTGGAAACCCCTTAATATTAATTTTACTAATAAACGCAGTACAATGAAACTCTAGGATTACGTCCTCACTGTAGTTACCGACTTTTTGCTCATTTTAACTGTCTTTTTTCGCTTTGGGGGGACGTCCTGTGGAGAAAGTCTAAAAAATCTTAAATGTAAGCATAGGTCGAATTATACTTCATTTTAAAGGTCTTTGTTAGAGGAACACATTGCCGCAATCCCGACTGAAAAACGACCATTCGTTTGGAAATGGCAGCCTCTTAAAGTTTCTTTAATTTTAATGCTAATTCAATGGCAAATTTTTAGTAAACTTTAGTTTAGATTACAATGTCACTTAGTGAGACAGAGCAAATAACCATTCTGATGATGAGGGGTTATGGGGGATAGAACTCGTTCATATGAGGGGGTAAGCCGCTTGTTCAATGAAACTTGCACCAATTCACCACATATTCAAAAATCAACAGTGTTGAAGACCGTACAGAGCGGTTCTGTAACAGATCGGTCAAGATCCGGACGGCCAAAATCACCAACCAATGCGACCAATCAGCTACACAAGGAAACCACTTCGAGCACCTTCTGTAATACCTTCCAAGGTTTGTTTATTTTTTTATAATTATTGTCTTGCAAAGTGAGTAATTTAAACATAAACAACTGACATACTGTCTGTTCAATTTTATTAATAATGATAATTAATTGTCCCCAATTACATCTGTGCACTCCTAAGTTTAAATCGACAATTAAATCGACCATTACTGATATTTCCTATCCCTCTACACTCCAGCTGTGAAATTCTCATAGCTAAAACACTAACATAACCAACACGGTTGAGTATTCACTTCTGCCTCTTAATCTTCGCAACGTAAAGTTAACAAATTGTAAAAGGCTGCCATTTCCAAACGAATGGTCCTTTTTCAGTCGGGATTGCGGCAATGTGTTCCTCTAACAAAGGCCTTTAAAATGAGGTATAATTCGACCTATGCTTACATTTAAGATTTTTAGACTTCTTCCACAGGACGTCCCCCCAAAGTGAAAAAAGACAGTTAAAATGAGCAAAAGGTCGGTAACTACAGTGAGGACGTAATCCTAAAGTTTCATTGCTCTGAGTTTATTAATAAAATAAATATTAAGGGGTTTTCAGACTTTTTGAACACCCGGTATATATATATATAAAGGTGTAGATCCAGCTAGGTTCAATCGGAATTGCCAATCCTTTACTCACTATGTAGTAAGCACCTCGGGGGCACAAATTATGATAGCCAATAGTCTAGGGCCTAAACTGTGGTACGCGTACCACTGGTGGTACGCGGGAACGTTGCTGGTGGTACGCGAGTGAAGTTCGAAAATTGGTATACTCTACTAGTAGCGTGAGGGTGAGCGAGCAGCGGATGGAGGGGTGACAGTCGGAGTGGGAAAGATTGTGAGGGCGTGGAGGGGAGTAGCGCCGTTCAAGGCCGCGCGCTTTGTTATTGTGTTGTGCCAGATGCCAGTCAGCCAGTCCCAGTCGCCTGTCTGTCATCTCAGCGAGCACTATCTACTACGTAGCTCCGTAGAAAACCTAACCTGCAGTTTGACGTGTTGTTGTTTATATAGAGTTTGTGTCTATCAGTCAGTGAGAATAACATTGTTGGTAAGTGTTAGCTGTCGAATTGAAATGGATAAGTTTTTGGTAAGATCTACGTGTAGTAGTTCTAAAAAGCAAAGAACTTTGTCACCGGAACAAGAAAAGCCTATTGCAGCAGGAACAGATGCTGAGCAACCAAGCTGTTCCTCTACTTCTACGCCTTTGTTACGAACTTGTGAAAACAAAAAGAAATCAGGTAAACGTAAATATGATGAGAAGTATTTATCGTTTGGTTTTACTTATACTGGAAATTTCAGTGAACCTGTTCCACAATGTGTCATTTGTTTAGAAACTTTGTTAAATCATTCGATGAAACCATCACTTTTATTGCGTCATTTTAATACAAAGCATATCAATCTCATAAACAAGCCATTAGAGTTTTTTAAACGGAAGGAGTCTGAGTTAAAAGTGAATAAAGGAGCAATCACTTCATTTACGGGGTTAAACACTAGGGCTGTTGAAGCTTCATACAAGGTTAGTCTGAGAATAGCACAAGAACTAAAACCTCATACTATTGGAGAGACTCTAATTTTGCCAGCAGCTAAAGACCTTGTTTCCACAATTATAGGTGATAAAGAGGGAAAACAGCTCGATGTGGTT
Source organism: Aphrophora alni (assembly GCA_963513935.1). Classification (NCBI taxonomy): domain Eukaryota; kingdom Metazoa; phylum Arthropoda; class Insecta; order Hemiptera; family Aphrophoridae; genus Aphrophora; species Aphrophora alni. Next base: position 111,421,016 of record OY740765.1, read on the forward strand.
TCCTTGTCTGATAATACTGTTTCAAGAAGAATATCTAATATGGCTTTAAATGTAAAAGACATTTTACTCAAGAAAGTGAACAGTAGTAAATACTTTGCGATACAAGTGGACGAAACAACAGATGTCGCAAATTTGGCTCAACTGTTATGTTATGTTCGCTATGAAGAAAAATACTCAGTTGGTGAAGATATGTTATTTTGTGAAACTCTTTCAGCTCATACTACTGGAGAAGACATATTTTATAAAGTAAATGAATTTGTGCTCAGGAATGGAATGGATTGGAAGAAATGTGTTGGTATATGCACGGATGGTGCGAGAGCCATGACAGGAGCTCATAGTGGATTGGTAACTAAAATAAAAAAAGAAGCTCCGGAGGCACAACATATTCACTGCAGCCTTCACAGAGAAGCGCTTGTAACAAAACGCTGTCCAGCACAACTAAAAACTGTTTTGAACGAGGCTGTAAAGACAGTGAATTTTATTAAGAGCAGAGCCTTGAATTCACGCCTTTTTCGCAACTTATGTCAAGAAATGGACAGTATTCATAAACAACTACTGCTCCACACAGAAGTTAGGTGGCTTTCAAGAGGAAAGATGCTGACTCGCGTTTTTGAGTTACGTCACGAGATATTGATTTTTTTAACAGATTCTGATTTTGAGCTACGAAGTCGTTTTACTGATGAACTATGGCTGTGTCGACTGGCTTACTTAGCAGACATTTTTTCAAAACTCAATGATGTGAACATGAGTTTTCAAGGTACTTCTAATACCCCGTTTCGAGTGTGTGACAAAATTAATGCCTTGAAACAAAAAATCACCTTTGCAGATGATGAAGCCAAGAAAAGCAAGGTTTCGTTTTTTCCTTCTCTCAGCACTTTTGTTGAAGAAAATGAGCTTTCACTTAGTAAGACAGTTCTTAGTGATATCAGTGACCATTGTAACATTTTGAAGGAAAACTTGAGCATTTACTTCCCAGATAACTATAAAGAACATTTGTGGATGAAAACCCCGTTTAGTGACATTAAGAAAATGACAATCCCAGAGAATCTCTCATTAGCCGAAAAAGATCAACTGTTCGAATTAAATTGTGACTCAGATTTGAAGGAAGTTTTTGATAAAGCTACCCTGATTGACTTTTGGATTCAACGACGCCAAGACTACGGTGAAATCGCCAACCGAGCAGTCAAGTTTTTACTCCCATTTTCAACATCCTACTTATGTGAAGCTGCGTTTTCTTCTCTTTGTTACCTTAAAAACAAATACAGAAATAGGCTGGCTTGTGTTGAAAATGACTTGCGTTTGAAGCTAAGCCCAATAAAACCAGACATTGCAACTTTAAGCAAATCGCTACAAGCTCATCCTTCTCATTAACTTGTGTGTACTTATGTTTGAATTTGTTGTATTGTTTTACAAATACAGTTTTGTTCTACACCTTAAAGTTTATTTATATTCTTTCATCCTAATTTTTATTTCAAAATAAGCATTGGTTATAACTATGAAAAGTTTAATTTTAACTAATTTATTTACAACTAACTGCAAAGAACTAAATAAACATTGTTTTAAAGTAAAGTACTTAAAAGGCTAAATGTTATTTTTTAATTATTATTTACAAACTTTACTATGTTGGCAATGGAATGATGATTAATCATTTTTATACTGGTGGTACATGAAAGGAGGACTTCATATTAGGTGGTACGCCATCAAAAAAGTTTGGGAACCGCTGTCAAACTTAGTCTCAATAAGGAAAGAAAAGAAAACCAAAGCTATCGCTTGGTGACAAATACACTTCTTTAACTTACTTAATAATTAAACTGGTTAATCAGCTTGAGCCTATAATAATTCCAAGCAGCTTTGCAAAACAAAGTTATTTTACACCAATCATTGTCATTTAAAATACCTAATGAGTTCATCTATATTGAAATTGCCTTTAAATATTTTATTCTATACCCACTCAGTATTGGACAAAAAGCTATGTAAGAACGATGCTTTCTTCCAGCATCATATCACATAGCGATCACAATTTATAACTATTGCTATAAGAGTATTTGCTTGGACAAATTAATTCAGTTCTGGCCTTATAAAACCAAGATAGGTAAGCCGCCCATATGTACTAACACCAATATGAACAATCTGAAATTTGTCCCAATAGACTATACAAAATTCAAATATGCATAAACGAATATTATAATACGATTTTTACAAACAACTGAAAGTACTTGGAAAAAATTCATGATATATGAATCACAAATACAATATTTATTAAAATTATACCATTTATTGAGTCTTTCCGACCACTTACGAGGCAACTTAACACAGATTAAGGAGAAATATTAAAAAGCAAACAATTTACACATAATTAGGAAACTACTTGTCATACAAAATAAAACATTATTAAATCAAACTAAAGATGTCTCTTGTACGTCTATAGAGTTGATGAATGTAATTAAAGTATGTCTGCCGACTATAGTTTTGCCAGTTACGAGAAAACCTAGCACAGACTAAGGAGAAATGAGGCCTCTAGAATCAAAACTCCCATAGTCCAAAAACTAGATTTTCAGTAGAGCCAAAAAACGTTTATACTATATTGTGTTTGTTACAGCAACTGTACATGTGTTTTTGACAAGAAATAGGATCCATAAGAAAGATTTTAAAACAAAATTCTAGAATTTTACATTATAATAACAAAAAAATATATAATCAAAATTTGGATTATGTGAGTTTTTACTTTCAGCTGTGGATTTTGTTCGTTTTAGTTCTTACTATGATGGGTTATGTTAGTTATAACCACACATAATCCTTTTTTAATGTGTGGTTATAAATACATAAGGTTATTGTTTACTGATAACCTTTTATAAAATATCGATTTACAGATAAGTCAAATAAGTATTTAACGCAAAGCTAGAAGAAAAAAACTATGAACTATTTTAAACAATACAGGGAAAATGGAACTGAAAATGTACAGTAGATATTAGTTCAAAATATAAATACAGCAAAATCAATCTTTGTTCAAGTTCTTAAATTATAATATCAACAAGTTGTTACCTTCTTCAACCTCACAAGCGCAAACATCAATGGCTTCCATTGTGACTTCTTCTGCATAATCTACAACTTGCTTTAAAAAAATAATAATAATATTCCTCCAATATTCTCCGTAGTGCTTCACGAAAAGATTTTGTAAATGTGTTCTCTTCTTATTACTTATAATATTGTTCTCTAGGATTACGTCTGGGAGTAAATCGGTCGGCTTTCTATTTGGTTTCAACAGTGATTTGTACGCGCCTTGTTCACAGTTGTACGTAATTTCACCTCAAACGACTGTTCTACCAGTTTCTGTCCTTTTGGAAAAAATACGCCTACACTGTGATATTTTTAACTGGCAATGCTTAGTTTCTTCCATAAAAGTTTTGGTAGCTTCTGTGAAGTCAGCCACCTCCCAGCCTTTGCGAACAATCTTTAAAGCAATCAAATTATAGATTTCTTCACGTGTGGCAATCGCTTTTATTTTTTTTAACTTAAATCAATCACCCATCTTGGGGTAAAATTTTATTATTATACATTTTTCGGACATTTGCCATCATTTGTGTGTTAAAAATCAAAACACGACGTTTCGGGAATAAGAATCAATTCCCGTTATCAAGTGACTAAAAATTAAAGAAATGTGAAACTAGAAACTAAGCCTATGTAAGAAGTAAAATTAAATAAGAATACCACCAACCTTAATATCTAAGCTTCATCTCAGAGCTGAAACTTAGAAGTCAAAAAACACAATCACGGTAACACACAACTAACGTCAAATACGTGTTGTTGTATCAAAGATACAGCAACAAGTGACGTGGTCCAGAAGGCGTGACAAACTATTAGGGGAGTGGCCTATTGTTAGTTGTATTAAGCTTCCTAGCCCGAGAGCGGGTTACAATCCCTTGTGGCGATTTAACAGGTAAAATTTCAACTTGTTTTTTAGTTGTAGAGGTATTATAATCAAATTTTAGTTCTTTTTATAATAATGGGAGCCATAATGGCCTTACTTCTATACTTGATTGGCTGATAGGATTGTCCGTTAGTTTTATATATGAGGCTTCAATTATTTTACGTTTGTATAAGTTACTTTCCCGGTGTATGATTTTTGCCTCTTCCCAATTAAATTTGTGATTTTCGGACCATAATATGTTCTGCAATTTTGCACATTGTTTTTATGTTCTTTTATTCTAATGTTTAATGGTCTTTTTGTCTCGCCAATATATTAAAAAATATATTAGACCATTTCAGGTTAGAAGAAAATTATGAGTTAAGTAGAAAAACATGTTGTTTTGTTCCAAACATCTGAAACACGACGTCGTACTAAAGTAAAATTAAAGAACAGTGTGGGAAAGATAAGTAACCTAAAAGATATTTCAAACAGTTGAAGAAATTGAACCGTATCGAATACGTTAAAACGAGGGATTTTTAGAGATCACAGGACTTAGCGTCAGAAATTTAATAAAATGTTAATGAAATAAATTATTCCAGTTATTTAGAGAAGACGAGAAAGCAGGAAATAGATAAGAAAGTATAATTCTAAAATCGGGACAGGAAGAGAAGATGGTCCAGAATAAAATACGGAAAGGATGTGGAAAACCTAAAGCACATGGAAGAAAGATTCTGGAAGAAAATGAAAGACTGGAGAGAGTGAACGGTTGTGGTGGGGTAGGTTACGGGTTGGCGTTTTTTCTAATGGCAGTGGCATTCAGTTCTATAAAGTCGTATATAAAGACGCGATCGTACCTGATAGTACAAACGTTATATTACAATACTGTTGGGAGGATAAAATTGCGTAGAAATATTTCATGTAATCCTAGCAAACAGGCTTGCTTCTATTAGCTTTTCATTAGATTTGAGTGTCATCATTGGCATGTTCAAAATGTGCAAAGTTCACAATACATTATTCTTTGATGATGTTTTGAGTTCAACAATGAATGAAAATATCTTTAGCAATAAACATAGCACTTATGTGCACAGTTATGACAAATATCACATCTATATAGAGAGCATCTATATCACATTTTGAAATTCAGATCACTGTTCAGTTCAGTTTATTAAAATATAAGGAATATATACCGTACGATTATTTTATCACGTAATCACGAGACGGTATGTGAACATTCCTCAGTGCTTCTAGAAAATTTAACTCATGAAAGGCAAATATGATATTGTAAAAAAACAAATTTGTTTCACTGCAATTAAATTAATTAGTATGAGTAACAACTTTATGAACTTAAAAAATACAAAACATCATGCCCTCTAGATCTTGTCTTTTAATATTCGTTAGACAATAAGAGGTAGTCATGGTAACGCCTTGTAATTTACTGAAAGCAAGAGAATAGTCCATTCCTACATTATTATGTATTGAGATCAATAATTGTACAAGTGCAAATGAACGAGATATGGAGCTTAGAAAGGCGAAGAGGGTGGGGAATCAAAGGGACCTTAATGAGAGGAGTCAAAAGGGTTTGATGAAGTGCAGAAGGGGAATGAGAAGCCACTTTATTGATCCTTCGATTTGATCAGGACTCAGAAACTTTACTTTCATTATATTTCATTCGACCTTGAATCAGGGTTTGTTTGTGAAATGGAAATTCTAGTAGAAAATTCACCATCATTTAAGGAAATGCCCCTGAGAAGAATGTTACTTTCAAACACATTCATATTTTACGTCAACACCAATGTCATCGCTTAACATTTCCACCCCGTAGTACTTAAGTCTTCTATTTTACTATTTTACACACTGTAGAGGGAATAGGATTCATGCTGCTGGTCGTGTAATGAAACGCTGCACTCTCACCCCTCTAACAGTTGTCGCGACTATATGCTCTCCACTCTAATACAGTTTCTGTAAATAGTCCATTGTCAGTCGGAGAGACTTATGCTTCTTAGTGTGTTTTTAGATAATGACAAGATGATTGTTATGATTGCTATATAGACCTCCTAACCAAACTACATCTGAAATAATGCAGTTCATTTACCAATCTTTAATATTTCACTAAAATTATGTCTCTCATAATAATTTTATTGATTAAGACCTCTATCAGTATTCTATCGTTTTGAGTGGCGATTTTAATGTAAATTTTGTTTCAGAAATGACTTAATTTTTAACTGATTTTTTAGATCGTAAATTTAATTTGAAAATTAATAGTCTAATAATCCGAATATATTCACCACTAAATCGTGAAGTACAATTAATTGACACTCTGATCAGGGTTTAAGTCATCGATGTCAATGTCCCCACTAACCAATTTCTTCTCCTCGTAGTATTTCAGTCAACTCCTGCTCATGCAAATAAAGCAATATATGTTCAAGCAATATTTATGGAATGAAGTTAAGAAAAAAATGAAGATAACAATTGTTATAATCCGTCTTTTCAAGCATCATCAGACAGTAACACAAAATAAATAGCATACACAAAAAGATATATTATTTATAAAACTCATATAAACAGGTTTAAATTCCTTTTTACGCTCAGTCAGCAATTTTGATTAATTCTTTAAACTAAACTCGTTTTGGCTTCATGTCATCTTCAGTAAACACAAACCAATGAAAAAAATGACACTGGACAAAACGCATTCAATCACAAACAAAACAATACATTTAAAATGCTACTTTCTTATCTGTATAGAGAGTATGTCCTACCTCTGTGGAATTTTTGTTAAGACGGTCTAATGATTTTTGCGGGTTTTTATATTTATACAGCAGATATCATTCTGTTAGTTTGCTTTAAATTATCTAAATTATATAGTGTTTTATAAATAGATTGCATTAATTATTTTTTTCATTCGGGAGGTTGATCAATTAGTTCTTAGATTTTTTAAATGTGGTATTAATATTAGTAAGTCCTAATAATGAACCATTTTACATTATTTTACCATATGCATGTTACTGCACTTCAATCAAGTAACAATGAAATAATACGGTAATATAAAAATTAAAAAATCAAGTAATAAAAAAGAAATGATGAAATAATGTTACTTTATGGAAATAAAATCTCAACATGCTATTACAAAGTCTCTTCTTTTTTTATTGAATTTTTGTTAAGTGTGTGAGTGAAAATGTTTTTAATCCTTAACTAGTACTGATACTTTAAGCCATAGCTACAAAATATGATTTTTCACTTTAACACAATGTAGTTAGTTATTCTATAAAATATCTAGTTAAACCATAAATCACATGCAACTGAAGACTATAAATTACTGATTCCGTTGTGTTATGAAAAACCTACTGTAGTTATTTTATGAAATAACGGATTACACGCTTCAATGCTAACATGTACACATGGAAATAAGTTGTACAGGATCATTATTAATAGGTAATCTATAAAATATCATATTTCTCATGAAATATAACTGTACAGGTTGGTTTCTATTATACCATTTTTTGCTTCATTAGCACTGTTGGACCTCCCTTCACCTATAAATATTTCTTCATAGCTATGACAGATAATATTTAGTCTGCGATTGAGAGATCGAATTGATTGTGGAATGAACTTCTCATTGCCCTCTTACCCTCAGGGTCTCACTATTGTAAGTATGGGTTTGACTATGAAGCTTGTCTGGATGTACATCCTGTTTCATGTAGTCTTATATTAGAGCCTTCTCATTCATCTGTCCTTCAGGTCTCTATTGACTTATTTTTCTTTTCCGACCCTGTTGCTATTAGAGTATTCGAGGACTAATGGTATTTATTTCATATTCTTTTCTTCCTTTTTTTAAAGGTGACGATGACCAAGAGATTTTTATCCTTTAAACGACAAAGACAAAAATGGTTGCTTCTTAAATGGTTTCTTATTGACATGATTCTCCGTCCTCATTAGCTTAGCCTGTAGGCTATAAAGTAAAGAGAAATAATTAAACAAAAGCAAAGAAGCCTATAAAGTTAACGATAAAATATGAGTATTTATTGAAATTATTATAATAAAGCTAGATGTTAACATAATTAGTTTAACCAAATGAATTAAAAGTCAACTCTCCACAAAAAAATCACTTTATTTGTGCAACACAAATACAAGATGACGTTTCAATCTTTAACTCATCTTCCCCAACCCTTACATTCACACAAACCCTACGGACAGTGGATATTTTTGATATTAATTAGTTTATTTGATCGTTACATTTTGATGCAATCAGAACTTGTATAAAAGTGGGAAAACGGTGTTTTAAATTCTTTATTTTTAGATAGAGTTAAATGAACAATAAAATAAAATTATACAATTATTTAAATTTAATTTACGTTCCTCTTTCGTAGAACGTATTATACGTATCTGTACACAGAGGATGTGATCACATTGGTAGATCTGTTCCTCGTTCTGTCCACATATATTGATATTCTTCTGCTCCAGAGAACCTGGAGTGAACCGGCAATTAAGGGACAACTCACAGTAGGGAGGACGGCCATAAATCAAACACAATGCCCCATTCACAACGCATCTTTCTAATAGATATGTATTTATCGATTTCAGCAAACAAACTATTCACATGGTTAGGTATTCATATCGTGATGTTTTGTTTTCTTTGGGGATTGAGCGTCTCTGTTGCGTTAACAGATTAAAACGTGTTTGCTCTGGTAAACGAAAGGGAATCGATACGCTTTATTCCCATTTCATATCGTAATCGGCCGTTTTGAAATTGTTTAGACAAATGTAATCTCAATTCGAATTTATCTTCCCGAAAACGTAATTTAATAGAGAAAGAATTTGTTTATTGATGTGGCTTAACGAACATTTGTATTCATTTGTTTATATAAAAACTAATACAAGATGTTGGAGTGTACAAAGCGTATTTCAAACAAAAAGAAAGAGAAAATAGAAAATGTTAAACCCTATGTTCCTAACAATCACTTAAGTGTCGTCGTTATGGAACAATTTTTTCTATTGGTAACAAATATAAAATACGTACCACTTGCGATAATCAGATTGCGGATGGTCAAAATCAAACCTAAATACAGTACTCGGAACACTAAAAACTCTATTTACAGTATTAAATGATAATGTGACAGGCACATTGGACATTGGCAAAAAATAAATAAATAAAAACCCTCTAAAAAAGAATTAGTGAACACAAACATATACGTGATTAGATAATAGATAAATCGAAAATAGCCGAACATATTTTTTCCGAAAATATAATTCAATTGGAAAGAGGTAATTCACCGGGAAAAAACTTACATAAACGAAACATAAATGAAGCCTCCTATATAAAGGTATCGAAAAATCCTATCAGCCATACCAGTGAAGAAATAAAGTTAATTTTACTAACGTTAATATAAAAAGATAATTAAAAATTGGAAATATACATCCTCTGATATATAAATATGGCAGAAACTTTTTCGGTTGAATCTCCACAAAGTGTGATTATTAAGTCACGAACTAAACTTTTGAAAATGGGACAAAAGATTGTTTACGCAGTTAAACCGTAAGGTATTCACGCCGTGGTCACACCATTGCTAATTAGTTAGTCGACAATTTGTGAGCTCTGTTGTCAACATAGTGTTTGCCTCTTCTAGTATTTTACAGTTCTGTGACACGTGGTTTTTCTGATCAAGTTTGTATTTAGTTTAGTGTTAGTTATTTTGTTTGCACAGATATACCTTTAGCCCAGTGTCCCTTTATTAGTATCTAGCTTAGTTTTACAATAATATGCTCCTAGGCTGTGTTAACTTTTTCATATTATTAATGTTTTGGTTTATCACTTCATAACGTGAGGTGATTCATACTCCCGAAACTTCATGTTCACCAATGATTGCAATTTTATAATATTATATCAAAACATTATTATCAATAATTTTAAAACCAAAATAATTGGTTTATAATTAAAGTTAATAGGTTAACCGTGATTATTTACGTCAAATAATCATCATTTCAGGATTACTGGTTTTGACCGTGTATGATCATCATCAGATCTTGGTCTTAAATTGTCAATCGTGTGTCGATATCGACGTGCAATTACATTGAAAAGAATTTTAAATAACATTACACAGAATAACACCTATATTAAAATGTTAATTAAATTTTCAAATACTTGACAACTTTTGTTGTTTAAAATTGATTAAAAAATACAAATGTGTCAATCAGTTACGTAAATCTGCTTACTTGTTGTGTACTTTCGTCGAATACTAGCTCATAACAAAAGCTTATTGCTGATAACTAAATTGCTGATTTGAAGAGTTCAGTTCAGTAACATAATTTATCATTTAGTATGTTTTGTGTTTTCTAAGACCCTCATCAATAGTAAATACAGGAGTGGCAATCCCGAGGGAACCTAACTGGTGGATCTACACCTTTTCTCATATAGTCTTGAGTGAAATCCCTCTCTTTCATTTTTAATACCAGGTTCTTAACCAACTCCTGTTCTTTTCCAACCATGATGCTATTAGAGTATTCGAGTATAGGAGGGTCTTTATTTTATGTTCTTACTTTCTTTTGTAAGGCAGTGATGACATAGAAAATTTGAGCCTATGAACGAAGGAAAGTAGGTATGTTTTGTGGATCGCTTTTAGTGGCAATATAGATGTCCTATTCTTCCAAGGAAGAGAGTAGATGGCCTTTTTAAAATAAATAATAATTACAAATTATAAATATTAGTGTAAGTGTGGTCACGATCTTCAAATGTTCAGTAAAAAAACGATATCTGTTTATTTAACGCCTCGATAAATGTTCTTTACGACGCAAGGCAAAACATCATTCAGTCTTATCTTACTTTATTTTCTTTTACCCATATTGTCCAAAGAATTTGAAACACAGGATAATTTTTGTTTATGGTTAAAACGTTCATAGGTTATGGTCGAAATACAAATGTGGATGAAAACCAGTACAATCGTGAGGAAAGAAACGTTAAACGAGACATTATTCTTCTATCAAGCTTTTAAATATTTGTTCAATAAACTTAATCGTAGGCTACTTGATGTTAATTTATTACGACAGTATTAGCAATATTTGTTACCATCGTTATCTTAACATGAAGTAACTTAATTATAATATCGAAGTACCTCACAGCGGAAAACACAATCCTCAGACCGCTTAGCAAAGGTGACGCAATACACAGGATCTCGTAAATTTAGAGTAAGCAATGTTGGTTCTATACCTATTGGAAGACACAAGGCATTTAAATGGGGTTAATTTGGTTTAAAATAAATATGTTTTGCAAAGCTACTTGGAATTATAAACTCAAGTTAATTAACCAGTTCAACTATTAAGTTAATTAAAGAAGTGCATTTGTGACTAAACAATAGTTTTGTTTTTTCATTCCCTTCCGTAAGTGTGAACGCTAAGGACTAGAGCAGTGGCTGCATATAACGCTAGCTAAAAATATTAAAAAGTATGTTCCTCCATTTATATTTTTTAAACAGTAACTTTTATTTTTTGTTTTTGTTTTGTTCTTGTTTTTCTTCTTTTTTTGAGGGAGGGAAGTGTTTGTGTTTAGAGGACAACAGTCCAACTCCTCAGATTGTTTATAACCATGTCTTTAAAAAATATATTTATTCGTATAATATATTATTTGTATATACAGTAATTGTATGAAGACATTATTATTATTATTAAAATTAATCCGTCGATTGTATAATCAATCGGTCCTATAATATGTAGCTTCTGTAAGCTATTGCTTCTATAATGTATCACTTTTATAATCTTTTGTTTTTATAATCTATACGTTGTATAAACTATTGCTTCTATAATGTATCACATCTATAATCTAGAAGTTCTATAAGCTATTTTATTTATAATGTATTAGTTCTGCAATCTATCAGTTCTATAATCTATAGTTTTTAAAATCTCTCGCTTCTATAATTTATCTCTTCTATAATTTATCGTCATTATAGTTTAATGCTTCCATAATCTATCGTTTTACAAGTTATTGCTTCTATTATTTATCGGTTCTATAACCGTACCCACTTTCATTAATATCTAAACAGAATTAGATTGTGTTCTTCCTTTAAGTTCTTAAGGTTTGGCGATTATTTTGTGATCTTTAACTCTCCCATTGTTAGTGATTTCTTGTATTCGTATGCAAATTAAATTGTGGAATTTTTTTTCATATATATTTTATTTCACACATTTTTTGTCAATGAATTTTAAAACCCACACAACTTAAGAGCCAAATGTATATCAGCAAATGCACACCTACTGTAGCTTTTAGTCTCCCTATGAAATTTGGTAACGTTACGATCACCTGTGATCAGTTGTGTGAGAGGGAGAAACAGTAACTCTGTTTCCGTTTACAGAGTGATGGGATAGTTAGATGTCTTTTAACCATATCCTTCATTTAGATACGGTCTCAACACTTCCTATTTAAAGTGACTTTTAAATTAAACATACATTTTATTTGAAACTAAATTTATTACTTCTGTCAATTTCTTTGTTTCTAATATAACTTATGCTCAAAACACAAATTGGTTTCAAAGAGTTGCCAAGTGTTCCTTAATGAACATCAAAACCACTTTCACTTGTTAAGTCCTACCGTTACTCACTCAGGGAGAATCCTAGCCGTAGAATGAAGAAGCTGACTCCAACTGTACATCTTTTCAGAGTCCTGACAATTGCAATAGTCTTCGATGAACTCTTTTTCTCCAAACCAGGCCGTACGGTTTCATTCGATGAGATCTCTTAAGTGCTTTCTAAAAATACTTTTCTGTTGTCCAGTCGATGAGCATATGTCGGTTTATTCAACAAATCTAATACTATATATTTAAAGAATGTTTAGTCAGCAGAACATGTAGATACTGATTTTAGGAATGATTTAAGTAAACTGTAGAAGAAAGAAGAGATAAGAACAGTTGGACGGGTAATACCCATCTAACGCTGTCTGCGCTCTGTCGCGTTGCAAAAAGCTTGCTTCCCTCTTGCATAGTAGTGGGGGTTATTTGCGCGCGCCACTCACTTTACACTGCCGTAGAATTCTGTTTAAGGCGTTTTTGTTTTTTGTTTTTAGTAAAGATTATTTTTAAAATATCTACCGAAAAAAGTGATTAACACCTATATTTTTAATTTTTATTATATAATTATTCTGTGTTTTTAATAACGATTTTTTTTTTTTTTTTTAATATCAATTTGATTAAGAGGTGAAAAATCCTTTCATTACATAGCTTGACAGTATATCAAACACACAGAACACAATTCTCATAAAAAAAAAAAATGTTGTGGTTTGGTTGGTGTAGCTGGTGTATCACTGAAGAGGACGACCTTGTCGTTGAAACGCGTCTGATACTTAGGCGTATTTTTTTATGAGAATTGTGTTCTGTGTGTTTGATATACTGTATATTTTTTCTCATAAGTCAAGCTCAACATTTAATATTACAAAGCTTGGTTGAAAATATTTGTTAGGAAGACGCTTACTTAGCAATAATTGGCTCATATTACCCATACTCTTGTAAACCTAGGCAATTTTCTGGAAATAAAAACAAGCATTACAAGATTAGTAGTTCCGCTAATAATTTTGGAATTATTTTTAATGAGAGAGAAAAATTTAGAGCAAAAATCGTTAACCATGACAAAAGCGAATAATAGGCAAGGTTGCTGTTCTTTAGTTGAATCTCATTCTTGTTATAAAATTTTAGACCACCGTTGCAATTATATATTTAGGACCTCGGAAAAACCTTACACTCATTGTTTTTTGCACTCTCACATTCTTCAGCCAGCCCGGAGTTAGGTTTAATTATGGCTAACATATACCCCTGAAATGTACAAGGATAATACCACAAACAACGTCATGAAACATGGAAATCAATATATATAATAGCGGAGAAATCAAAATAAGGTTTATGGGGACATTAGGATTAGGTGCACTGCTTGCTTGTACGACATGATAAGATTGAGGTTAGCAAGTGCATATACATCGACAGCTGTATTTTATAGGAGGAAAAGCAGTTTATCTTCTGTAACTCTATCTGTGTAAAAGATTTATTCCTTATAATTGGTGGCACTGCTTCGTTGGTATGATAGGGTCGAAGGTTAGAGAATACCTTAATACCTGTTTCTTATATGAAGTAAAGCCTATCTTATCAGTAAGATTTAATGGTTAATGTTGGTTCCCCTCCTTCGTCAATATGATACGGTCGAAGGTTAGTAAGTACAGATACAATGACAGTTGTTGTATATTATATGAGGAAAATCAGTTTACCTTCTGTAATTCTATCTGTATCATATTTATTTCTTATAATTGGTGCCACTTCGCCGTCGATATAATAGGGTCGAAGGTTAGTGAATACCATAACAGCTGTCCCTAATATGAATAAAAGCTATTTACCTTCTGTAAAGTCTATCTTGTTAGTAAGATTTATTTGCTTAACATTGGTGGCACTGCTTCGTCGATATGATACATAGAGTGAGCTTGTAAGTAGAATGAAACGATTAAAAATCAGAGAGTACGATTTTTAAATGGAAAGTGAGCTTTTAAAATGAGATAGTGTGAGTTTGAAGGTAGAATGAAATGGGACGTTTTAAAATAGTAGAATGTAAGCTTGACAGAATAGTGGAATGTGAACTTTTACAATGATAGAGCTTGTAAGTGGATGTCAGCTTTTAAAATGTGTAAGCTTGTAAATGGAATGTGAGCTTTCAAAATGACAGAGTATGAGCTTTTAAGTGGAATTAAATTGAACATTAAAAATGTCAAATTTATTGTAAGCTGTAGCGACAAGCTACCCCTTTGCATCGCTACTCTAAATTGTTGTGAATATAATTGTAATGTCTAAATTGTAAATAAATGACGCACAACAGAAAGAGAGAGAGAGAGAGAGAGAGAGAAACGAGTGTTGCACGACACTGTGACACAGAATGATTTTGAAGTACGTAAGGCCGGTATCTATAGGTCGTCTGGGGTTGGGCGGGTATGTCTCATACTTTGCACAACCCTGGTCAGTCTAGTGTTCTCTCTCTCTCTCTCTCTCTCTCTCTCTCTCTCTCTCTCTCTCTCTCTCTCTCTCTCTCTCGCTGTTCTTGTTATCTAAATTCACTTGTTTTCTTTATTAGTCTATAACTGTCTTTCCTTCCGTGGTCTGTCGGCTGATCCCGGCAGCACGGACTTCCCCGTTCGTTGTCTGAAAGCTGATCCCTCCAGGACGAACGTTCCAACCTCCGAGTGGTCTGTCGGCTGATCCCGACGGGACTCTACCTCATTCGTTGTCCGAGTGCTGATGACCTTGGGACGAACTCCTTTCTAGCTCCTACCACGTCATTTCTAACAAAATACGCATATTATCGAAGCCCTTCTGAGACCTAAACGATAGTACCTCTATCAACAGTCTAAACCAAAACCCGACTCCGACATAATGTTTTTTTAAATAATAAAGTGAAAAGTTAGGTTTTTAAACTAGAGAGTGTCTGTATTGGTGGAGTTGAGCTTGTTAGGTGAATGAGAGCAAACATTTAAGTGGGGAGGGTGAGGAGTGTGTGGTGGGATTAGAGTCTTCGAATAGCTCACGAGTCATTTAACATTAGTGGAGTAATCGTTAGGAAAATATAGTAATGCTTCATGACAAGAAACAATTGCCGTCAACATACTATGCACATTCACTGAAATTTAAAATAACTTTGTAACATTTTAGTAAATAAATCAAACGTAGTACTGATAAGAAGATTCAAAAAGAGAGTCTAACAAATCCAAGACAAAATAGCAAATTTTATTGTTATTGTAATCAGCACAATAAAGCTCATAATAATGAAATCATGATTAAAATATGTTCACTTGGTTTGATCAATTATTAGATATTCTGCAGCAATTAATGTTATTCAAGGAATTATAATATTTAAATATATCAAATGTAATATTACGTATGCGTTTCAATCTAAGTAAACAAAAATCTTCATGACCACTATAATTACATATTTAAAATTAGATCTTGTTTAGATTATTCATAGTGTGCAGGCATAACATACAGGGTGATTGAAAATTGAACGGCAATACTTCGTGAACTGATTCTAAGTGTGAACATGAGGAAAAAAACCTTCGTATGAGCGTATGTCCGAAAAAGCTTCTTTTTCAAGTTACGGCTAGCAAAATATTTCACCTTGATTTCTGATCGAAGAGTTAAATAAAGCTATAGCGTAATTTTTGGGACTCATAAATAAGCAAAAAAGTTTGATTTTATGTTTTGTCATTTGCAAAATTTTTAAAGTAAGTTCTCACAACTGCACTTAGGTAAAAAAAAATACATACTTTTTTTAGGTTTTTCGTTATATAATTTTGTTAAACAGCTAATAAACGAATAAAACTTGTTTAAGAATTTAATTCTAATAAAATTAATATAAATAATGTCAATAGAAAACAAGTTACAAAAATTTGAATTTTACTGCAATCAAAACAGACCAAAATGTGACAGAAACACATTACAATTTTGAATAGAAGAAAAGTGCTTCTTATAAACAACAACATTTCTGTAACTTAAATTTCTTTAGTATTGACTTCATTTTTATTAATTTTCTCAGAATAAATTTATTTACAAATTTTGTTCAAACGTTTACGAGTGGCAATTTAACAAAGTTAAATTACTATAATACGTGATTTTTTTTCAACTTCAATTTTGGGGATTTTACAGTTTTCTCGGAAATTACTGGAGATACAGTTCTGGAACTTGTTTTATTCTATTTTTCATTTAAAAAATCAACTTTATTCCTTATGGTTGATTTCACTTTTGTAACAGAAATTAAGGTCAAATATTTCGCTAGCTGTAACTCAAAAAGAAAGCGTTTTCGGACATATGTTTATATGAAGATTTTTTTTTTTGTATTTTTTACCCTTGAATTATTTCCGTGCCATTTTGAATCATCCTGGTTATATATGTTTTTTCCTTTTAAAACCAAATTGTTACTATACTATAAGAAAAAATAAACAAGTTAATTACATTACTAGTATTGAGCTAAACAAATAATCCAATAAGAAAATGGAAAATTCAAAGTCTAGTTACATGTAAAATCGAGTGTGGAGTACAGAAATAACACATTCTAAACCTTATAAATAAGAGGGAAATATAAAATACGCGTAAAAAGATGAACACATAAAATCAAATCTATTTTTGAAAAAAAAAACATACAAATTTACAGTCCTTCAAAATTAAGTAAGAGTTATAATTCGAAAAATATTTCCAATAAAACAAAGGATTTTATTCGTTGGACGCCCTCCCTAACCACAGTTGGGACAAAAGCGTAGAACCCCCCCCCCCCTCCGCCGCTGTTAGTGGGGCAGTAAAAAAGTCCTCGCTTCTCAAATATGCCCAATCTTTTGGAAAGAGTCGCATGTTCTTTTATCACCATAGTGATATACATTTATTGAAAATGAATGAATTATTGTTTTGCATGAAATTAGATAAAAACACATCCTCAAGGGAAGGGGATCCGTAAACCTGAAGTAGGGTGAGGACAAAGCTGAATTCATGAACACTACGGCAATAAACGAGTATATGAATTCATGATTCAATTATGGATCTAACATTATAGGCCGGTCCCCAGAGTTACCGATAAGAAATTTATTTAAATCTAAATAACATATATAATTAAAAGTTGTCCTCCCTACGATTTTAAAATATGATACCATTTTCCAAAGTTTATTAATCCCAACAGATACAATTAAGATGTGCAAAAACATTGCACAAACTTTCTCACTCACCCTTACCCAAAACCAACAAAAACTGTTCACCACCAAACGTGTCACTTTGTTAGTTTAAATCAAAAAGTATAAATGAACCGTGAATGCTGCCGTTTTGGAAATATAAATATTTCGATAGGACCAAATATTTCTCGCTCGCTTGTATCATAAACACTGTTAATCTTATTTTATTAAAAACGAGTTTTTATTGATGGCGGTCAAAAATTTGTTTTTGTTTTTGTTTTTTCTAAGCAGAACGGAATTTTTATTTACTTGCATTTTGCAACCGGGTATGGGTCAGTAGAGCCGATTTTGATAAATTACTATATAACAGCCCCATGACCGATTTTGTTTTTTACCAATAACTTGCAATACTGTATTTTTAAAGATATAGAAGCAAATACGTTTTGATTGTACCCTTAGATCCAATTCAAATATTTTCAAAATCGTTAGAGCAGATTTTAAGAAAATCGTAATTTTGTACGTTTTTCTTCCGGCAACTAACCCCAAATTATCGGTTATAAAAATTTTGAAAAGCTTCCCTAGATATGAACGAAATAAGCCCACATATAAAATTTGATTAAAAATCTGTCACAGTTTTTGTGTTTTGAATCACAGTACAGAATACAGACACAAGAGAGACGAACATCATTCCAAAAACATCTGAAATATATTCTTTATAAACTTGACATCTATTTGTTGACGGATCATGTTACCTTATATATCATATAAAAAAAAAAGTACAAAGTAGTAATCTCAAGAATTACAGTATGGCTTCATTTCACTCTTGAAGTAGATCCCATGAAACCATTATATGAAGGGTTTTTTTTAATTTTTAATCCTAGGATAAGAACACAAAATACTGCCGTGATATTTTGAGTCACCTGTATATATACACACATTCCCAAGGTAACCCATTCTGTCTTGGGTTAGACCTCTTTTTCATAGTCTACTTCCTATTAGGTCACTCTTGACGAACTCTTGTGTTTTTCCGACCCTGTCGCTATTAGAGAATTCCGAGGGCTAGAGGTCTTTATGTTATGTTATAGATAAGCTATACTCACGAAGAATCTTCTTGTCCATTGAGAATTGCATTTTAAAACTGTAAACTTTATATACGAAGGAAATAGTGTGACTGTTCAAATTCTTATAGTTTTAGTTAGACTAAGAAGGAACTTCGTATTCCTTTGAAAATTTAACTTTAAATCAATAAAATTTGTATTTTAAGATAGTGGTAGTTGTACTTCTATTGGATATTCTATGCTTACGAAAATAATTCGTGTTCCATTGAGATTTGCACATTAATCTATAAACTTTGTATACGAAATATATACCATGACAGTTGTATTTCTATTACATAGGCTATACTTACGAAAAAAATTCTTCTTCTATTTATAATTGCACGTTAAAACTAGACTATGTATTCGAAGACCTGATAATTGCATTTCCATTAGATAGGGTTTACTTATGAAGAAATATCGTGTTCCATTGACAATTGTACTTTAAATCTATAAACTTTGTATACGAAAAAATATACTAAGACAGTTTTATTTCTATTACATAGGCTATACTTAAAAAAAATCGTGTTCCATTGAGATTTGCACGTTAAAACTATAAACTTTGAATACGAAAACCTGACAATTGGATTTCTATTAAATAGGGTTTACTTATGAAGAAATGACGTGTTCCATTGACAATTGTACAATAAATCTATAAACTTTGTATACGAAAACCTGACAATTGGATTTCTATTAGATAGGGTTTACTTATGATGAAATATCGTGTTCTATTGAGAATTGCACGTTAAATCTATAAACTTTGTATACGAAAACCTGACAATTGGACTTCTATTAGATAGGGTTTACTTATGATGAAATATCGTGTTCTATTGAGAATTGCACGTTAAATCTATAAACTTTGTATACGAAAACCTGACAATTGGATTTCTATTAGATAGGGTTTACTTATGATGAAATATCGTGTTCTATTGAGAATTGCACGTTAAATCTATAAACTTTGTATACGAAAACCTGACAATTGGACTTCTATTAGATAGGGTTTACTTATGATGAAATATCGTGTTCTATTGAGAATTGCACGTTAAATCTATAAACTTTGTATACGAAAACCTGACAATTGGATTTCTATTAGATAGGGTTTACTTATGATGAAATATCGTGTTCTATTGAGAATTGCACGTTAAATCTATAAACTTTGTATACGAAAACCTGACAATTGGATTTCTATTAGATAGGGTTTACTTATGATGAAATATCGTGTTCTATTGAGAATTGCACGTTAAATCTATAAACTTTGTATACGAAAACCTGACAATTGGATTTCTATTAGATAGGGTTTACTTATGATGAAATGTCGTGTTCCATTGAGAATTGCACGTTAAATCTATAAACTTTGTATACGAAAACCTGACAATTGGATTTCTATTAGATAGGGTTTACTTATGATGAAATGTCGTGTTCTATTGAGAATTGCACGTTAAATCTATAAACTTTGTATACGAAAACCTGACAATTGGATTTCTATTAGATAGGGTTTACTTATGATGAAATATCGTGTTCTATTGAGAATTGCACGTTAAATCTATAAACTTTGTATACGAAAACCTGACAATTGGATTTCTATTAGATAGGGTTTACTTATGATGAAATATCGTGTTCTATTGAGAATTGCACGTTAAATCTATAAACTTTGTATACGAAAACCTGACAATTGGATTTGCACTTTCAATACATACGTATACACTTTTATGCGAAGAATATACCAAGACAGTTGTATATCTATTACATAGGTTATACTTAAAAAGAAACGATACTCGGTACTTTTCAAACAAACACGTCTTTAAATTCTCGAGATGGATTGATTTCTTTACAACATTACGTTTACCACCTTTACATTTCACAAAATCTCTGTTTGAGTAAGCGGAAGCGTATAATTTGGAGCGTAACCAGCAAAACTCTTGCGCCTGCAATCCATTCAACTAATCTTTAAATGTTTCAAAAACGTTGGTATTCTTTCGACTGTAACATTCGTAATCTTTTGTAGTTTTTTTTTATATCAGACCCATCCATATTACTTTTCATTATAACTGCAGTGTCATCGATGTTTGTGTAAACATTGAATGCGTATCTTTATAACAAAGCCTGATGCTCAGATCATAAGTTTTCAGTTTGTTATAAATCGCACATGAACTCTTTAGACATTCCAAAACTGCAAATCCTACATAAATGGGTTTATCGAATTTTATATTTGTTTTTCTCTATATTACAAGCTAAGAAATCTTCATCGAACATTGTGAATTTGTTAAACCGAGTATTTTATGCATACTTCACTGTTCTCTTCTCGTTACAGAGTTTGATATCTTTTCTCAATCTTACGTTTTCCATAGATTTACCCAACACAGATATATTCATCGTTTTAAGGAATTCTATCACGAAAGCACAATCAGTTTCAGCCCATTTCTGGGTATTCAAATCTATGTACTGTTTCGTAAACGGATTTTGTAGGAACCTGATACCTCAGTTAATTTTTTTCAACACCATTCCAAGCTGTAGATAGAACTTTAGATTCTTGATATGAACCACGTAATTGTGTTTATCCATTAGCGTTGCACGTAATTATTAAAAGTTTGATTCACGTTCATCTTTTGTAGAACTAGGCTTTCTTCAGGAGGAAAAGAGGTAGTAGGATGAAAAAGGTACTTGGATGCGAAGAGGTACTTGAATGAGGAGAGGTAGAAGGATTAGGCAAGGTACTTAGAACGGGGGTTCGTTTTGAGAAAAACTGTTGGTTTATTAGCAGCTTAATTCACATTCATGTTGTGTAGAGCTGGGCTCTCTTCAGCCGGGGCGAGGTAGTAGCATAAAACGAGGTACTAGGATGCGAAGAGGTACGAGGATGAGAAGAGATAGAAGGATTAGGCAAGGTAGTAGGATGAGAAGAACGAGGGTTCGGTTTGAAAAAAATTGTTGGTTTATTAGCAGCTTGATTCACATTCATATTATGTAGAACTGGGCTCTCTTCAGGAGGAGACGATGTAGTAGGATGAGAAGAACAAGGGTTCGTTTATAGAAAAATGGTTGGTTTGTTTGTTATGAGAAAAGCGTTTAGTTTGTTAGCTTTAAAAAAAACTATTAGTTTATTAGCAGCTTGATTCACATATATATCGTATAGAACAGGGCTCTCTTCAAGAGGAGACGAAGTAGTAGGACGAAACGAGGTTCTAGAATGCGAAGAGGTAGAAGGATTAGGCAAGGTAGTAGAATGAGAAGAACGAGGGTTCGTTTTGAACAAAAAAAGAAACGGTTGGTTTATTAGTAGCTTCATTCACTTTCATATAGGGAACGTACTTTTCTAGTCGTACTTTTATAGGGAACGTACTTTTAAAAATAATATACTTTTCTAGTCGTACTTTAACAGGGAACGAACTTTTCTAGTCGTACTTTAACAGGGAACGAACTTTTCTAGGTGTACTTTACCAGGGAACGAACTTTTCTAGTCGTACTTTTATAGGGAACGTACTTTTCTAAATAATATACTTTTCTAGTCGTACTTTAACAGGGAACGAACTTTTCTAGTCGTACTTTTATAGGGAACGTACTTTTCTAAATAATATACTTTTCTAGTCGTACTTTAACAGGGAACGAACTTTTCTAGTCGTACTTTAACAGGGAACGAACTTTTCTAGTCGTACTTTTATAAGGAACGTACTTTTCTAATTAATATACTCTCAGAATAGGCTATACTTACGCAAAAACTTTTCATTTTTTCACTCATTAATACATATATTTTTATTTGAACAAGCTATGCTTAAGAAGAAGCTAATATTATTTGTTTACAAGTCTATTTTCCTTAGATAAGATACGTTTATGAGCAAACTAAAGTTAAGCTTTATTTATTCCCGAAGTGTTAATTATTTGTAAGACATGTATGACATTTCAAATTTAACTTAGAAATTTTCACTAAGTATAGCTTATGTGGAACCTTTTTTTAATGTTATAGTTTAAACTTTAGTATATGTTTAAAAGGTGGGGATTGTTTGATCTTAAAATGTTATTGTTTTATTGGTAGTAAATCTCAAACAAGCATAACCTAAGAGATCTTATTTGCGTTAAAAAAAAAACTTATTTTCTAGATTAATTATGAGTAATACAAATTTTAATTTTAGTAAAAAATTTTACTATCTTTGTATGGACTTTTTAAAAATAAATTCTTATTTTATTTTATTTTTTGTAACTCTTTTTATCAATAGTTGTTATTTTTATCGAATTAGCCATCCTTAAGGATAAGTAGACGTCATTGACAGGTATATTTTCATTAGATCTTTCAATAACATTTGTAATTTTATAGAATAGTAAAGATGTTTAAAAAATTCATTCTTAAGAAGATTAACGTGTTTTCTTTGAAAGGTGTATTTTTCATTGGATAAATTATCATTACAATGTAGTTGTATGACTTCTCATTAGCATTTGTATTTTGATTGGATAGTAAAAATGTGAAATTAAAAATTAATTTTTAGGAAGATTAAAGTGTTTTCTTTGATAGTTATATTTTTATTGGATGAATTATGTTTACAATGAATTTGTATAACTTTTCATTAACATTTGTATTTTGATTGGATAGTAAAGCTATTAAATTAAAAACTATTTTTTAAGAAAAAAATTTATGTTTTTTGACATGGTGTTGCCATTACACAAATAATCTTTACAATAAATTTTTATGACATTTCTATTTTATTGAATAGTATTAAAAAAACAAATTAAAATATCGTTTTAAGATGAAGATTAACGATTTTTTTATTACAGGTTTATTTACATAGGACAAACAATTATTACGAATGCAAGTAGCAATACTGAATACTACTGAAGTTTCTCAGTATTTTTCTTTCCCTTTTATTTTGCCTCCCATTAATCCCAGTCTTCCAAAGGTGTATTCCCTTGGGTCTGGTATTTAAATAAACTAAGTAAGGTCAGTTTAAAATTTTTTTGTCCAAATCGGCCCCTCGTAAGTCGCTCTTAATCCTCGTTCGGCAAACTTAGCAGTATTTGCGTCGTTTTATATTTAAAGGAAAATACATTTTTAATTTATTGACCCTTTTTATAAACCTTAATAAAGGATTTAGGAGGAGAGGAGTATAAATCTTTTCACTATTTTTCTGTGTTCTCGTTCTGTGAAATCGGCGTTTGTTTTTCTCATCCAATTTTTCTTGAAGTATTTTAAGTATCCTTAAATTGATTTTATTTAGTTCGTAAAATTTATTATCGCACGTAAAATTGAACTTGATATTGTCAATTAATAATACTTATCGTAACAAAATAACAGACTACCGTATGTTGTATAACTGAAACAAAAACATTAAACTTAAACGGGAGCATATCGCAAAAACACATTTTGCCATGAGAATACATTTGTGTTTCTTATTACTTTATAAGCATGTTGATAATAAAACAAATACTGCACAGACTTTCTCACTCAAAACACACAAATATGTGTCATATAACAAATATACCTAATAATACAAATTCTCACGTAATAGGTTTTTTACTAGACCCCGTTTCAACGATAATCTTTTCATAATACATAATCTACAACAACAAATAATATAACTAATTTAAGTGCTAAGGATTGCGCGTATTTATACATAATGAAGGAGCCTAGCCTAAACTGTAAAACCCTATAAATGTCTAACTCATACAACAGAACTAATATTCATGTAAATTATACAATTTATTTTATATTAATATATAATTTGATATGGGTCTTAATAATTCATTATTTCCAATTACATTACGATATTTGCTAATGTAAAAAGATTTCTAAACATCTACCGTTATACAATTTTGTTATATTTTTCAATAGAACAGTGTTATCTTCTTTAAAGTAAAATATTTATCTTATTAACAATGTTTAGCTCTGGCTAATATAAGAGCCTATTACATACACCGAGTATTTCGCGAAGAATCGGAAAGAATTTCAGCACATGTTCTACCGGTGAGAATAATGACAAAAATTCATATGAAGATCGATCTAGAAAAACTTCGTTTTCTGTCTGTTTACAAACTTGTAATTACACAAATTTAGAACTGGGCACGCATCAAACGAATAACAATATATTTAAAATTGAGTAAAACAAGTCACAGTACCTGCATTGAAACATTTTGGGTAGTAAGCAAAACAAAATTCGTATAAAAACACTGGTTTTTCATGTTTGACATTCAAAAACTTTGTTAAATGAGTAATGAATACAAAAACTTTAAAAAAATACATTTTGAGAAAAATTGACATTAAAAAAAATATATATTTTGTATTTACATAAAGTCAACTCAAAACATATTTAAGTTATACTTTAAATAGAATATTTAAAAAATTTAAACAAGTTAGAGTCTACTTATGGAGAATATTGCTTTTTAATATGAGTTATCGATACTGTATAATAAGATATAACTAGTAGGCATATCATTATGTTTTGTTGTTAGTGACAATTACCAATTTTTTTTCGTTTAAGATTTTTTACCGATAACATATTTATTTTTCAAGGTAAAGAAAAAATTTCAAAAACCCATTTTATTTGTAATTAAACAACGTAAATATTTTGTCTCTTGTAAAATTTACGGTTTCCGAGATATTTTATTGAAATAAATTTCAACGATCGCCATTTTGAATATTTACATAGAAAAGTTTTGGATCTTAGTATAGTGATAAAAAATAGTATAAACAATACGCTTACGAAATTTAAAACCATAATCTTACTAATTTAAAAAGTTATAACAATTTTTTAACACAAAATACCTGACGGAAGGAAAACGAAGGGTTTCCGGACCTATATTTCATATGAACTTTTTCATTATTTTCACAAGTACACCTCGTCCTGAAATTATTTTCATGAAACAGCCTCTATATTATTATTAATAATAATTTGTTCATTTTTTTATGGTAAGAATGTTCTTTAGACAGTGTCTCGATTTTTCTTTTTATTTGGCCTATTTATTTCACTGGACATGTGAAAAGTTAATACTATAAAATTCCTGATTCATTGTGTTCCTGAATGTGATGTTTAAGGTAGCTTTAAATAATAGAGCACACAAAAATAATGATCTTGATAAAATAGTAGAACACAAAATTAATGTAAAATTTTTAATTGCTAGAAATATGTTTATCATTTAAAAAATATATACATAAACCAATCTGCCAATTTATATCTCTATTTAGCTTAAAAAAACAATTTGTTTTAGGCTAATATACAACTAATATTCATTATTATTAATATGGTTTAATCGGACATTTGCAATAATTTATGTGTGTAAAAACTAATACAAGACGTTTCGAGAATATAATTCAATTGCCGTTGTCAAGTGATAAACCTAGAGCATATTAAAGTGAAAATTACCAAAATATCCAAGGGGTTGGATGTATTTCCATAAGTTGTTTTAGTGTAGCATAATTTACCTCTATAACAACATTTGTCTAAACCTTTTGTAAATAGTAAATACTAGTCTATATAGTGCAGGTTATATGTATTTGCATAAATTGTTATATTGTAGCATATGTTATCTCTATAAGAGCATAGGTCTATGCCCTTTGTAAATAGTAAATACAAGTTTATTGTAGTACAGGTTAGATGTATTTCCATGTGTTGTTTTATTGTAGCATAATTTATCTCTATAAGAGCATTTGTCTAAACTCTTTGTAAATAGTAAATACAAGTTTATTCTCCTACATGTTAGATATATTTGCATAAGTTGTTTTATTGTAGCATATTTTATTTCTATAATAAAATTTGTCTAAACCCTTTGTAAATGGTAAATACTAGTCTATTTTAGTGCAGGTTATATGTATTTCCATATGTTGTTTAATTGTAGCATAATTTATCTCTATAAAAGCGTTTGTCTAAACTCATAGTAAATACTATTCTATTTTATTAAAGCTGTGGTGTATTTGCATAAGTTGTTTTATTGTAGCAAATTTTATCTTTATAACAGTAATAGTCTGAAACCCTTGTAAATATTAAATACTAGTCTATTTAAGACCAGGATTCAATATACTTTAACAAATCTTATGTATTAAAAATGTTTCAATTATAGTTACATTAATAAGTTGTGTTTCAAAAGAATAACGATTGCAGCTTAACAAAATACCTTTCCCTTCATTGTCATTACTTTTCTTTTCTCACATCTTCTTCCCTGTCTTTGAAGCTAAAACAGTCTCTCCCTTTTTTTTTGTTAACACCAGATATTACTGACCTTAATTTGAAGTAGGGTAGAACGTGATTTTTTATTTCTGTTATCTTCTTCACATGTGATATTCCATAAAGTCAATTTAATTAGATATTTAATGATCCCTCTTGTTTTGGAAAGAAAAGATTTAGACAGATTTTTGTGTGCTACTTAATATCATAACTGTTATTGAATTTAATTTGTTTGCGGATGGTGCTTAACAAATATTTTACAATTTTCTGGGTTTGTACAATAGTGAAGTTAAAAAAGAATCATATAATTAAAAAAGTTTTTTTTGGCTTGGCTAATCAAGGCTGTTAGACTAAGCAAGATAGGTTGGAGAGCTAGTACCATTCGCAGCCGCCATGTATTTCATATGGGAGAACATGACACCACTTAGGAACCATTATTTCATAAAGTAATTGATGGAATTGACTGAATTTTGCTACTTATCCACAGCACATACATACACTTCAAGTGATGTACTTTTAGCATTATATCTTTTATAGTTACAAAGAAATAAAATTTGCTAAAATGTTTCCATAAAATTTTAATTTTATTTTTTTTAATTATTAAGGTTAAAGATAACAGATTTTAATAAAAGTACTACATTTTATTTAGCAAGGAATAATAAATAGATCTGCTAAATTTTAAGTTTGTAGGGCTATTGATTTTTCAAAAATGGTACCTAAATATGAAAAAAGTTGACTTACTCTAAATTAAGTTTAAAAGTTTATTGGCACTTATCATTCCTCTAAAAGCCACCAGGGCAGTATTCTTCACACTCACTATCTTCTCTTTTTCTTTTAAACAATCTTCTTCTAACCCTCTTCTTCTTGTTTTCTTGAAATTCTTTGTTTGCTTTTTTAATCCTGATTTCGCCAATCTTCTTCAGTCCTTCAACCATGAATTTTCCAGGCCGTATACCCAATATGTCCAAAACATTCACTTTTGAAATTGACCCATTATTAAAATATATCACTGCATCTGTAACTCCTAGTTTCAATGTCTGTAACCCTACAAAAGTTGTTTTTGGTAGCCTATTCCAAATTTAACTATTTATGCTTTCATTAGGGTTATGCGTTTTCCCGTGTAGGCAGCGTTTCAGCAAGTCTGGGTTGGACAGGTCTTTGAATACGGGTTTGATTACCTCCATATACTTTGTTTTATTTTTTACATACATATATATGTACGCATATGCAGAGTTATATATATATTTTTTTAACAGAATTAAAAGGAGATTTTTTAGAACTATTTTCAAAAAATCGATATTTTTCACCAAAAATGGTACTGGCTCCCCTTAAGTTAGGTTATCATCTCCTAAATTGTATAAGATAGATTAGTTCATAATGTCAATAATATAGGGTAGAATAGGTTTTTATTGGTTAGGTTAGATTAGGATTTAAGTTAGGCTGTTTAGGTTATTTTAGATTAGGTTAATCTACTTTTATGGTCCTTGTGCCAGTAAGAGGAAAGTTCATATACACGCTAAATGTTTCTGTGTGTCTCCTTAGAAGAAAATTAGAGATAGGGAGGTGGTTGTAGTGGATTTTAGCTCCAGACTTTTGGGGATACCATACCCTGGAGTCGGCTGGCAGAGCATTCCACCTTTGCTTCGGGCAAAAAAATAAAATAAAGTTAGGTTAGACTATTTCAGTGAGAAAGACCTGATAAGAAAGATGAAAGAACGAGAACTAACCCAAGACTACATGAAAAAAGGTGTAGGCTTAGTTTAGCTATGTATGGTTTAAGTTTCTTTAGGTTAGAGTGCTGACTATGAAGTTAACTGAAGGAAGAGGTTAAATCGTGTGTTATACGAATGACTACTCAATAGTGACCAGGATTAGGAACCCACAGAAATTGGAGATTTTAATAAATGAGAGTATAGTGTTCATCAATAAGTAGCTGGAAATTAAGAAACTGAAGTTATCCTTCTGAAATCTAAGGCTACTCTTTTGGTCCCTCCATGGGTTGATCCATACTCTCGTAACGTGCTATTAGTTTCATATTGATACGAGTGATTGCAATTAACTATATCAATAAAATGAACAACCTCAGAGACTAGGAAGTGGTATTCCCGAGGTGACATAGCCTAGTTGGATAAAAAACGTTTTTCATGTAGTCTTCAGTTAGATCTCTCTCTTTCATCTTTCCTACCGAGTTTCTCTTGACTTACTCTTGTTCTCTTCCGACCCTGACGCTATCAGAGTATTCGAGGGCTAGAATTCTTTATTTTATGTTCCTTTTTTTTATATGACGGTAATTGCCTTTTAAAACAAAGAGTGAAAAAATATGAATAATCAATCATCATTCGTTAACTTTAGAACTCCTTATTACTTTCTTTTATTGGAAAGAAAAACTGAAAAATATACACGATGTTCAAGTGAAAAATAACTCGACTCTAACAACAAGAACAATCATATTCCAAATGTTGAAATAAAATCAATCATCGGGCTGTAGAGAGCTGAGTGAGTGCCAGATTGTGGTTTGAATTTAATTTAATTTGGTTGAACATGGTCGGAGGGTTAAAAAATAAATTTATCTCATATAGTAATATTGAATGTTTTTAAAATCGCATTACAATTAATGAGAAATATAATTTCATAATAAATAGTTAATGGGAAACTAAATTTAATTTTCGACAATTATAAAAATTCTGAAGGTCAAAAAGAAATCTCAAGTTTTCTGTTTCGTTTCTTAATTTACTTTTATTAAGTGATGTTGACCACCAGATTTTTCGTCTTTAAACCACAAGTAAAAATGTTTCTAAACTATTTATAAGAAAACTCAGTTCCGCGTGTTCAGATATTTGCTTATTTGATATAGAATTACTCAGAAATACATTGGAATCTAATTCTAGAGCTAAAAATTAGAACAAAAATTTATATTAACATAGGTCTTGGAAACGCTTCATTTTCCGTTTATCGGCCATTTCCTGCGTTCTGAAAAAACATATTTTTATATCTACTGTATACTATAAAATATTGAGGGTAGATTTGGTAACGCTTTATTTACGT
This sequence comes from Aphrophora alni, assembly GCA_963513935.1. Classification (NCBI taxonomy): domain Eukaryota; kingdom Metazoa; phylum Arthropoda; class Insecta; order Hemiptera; family Aphrophoridae; genus Aphrophora; species Aphrophora alni. Next base: position 111,450,863 of record OY740765.1, read on the forward strand.
AACATTTTACCAGGACACCAGAAAAACAAGATTTTATTTAATAGATTTTCAAAATGTGAACTTTTAAAATGTATAATCAATTACATAAAATATTATTATTAACAGTTTACAATATTATCATAATTTCACTATATTTTGGTTTAGGTTAATCTCGGGTGTTGTAGACAATTACCAAAAACGTGTGTTTTTAGTTTTTTGTCGATTACTCAGTTATAATTTGATCTAAATAAAAATGAAAATAGTATTTGGCTTTTGTTAAAAAGGAATTGTAAATATTTTGTAATGTTATGGTTTTCGAGATAACTGCACATCTGTGCAATTTTGAATCACTCTGTATATAGTTTTTAAACTAACATTTAACACTATCAGATAAATCTGAAATGGAGAAAACAACAATCAAATATAACAAAGCTTTCGCTTATAAGGACGTATTTGCCCAAATTAACTCAAACAAAATACGCTTCGTTTTAAAAATATAAATGTCTCTTGACCGCTTTTAGTAAACACATTCCAATCAATAAAAATAATAACCCACCTTGTGATGATAGCGGCAAGTCCAAGTGCTATTAGACTGAGCCAATATTGACTCCGTGGGAACTGGGAACAGGTTGGGTAGGTTGGATAACGAGCAAATACTACAGGGAAAGTATCCGTGTTACTTTCTGTCACATAAATGATAACAGGCATTCTTAGTCATGGAGTACAAGTCGGACCTAGTTGAATATTTTTCTAATTTTGTATGCAAGATATTTTTAATATTTTATAACACAGCTTAGCAATAATTTTAAAAGTTAGAAACATTACATTTCAAAATTAAAATCAAATTTAGTTAAAATGGTTAAATATATAAACAAAATGGCCGCTGTATGGATAACGAAGGAGTTTTGGACATTTTAAATATGACATTTTCATTTCTCTATGGCTCAGGAAAAATACTTTTGATGTTATGAGAGAGAGAGAGAGAGAGAGAGAGAGAGAGAGAGAGAGAGAGAGAGAGAGAGAGAGAGAGAGAGAGAGAGAGAGAGAGAGAGAGAGAGAGAGAGAGACTATTTCTGGTTCCGTGTGCGTATTGATCCCTCGTATCGAATTATCTTCGATTAGCTATCTTATCCCGTGACAGTACCCTGGTCACGTTCCGGCAGAGTCTCCCACTAGTCCAGTCTCTTCTGTTACCAACTGACCTTCAGGCAACCTCTTGCCAACTCCAGCCGCAGATAACTCCTTGCTGAGTCTGACCACGATTTTCTACCAACCTTTGGTTATATGCTTTTAGTCATTTGTGACGCGTTAGTAGGTTGCAAGCCAAGCTATTACCTAACTTTTTGCACATTGTCATAAGTATTGTTTATGCTGTGGTGTCTATCGTGTGCACTTACAACATTTATCTGTTACATCCTAACGTAACTTAACTTTAATTAATAAATTCTAACAACAAACTTTATATAATATTTTTATGTTAATCTAGAACAAATGAAATTACCAACTCAAACTCTAATTGCGTAGTTAGTTCCATAAATTTATATTTATTAACATTTAACTCCACCTTGTTTTCAATACACAATTTGAAATTGCCAAATTGTAAAATTAAGTCACTTTCAACTGATGACCTTCTTCACAAGTTATATAATTTTACATTACAGCAAATTTAGTGAGGGACTATAGATCTACATGATAGAAAAGAGACGTTTACTTTTCAAGTATGTCGGAGGAGAGATTTCTTCTATTCAATTCCCCATACTGTTCTTTTGTTTTGCTGTAGGACTGTGGTAAAATAAAAATTTGCCAGCATTATTTGAACTACTGAGGAATATATAACTTAAAATAAAATAATGATTGTAATATCGACTTAAATATGAAAATCCTATGAGTTTAACCAGATTGTCAAATTTCAAAACTATGGTTCAAGAGTACGAGGCAATGTAAAAAAACTAAAATTAATCTTAACTGGTCATTTAAAACTCGATTTAAAATAATTACTAGAAATGACTAGTAAGAATAGAGCTTTTAGAGGTTTTATTTAATAAACAGCCTTCTAGACAATCTCTGACCGTATGAAGGTGTAGTATTCCTAGTCAAAACCATATACAGTAGTAATACCCGTCCGCAACGAATTCTAGAAAGAAAGTTTTATACATGCATCAGCTTGAGTGGTACACAGGCGGCTCTAATAAAACAAAAGCTGGAAATAGAGGAGGCAAATATGGGAGGGACTTGTTCCGCTGGTGGAAATTTACCCATGGTATTTCAGAGAATGGAATTGAGACTTACAAGAATAAGGATATGTATAGATATACAACCAGTCAGTCTACTTTGAAAGCCCTGGATTCTAAAGTCATGTAAAAGTAAATCTAGGATCACCGCTGGAGGAGGAAGGTTACAGCAACATTACACATTACAGGGTACCTGGATATGTTTCAATTAGTGGGAATGAATGTACAGATGTTGTGACTAAAAGCCGCGAAACTTATAAGATCCGTAAACTATTTTGCAACCTTTCTATATTTGAGCTTAGAAAGAGCACGAGAAAAGGTGTAGGAAGTATCCCAGACTTAAGGATGAATAAAATATCACTTCGTGACTCCTCTAAGCATATTGCAGCTTGTTAGGTAAGAGTGATATAGGAAGGTGATTGGGTTATCTCACTCCGTGCCTCCTCTAAGCATATTGCAGCTTGTTAGGTAAGAGTGATATAGGAAGGTGATTGGGTTATCTCACTCCGTGCCTCCTCTAAGCATATTGCAGCTTGTTAGGTAAGAGTGATATAGGAAGGTGATTGGGTTATCTCACTCCGTGCCTCCTCTAAGCATATTGCAGCTTGTTAGGTAAGAGTGATATAGGAAGGTGGTTAGGTTATATCACTTCCTGCCTCCTCTAAGCATATTGCAGCTTGTTAGGTAAGAGTGATATAGGAAGGTGATTGGGTTATCTCACTCCGTGCCTCCTCTAAGCATATTGCAGCTTGTTAGGTAAGAGTGATATAGGAAGGTGGTTAGGTTATATCACTTCCTGCCTCCTCTAAGCATATTGCAGCTTGTTAGGTAAGAGTGATATAGGAAGGTGATTAGGTTATCTCACTCCGTGCCTCCTCTAAGCATATTGCAGCTTGTTAGGTAAGAGTGATATAGGAAGGTGATTGGGTTATCTCACTCCGTGCCTCCTCTAAGCATATTGCAGCTTGTTAGGTAAGAGTGATATAGGAAGGTGGTTAGGTTATATCACTTCCTGCCTCCTCTAAGCATATTGCAGCTTGTTAGGTAAGAGTGATATAGGAAGGTGATTAGGTTATCTCACTCCGTGCCTCCTCTAAGCATATTGCAGCTTGTTAGGTAAGAGTGATATAGGAAGGTGATTGGGTTATCTCACTCCGTGCCTCCTCTAAGCATATTGCAGCTTGTTAGGTAAGAGTGATATAGGAAGGTGGTTAGGTTATATCACTTCCTGCCTCCTCTAAGCATATTGCAGCTTGTTAGGTAAGAGTGATATAGGAAGGTGATTGGGTTATCTCACTCCGTGCCTCCTCTAAGCATATTGCAGCTTGTTAGGTAAGAGTGATATAGGAAGGTGATTGGGTTATCTCACTTCCTGCCTCCTCTAAGCATATTGCAGCTTGTTAGGTAAGAGTGATATAGGAAGGTGATTGGGTTATCTCACTCCGTGCCTCCTCTAAGCATATTGCAGCTTGTTAGGTAAGAGTGATATAGGAAGGTGATTGGGTTATCTCACTCCGTGCCTCCTCTAAGCATATTGCAGCTTGTTAGGTAAGAGTGATATAGGAAGGTGATTGGGTTATCTCACTCCGTGCCTCCTCTAAGCATATTGCAGCTTGTTAGGTAAGAGTGATATAGGAAGGTGGTTAGGTTATATAACTTCCTGCCTCCTCTAAGCATATTGCAGCTTGTTAGGTAAGAGTGATATAGGAAGGTGATTGGGTTATCTCACTCCGTGCCTCCTCTAAGCATATTGCAGCTTGTTAGGTAAGAGTGATATAGGAAGGTGGTTAGGTTATATCAATTCCTGCCTCCTCTAAGCATATTGCAGCTTGTTAGGTAAGAGTGATATAGGAAGGTGATTAGGTTATCTCACTCCGTGCCTCCTCTAAGCATATTGCAGCTTGTTAGGTAAGAGTGATATAGGAAGGTGATTGGGTTATCTCACTCCGTGCCTCCTCTAAGCATATTGCAGCTTGTTAGGTAAGAGTGATATAGGAAGGTGGTTAGGTTATATCACTTCCTGCCTCCTCTAAGCATATTGCAGCTTGTTAGGTAAGAGTGATATAGGAAGGTGATTAGGTTATCTCACTCCGTGCCTCCTCTAAGCATATTGCAGCTTGTTAGGTAAGAGTGATATAGGAAGGTGATTGGGTTATCTCACTCCGTGCCTCCTCTAAGCATATTGCAGCTTGTTAGGTAAGAGTGATATAGGAAGGTGGTTAGGTTATATCACTTCCTGCCTCCTCTAAGCATATTGCAGCTTGTTAGGTAAGAGTGATATAGGAAGGTGATTGGGTTATCTCACTCCGTGCCTCCTCTAAGCATATTGCAGCTTGTTAGGTAAGAGTGATATAGGAAGGTGGTTAGGTTATATCACTTCCTGCCTCCTCTAAGCATATTGCAGCTTGTTAGGTAAGAGTGATATAGGAAGGTGATTAGGTTATCTCACTCCGTGCCTCCTCTAAGCATATTGCAGCTTGTTAGGTAAGAGTGATATAGGAAGGTGATTGGGTTATCTCACTCCGTGCCTCCTCTAAGCATATTGCAGCTTGTTAGGTAAGAGTGATATAGGAAGGTGGTTAGGTTATATCACTTCCTGCCTCCTCTAAGCATATTGCAGCTTGTTAGGTAAGAGTGATATAGGAAGGTGATTAGGTTATCTCACTCCGTGCCTCCTCTAAGCATATTGCAGCTTGTTAGGTAAGAGTGATATAGGAAGGTGATTGGGTTATCTCACTCCGTGCCTCCTCTAAGCATATTGCAGCTTGTTAGGTAAGAGTGATATAGGAAGGTGATTGGGTTATCTCACTCCGTGCCTCCTCTAAGCATATTGCAGCTTGTTAGGTAAGAGTGATATAGGAAGGTGGTTAGGTTATATCACTTCCTGCCTCCTCTAAGCATATTGCAGCTTGTTAGGTAAGAGTGATATAGGAAGGTGATTAGGTTATCTCACTCCGTGCCTCCTCTAAGCATATTGCAGCTTGTTAGGTAAGAGTGATATAGGAAGGTGATTGGGTTATCTCACTCCGTGCCTCCTCTAAGCATATTGCAGCTTGTTAGGTAAGAGTGATATAGGAAGGTGGTTAGGTTATATCACTTCCTGCCTCCTCTAAGCATATTGCAGCTTGTTAGGTAAGAGTGATATAGGAAGGTGATTAGGTTATCTCACTCCGTGCCTCCTCTAAGCATATTGCAGCTTGTTAGGTAAGAGTGATATAGGAAGGTGATTGGGTTATCTCACTCCGTGCCTCCTCTAAGCATATTGCAGCTTGTTAGGTAAAAGTGATATAGGAAGGTGGTTAGGTTATATCACTTCCTGCCTCCTCTAAGCATATTGCAGCTTGTTAGGTAAGAGTGATATAGGAAGGTGGTTAGGTTATATCACTTCCTGCCTCCTCTAAGCATATTGCAGCTTGTTAGGTAAGAGTGATATAGGAAGGTGATTAGGTTATCTCACTCCGTGCCTCCTCTAAGCATATTGCAGCTTGTTAGGTAAGAGTGATATAGGAAGGTGATTGGGTTATCTCACTCCGTGCCTCCTCTAAGCATATTGCAGCTTGTTAGGTAAGAGTGATATAGGAAGGTGGTTAGGTTATATCACTTCCTGCCTCCTCTAAGCATATTGCAGCTTGTTAGGTAAGAGTGATATAGGAAGGTGATTAGGTTATCTCACTCTGTGCCTCCTCTAAGCATATTGCAGCTTGTTAGGTAAGAGTGATATAGGAAGGTGATTGGGTTATCTCACTCCGTGCCTCCTCTAAGCATATTGCAGCTTGTTAGGTAAGAGTGATATAGGAAGGTGGTTAGGTTATATCACTTCCTGCCTCCTCTAAGCATATTGCAGCTTGTTAGGTAAGAGTGATATAGGAAGGTGATTAGGTTATCTCACTCCGTGCCTCCTCTAAGCATATTGCAGCTTGTTAGGTAAGAGTGATATAGGAAGGTGATTGGGTTATCTCACTCCGTGCCTCCTCTAAGCATATTGCAGCTTGTTAGGTAAGAGTGATATAGGAAGGTGATTGGGTTATCTCACTCCGTGCCTCCTCTAAGCATATTGCAGCTTGTTAGGTAAGAGTGATATAGGAAGGTGGTTAGGTTATATCACTTCCTGCCTCCTCTAAGCATATTGCAGCTTGTTAGGTAAGAGTGATATAGGAAGGTGATTGGGTTATCTCACTCCGTGCCTCCTCTAAGCTTATTGCAGCTTGTTAGGTAAGAGTGATATAGGAAGGTGGTTAGGTTATATCACTTCCTGCCTCCTCTAAGCATATTGCAGCTTGTTAGGTAAGAGTGATATAGGAAGGTGATTGGGTTATCTCACTCCGTGCCTCCTCTAAGCATATTGCAGCTTGTTAGGTAAGAGTGATATAGGAAGGTGGTTAGGTTATCTCACTCCGTGCCTCCTCTAAGCATATTGCAGCTTGTTTGGTAAGAGGGATATAGGAAGGTGATTGGGTTATCTCACTCCGTGCCTCCTCTAAGCATATTGCAGCTTGTTAGGTAAGAGTGATATAGGAAGGTGATTGGGTTATCTCACTCCGTGCCTCCTCTAAGCATATTGCAGCTTGTTAGGTAAGAGGGATATAGGAAGGTGGTTAGGTTATCTCACTCCGTGCCCCCTCTAAGCATATTGCAGCTTGTTAGGTAAGAGTGATATAGGAAGGTGATTGGGTTATCTCACTCCGTGCCCCCTCTAAGCATATTGCAGCTTGTTAGGTAAGAGTGATATAGGAAGGTGATTGGGTTATCTCACTCCGTGCCTCCTCTAAGCATATTGCAGCTTGTTAGGTAAGAGTGATATAGGAAGGTGGTTAGGTTATATCACTCCGTGCCTCCTCTAAGCATATTGCAGCTTGTTAGGTAAGAGGGATATAGGAAGGTGGTTAGATTATATCACTTCCTGCCTCCTCTAAGCATATTGCAGCTTGTTAGGTAAGAGGGATATAGGAAGGTGATTGGGTTATCTCACTCCGTGCCTCCTCTAAGCATATTGCAGCTTGTTAGGTAAGAGTGATATAGGAAGGTGGTTAGGTTATATCACTCCGTGCCTCCTCTAAGCATATTGCAGCTTGTTAGGTAAGAGGGATATAGGAAGGTGGTTAGGTTATATCACTTCCTGCCTCCTCTAAGCATATTGCAGCTTGTTAGGTAAGAGGGATATAGGAAGGTGATTGGGTTATCTCACTCCGTGCCTCCTCTAAGCATATTGCAGCTTGTTAGGTAAGAGTGATATAGGAAGGTGGTTAGGTTATATCACTCCGTGCCTCCTCTAAGCATATTGCAGCTTGTTTGGTAAGAGGGATATAGGAAGGTGATTGGGTTATCTCACTCCGTGCCTCCTCTAAGCATATTGCAGCTTGTTAGGTAAGAGTGATATAGGAAGGTGATTGGGTTATCTCACTCCGTGCCTCCTCTAAGCATATTGCAGCTTGTTAGGTAAGAGTGATATAGGAAGGTGGTTAGGTTATATCACTTCCTGCCTCCTCTAAGCATATTGCAGCTTGTTAGGTAAGAGTGATATAGGAAGGTGATTGGGTTATCTCACTCCGTGCCTCCTCTAAGCATATTGCAGCTTGTTAGGTAAGAGTGATATAGGAAGGTGGTTAGGTTATATCACTTCCTGCCTCCTCTAAGCATATTGCAGCTTGTTAGGTAAGAGTGATATAGGAAGGTGATTAGGTTATCTCACTCCGTGCCTCCTCTAAGCATATTGCAGCTTGTTAGGTAAGAGTGATATAGGAAGGTGATTGGGTTATCTCACTCCGTGCCTCCTCTAAGCATATTGCAGCTTGTTAGGTAAGAGTGATATAGGAAGGTGGTTAGGTTATATCACTTCCTGCCTCCTCTAAGCATATTGCAGCTTGTTAGGTAAGAGTGATATAGGAAGGTGATTAGGTTATCTCACTCCGTGCCTCCTCTAAGCATATTGCAGCTTGTTAGGTAAGAGTGATATAGGAAGGTGATTGGGTTATCTCACTCCGTGCCTCCTCTAAGCATATTGCAGCTTGTTAGGTAAGAGTGATATAGGAAGGTGATTGGGTTATCTCACTCCGTGCCTCCTCTAAGCATATTGCAGCTTGTTAGGTAAGAGTGATATAGGAAGGTGGTTAGGTTATATCACTTCCTGCCTCCTCTAAGCATATTGCAGCTTGTTAGGTAAGAGTGATATAGGAAGGTGATTAGGTTATCTCACTCCGTGCCTCCTCTAAGCATATTGCAGCTTGTTAGGTAAGAGTGATATAGGAAGGTGATTGGGTTATCTCACTCCGTGCCTCCTCTAAGCATATTGCAGCTTGTTAGGTAAGAGTGATATAGGAAGGTGGTTAGGTTATATCACTTCCTGCCTCCTCTAAGCATATTGCAGCTTGTTAGGTAAGAGTGATATAGGAAGGTGATTAGGTTATCTCACTCCGTGCCTCCTCTAAGCATATTGCAGCTTGTTAGGTAAGAGTGATATAGGAAGGTGATTGGGTTATCTCACTCCGTGCCTCCTCTAAGCATATTGCAGCTTGTTAGGTAAAAGTGATATAGGAAGGTGGTTAGGTTATATCACTTCCTGCCTCCTCTAAGCATATTGCAGCTTGTTAGGTAAGAGTGATATAGGAAGGTGGTTAGGTTATATCACTTCCTGCCTCCTCTAAGCATATTGCAGCTTGTTAGGTAAGAGTGATATAGGAAGGTGATTAGGTTATCTCACTCCGTGCCTCCTCTAAGCATATTGCAGCTTGTTAGGTAAGAGTGATATAGGAAGGTGATTGGGTTATCTCACTCCGTGCCTCCTCTAAGCATATTGCAGCTTGTTAGGTAAGAGTGATATAGGAAGGTGGTTAGGTTATATCACTTCCTGCCTCCTCTAAGCATATTGCAGCTTGTTAGGTAAGAGTGATATAGGAAGGTGATTAGGTTATCTCACTCTGTGCCTCCTCTAAGCATATTGCAGCTTGTTAGGTAAGAGTGATATAGGAAGGTGATTGGGTTATCTCACTCCGTGCCTCCTCTAAGCATATTGCAGCTTGTTAGGTAAGAGTGATATAGGAAGGTGGTTAGGTTATATCACTTCCTGCCTCCTCTAAGCATATTGCAGCTTGTTAGGTAAGAGTGATATAGGAAGGTGATTAGGTTATCTCACTCCGTGCCTCCTCTAAGCATATTGCAGCTTGTTAGGTAAGAGTGATATAGGAAGGTGATTGGGTTATCTCACTCCGTGCCTCCTCTAAGCATATTGCAGCTTGTTAGGTAAGAGTGATATAGGAAGGTGATTGGGTTATCTCACTCCGTGCCTCCTCTAAGCATATTGCAGCTTGTTAGGTAAGAGTGATATAGGAAGGTGGTTAGGTTATATCACTTCCTGCCTCCTCTAAGCATATTGCAGCTTGTTAGGTAAGAGTGATATAGGAAGGTGATTGGGTTATCTCACTCCGTGCCTCCTCTAAGCTTATTGCAGCTTGTTAGGTAAGAGTGATATAGGAAGGTGGTTAGGTTATATCACTTCCTGCCTCCTCTAAGCATATTGCAGCTTGTTAGGTAAGAGTGATATAGGAAGGTGATTGGGTTATCTCACTCCGTGCCTCCTCTAAGCATATTGCAGCTTGTTAGGTAAGAGTGATATAGGAAGGTGGTTAGGTTATCTCACTCCGTGCCTCCTCTAAGCATATTGCAGCTTGTTTGGTAAGAGGGATATAGGAAGGTGATTGGGTTATCTCACTCCGTGCCTCCTCTAAGCATATTGCAGCTTGTTAGGTAAGAGTGATATAGGAAGGTGATTGGGTTATCTCACTCCGTGCCTCCTCTAAGCATATTGCAGCTTGTTAGGTAAGAGGGATATAGGAAGGTGGTTAGGTTATCTCACTCCGTGCCCCCTCTAAGCATATTGCAGCTTGTTAGGTAAGAGTGATATAGGAAGGTGATTGGGTTATCTCACTCCGTGCCCCCTCTAAGCATATTGCAGCTTGTTAGGTAAGAGTGATATAGGAAGGTGATTGGGTTATCTCACTCCGTGCCTCCTCTAAGCATATTGCAGCTTGTTAGGTAAGAGTGATATAGGAAGGTGGTTAGGTTATATCACTCCGTGCCTCCTCTAAGCATATTGCAGCTTGTTAGGTAAGTGGGATATAGGAAGGTGGTTAGATTATATCACTTCCTGCCTCCTCTAAGCATATTGCAGCTTGTTAGGTAAGAGGGATATAGGAAGGTGATTGGGTTATCTCACTCCGTGCCTCCTCTAAGCATATTGCAGCTTGTTAGGTAAGAGTGATATAGGAAGGTGGTTAGGTTATATCACTCCGTGCCTCCTCTAAGCATATTGCAGCTTGTTAGGTAAGAGGGATATAGGAAGGTGGTTAGGTTATATCACTTCCTGCCTCCTCTAAGCATATTGCAGCTTGTTAGGTAAGAGGGATATAGGAAGGTGATTGGGTTATCTCACTCCGTGCCTCCTCTAAGCATATTGCAGCTTGTTAGGTAAGAGTGATATAGGAAGGTGGTTAGGTTATATCACTCCGTGCCTCCTCTAAGCATATTGCAGCTTGTTTGGTAAGAGGGATATAGGAAGGTGATTGGGTTATCTCACTCCGTGCCTCCTCTAAGCATATTGCAGCTTGTTAGGTAAGAGTGATATAGGAAGGTGATTGGGTTATCTCACTCCGTGCCTCCTCTAAGCATATTGCAGCTTGTTAGGTAAGAGTGATATAGGAAGGTGGTTAGGTTATATCACTCCGTGCCTCCTCTAAGCATATTGCAGCTTGTTAGGTAAGAGGGATATAGGAAGGTGGTTAGGTTATATCACTTCCTGCCTCCTCTAAGCATATTGCAGCTTGTTAGGTAAGAGGGATATAGGAAGGTGGTTAGGTTATATCACTTCCTGCCTCCTCTAAGCATATTGCAGCTTGTTAGGTAAGAGTGATATAGGAAGGTGATTAGGTTATCTCACTCCGTGCCTCCTCTAAGCATATTGCAGCTTGTTAGGTAAGAGTGATATAGGAAGGTGATTGGGTTATCTCACTCCGTGCCTCCTCTAAGCATATTGCAGCTTGTTAGGTAAGAGTGATATAGGAAGGTGATTGGGTTATCTCACTCCGTGCCTCCTCTAAGCATATTGCAGCTTGTTAGGTAAGAGTGATATAGGAAGGTGGTTAGGTTATATCACTTCCTGCCTCCTCTAAGCATATTGCAGCTTGTTAGGTAAGAGTGATATAGGAAGGTGATTAGGTTATCTCACTCCGTGCCTCCTCTAAGCATATTGCAGCTTGTTAGGTAAGAGTGATATAGGAAGGTGATTGGGTTATCTCACTCCGTGCCTCCTCTAAGCATATTGCAGCTTGTTAGGTAAGAGTGATATAGGAAGGTGGTTAGGTTATATCACTTCCTGCCTCCTCTAAGCATATTGCAGCTTGTTAGGTAAGAGTGATATAGGAAGGTGATTAGGTTATCTCACTCCGTGCCTCCTCTAAGCATATTGCAGCTTGTTAGGTAAGAGTGATATAGGAAGGTGATTGGGTTATCTCACTCCGTGCCTCCTCTAAGCATATTGCAGCTTGTTACGTAAGAGTGATATAGGAAGGTGGTTAGGTTATATCACTTCCTGCCTCCTCTAAGCATATTGCAGCTTGTTAGGTAAGAGTGATATAGGAAGGTGGTTAGGTTATATCACTTCCTGCCTCCTCTAAGCATATTGCAGCTTGTTAGGTAAGAGTGATATAGGAAGGTGATTAGGTTATCTCACTCCGTGCCTCCTCTAAGCATATTGCAGCTTGTTAGGTAAGAGTGATATAGGAAGGTGATTGGGTTATCTCACTCCGTGCCTCCTCTAAGCATATTGCAGCTTGTTAGGTAAGAGTGATATAGGAAGGTGGTTAGGTTATATCACTTCCTGCCTCCTCTAAGCATATTGCAGCTTGTTAGGTAAGAGTGATATAGGAAGGTGATTAGGTTATCTCACTCTGTGCCTCCTTTAAGCATATTGCAGCTTGTTAGGTAAGAGTGATATAGGAAGGTGATTGGGTTATCTCACTCCGTGCCTCCTCTAAGCATATTGCAGCTTGTTAGGTAAGAGTGATATAGGAAGGTGGTTAGGTTATATCACTTCCTGCCTCCACTAAGCATATTGCAGCTTGTTAGGTAAGAGTGATATAGGAAGGTGATTAGGTTATCTCACTCCGTGCCTCCTCTAAGCATATTGCAGCTTGTTAGGTAAGAGTGATATAGGAAGGTGATTGGGTTATCTCACTCCGTGCCTCCTCTAAGCATATTGCAGCTTGTTAGGTAAGAGTGATATAGGAAGGTGATTGGGTTATCTCACTCCGTGCCTCCTCTAAGCATATTGCAGCTTGTTAGGTAAGAGTGATATAGGAAGGTGGTTAGGTTATATCACTTCCTGCCTCCTCTAAGCATATTGCAGCTTGTTAGGTAAGAGTGATATAGGAAGGTGATTGGGTTATCTCACTCCGTGCCTCCTCTAAGCATATTGCAGCTTGTTAGGTAAGAGTGATATAGGAAGGTGGTTAGGTTATATCACTTCCTGCCTCCTCTAAGCATATTGCAGCTTGTTAGGTAAGAGGGATATAGGAAGGTGATTGGGTTATCTCACTCCGTGCCTCCTCTAAGCATATTGCAGCTTGTTAGGTAAGAGTGATATAGGAAGGTGGTTAGGTTATATCACTCCGTGCCTCCTCTAAGCATATTGCAGCTTGTTAGGTAAGAGGGATATAGGAAGGTGGTTAGGTTATATCACTTCCTGCCTCCTCTAAGCATATTGCAGCTTGTTAGGTAAGAGTGATATAGGAAGGTGATTGGGTTATCTCACTCCGTGCCTCCTCTAAGCATATTGCAGCTTGTTAGGTAAGAGTGATATAGGAAGGTGGTTAGGTTATCTCACTCCGTGCCCCCTCTAAGCATATTGCAGCTTGTTAGGTAAGAGTGATATAGGAAGGTGATTGGGTTATCTCACTCCGTGCCTCCTCTAAGCATATTGCAGCTTGTTAGGTAAGAGTGATATAGGAAGGTGGTTAGGTTATATCACTCCGTGCCTCCTCTAAGCATATTGCAGCTTGTTAGGTAAGAGGGATATAGGAAGGTGGTTAGATTATATCACTTCCTGCCTCCTCTAAGCATATTGCAGCTTGTTAGGTAAGAGGGATATAGGAAGGTGATTGGGTTATCTCACTCCGTGCCTCCTCTAAGCATATTGCAGCTTGTTAGGTAAGAGTGATATAGGAAGGTGGTTAGGTTATATCACTCCGTGCCTCCTCTAAGCATATTGCAGCTTGTTAGGTAAGAGGGATATAGGAAGGTGGTTAGGTTATATCACTTCCTGCCTCCTCTAAGCATATTGCAGCTTGTTAGGTAAGAGGGATATAGGAAGGTGATTGGGTTATCTCACTCCGTGCCTCCTCTAAGCATATTGCAGCTTGTTAGGTAAGAGTGATATAGGAAGGTGGTTAGGTTATATCACTCCGTGCCTCCTCTAAGCATATTGCAGCTTGTTTGGTAAGAGGGATATAGGAAGGTGATTGGGTTATCTCACTCCGTGCCTCCTCTAAGCATATTGCAGCTTGTTAGGTAAGAGTGATATAGGAAGGTGATTGGGTTATCTCACTCCGTGCCTCCTCTAAGCATATTGCAGCTTGTTAGGTAAGAGTGATATAGGAAGGTGGTTAGGTTATATCACTCCGTGCCTCCTCTAAGCATATTGCAGCTTGTTAGGTAAGAGGGATATAGGAAGGTGGTTAGGTTATATCACTTCCTGCCTCCTCTAAGCATATTGCAGCTTGTTAGGTAAGAGGGATATAGGAAGGTGGTTAGGTTATATCACTTCCTGCCTCCTCTAAGCATATTGCAGCTTGTTAGGTAAGAGTGATATAGGAAGGTGATTAGGTTATCTCACTCCGTGCCTCCTCTAAGCATATTGCAGCTTGTTAGGTAAGAGTGATATAGGAAGGTGATTGGGTTATCTCACTCCGTGCCTCCTCTAAGCATATTGCAGCTTGTTAGGTAAGAGTGATATAGGAAGGTGATTGGGTTATCTCACTCCGTGCCTCCTCTAAGCATATTGCAGCTTGTTAGGTAAGAGTGATATAGGAAGGTGGTTAGGTTATATCACTTCCTGCCTCCTCTAAGCATATTGCAGCTTGTTAGGTAAGAGTGATATAGGAAGGTGATTAGGTTATCTCACTCCGTGCCTCCTCTAAGCATATTGCAGCTTGTTAGGTAAGAGTGATAAAGGAAGGTGATTGGGTTATCTCACTCCGTGCCTCCTCTAAGCATATTGCAGCTTGTTAGGTAAGAGTGATATAGGAAGGTGGTTAGGTTATATCACTTCCTGCCTCCTCTAAGCATATTGCAGCTTGTTAGGTAAGAGTGATATAGGAAGGTGATTAGGTTATCTCACTCCGTGCCTCCTCTAAGCATATTGCAGCTTGTTAGGTAAGAGTGATATAGGAAGGTGATTGGGTTATCTCACTCCGTGCCTCCTCTAAGCATATTGCAGCTTGTTAGGTAAGAGTGATATAGGAAGGTGGTTAGGTTATATCACTTCCTGCCTCCTCTAAGCATATTGCAGCTTGTTAGGTAAGAGTGATATAGGAAGGTGGTTAGGTTATATCACTTCCTGCCTCCTCTAAGCATATTGCAGCTTGTTAGGTAAGAGTGATATAGGAAGGTGATTAGGTTATCTCACTCCGTGCCTCCTCTAAGCATATTGCAGCTTGTTAGGTAAGAGTGATATAGGAAGGTGATTGGGTTATCTCACTCCGTGCCTCCTCTAAGCATATTGCAGCTTGTTAGGTAAGAGTGATATAGGAAGGTGGTTAGGTTATATCACTTCCTGCCTCCTCTAAGCATATTGCAGCTTGTTAGGTAAGAGTGATATAGGAAGGTGATTAGGTTATCTCACTCTGTGCCTCCTCTAAGCATATTGCAGCTTGTTAGGTAAGAGTGATATAGGAAGGTGATTGGGTTATCTCACTCCGTGCCTCCTCTAAGCATATTGCAGCTTGTTAGGTAAGAGTGATATAGGAAGGTGGTTAGGTTATATCACTTCCTGCCTCCTCTAAGCATATTGCAGCTTGTTAGGTAAGAGTGATATAGGAAGGTGATTAGGTTATCTCACTCCGTGCCTCCTCTAAGCATATTGCAGCTTGTTAGGTAAGAGTGATATAGGAAGGTGATTGGGTTATCTCACTCCGTGCCTCCTCTAAGCATATTGCAGCTTGTTAGGTAAGAGTGATATAGGAAGGTGATTGGGTTATCTCACTCCGTGCCTCCTCTAAGCATATTGCAGCTTGTTAGGTAAGAGTGATATAGGAAGGTGGTTAGGTTATATCACTTCCTGCCTCCTCTAAGCATATTGCAGCTTGTTAGGTAAGAGTGATATAGGAAGGTGATTGGGTTATCTCACTCCGTGCCTCCTCTAAGCATATTGCAGCTTGTTAGGTAAGAGTGATATAGGAAGGTGGTTAGGTTATATCACTTCCTGCCTCCTCTAAGCATATTGCAGCTTGTTAGGTAAGAGTGATATAGGAAGGTGATTGGGTTATCTCACTCCGTGCCTCCTCTAAGCATATTGCAGCTTGTTAGGTAAGAGTGATATAGGAAGGTGGTTAGGTTATCTCACTCCGTGCCTCCTCTAAGCATATTGCAGCTTGTTTGGTAAGAGGGATATAGGAAGGTGATTGGGTTATCTCACTCCGTGCCTCCTCTAAGCATATTGCAGCTTGTTAGGTAAGAGTGATATAGGAAGGTGATTGGGTTATCTCACTCCGTGCCTCCTCTAAGCATATTGCAGCTTGTTAGGTAAGAGGGATATAGGAAGGTGGTTAGGTTATCTCACTCCGTGCCCCCTCTAAGCATATTGCAGCTTGTTAGGTAAGAGTGATATAGGAAGGTGATTGGGTTATCTCACTCCGTGCCTCCTCTAAGCATATTGCAGCTTGTTAGGTAAGAGTGATATAGGAAGGTGGTTAGGTTATATCACTCCGTGCCTCCTCTAAGCATATTGCAGCTTGTTAGGTAAGAGGGATATAGGAAGGTGGTTAGGTTATATCACTTCCTGCCTCCTCTAAGCATATTGCAGCTTGTTAGGTAAGAGTGATATAGGAAGGTGGTTAGGTTATATCACTTCCTGCCTCCTCTAAGCATATTGCAGCTTGTTAGGTAAGAGGGATATAGGAAGGTGATTGGGTTATCTCACTCCGTGCCTCCTCTAAGCATATTGCAGCTTGTTAGGTAAGAGGGATATAGGAAGGTGGTTAGGTTATATCACTCCGTGCCTCCTCTAAGCATATTGCAGCTTGTTAGGTAAGAGGGATATAGGAAGGTGGTTGGGTTATCTCACTCCGTGCCTCCTCTAAGCATATTGCAGCTTGTTAGGTAAGAGGGATATAGGAAGGTGATTGGGTTATCTCACTCCGTGCCTCCTCTAAGCATATTGCAGCTTGTTAGGTAAGACTGATATAGGAAGGTGGTTAGGTTATATCACTCCGTGCCTCCTCTAAGCATATTGCAGCTTGTTAGGTAAGAGGGATATAGGAAGGTGGTTAGGTTATATCACTTCCTGCCTCCTCTAAGCATATTGCAGCTTGTTAGGTAAGAGGGATATAGGAAGGTGATTGGGTTATCTCACTCCGTGCCTCCTCTAAGCATATTGCAGCTTGTTAGGTAAGAGTGATATAGGAAGGTGGTTAGGTTATATCACTCCGTGCCTCCTCTAAGCATATTGCAGCTTGTTAGGTAAGAGGGATATAGGAAGGTGATTGGGTTATCTCACTCCGTGCCTCCTCTAAGCATATTGCAGCTTGTTAGGTAAGAGTGATATAGGAAGGTGATTGGGTTATCTCACTCCGTGCCTCCTCTAAGCATATTGCAGCTTGTTAGGTAAGAGTGATATAGGAAGGTGGTTAGGTTATATCACTCCGTGCCTCCTCTAAGCATATTGCAGCTTGTTAGGTAAGAGGGATATAGGAAGGTGGTTAGGTTATATCACTTCCTGCCTCCTCTAAGCATATTGCAGCTTGTTAGGTAAGAGGGATATAGGAAGGTGATTGGGTTATCTCACTCCGTGCCTCCTCTAAGCATATTGCAGCTTGTTAGGTAAGAGTGATATAGGAAGGTGGTTAGGTTATATCACTCCGTGCCTCCTCTAAGCATATTGCAGCTTGTTAGGTAAGAGGGATATAGGAAGGTGGTTAGGTTATATCACTTCCTGCCTCCTCTAAGCATATTGCAGCTTGTTAGGTAAGAGTGATATAGGAAGGTGATTGGGTTATCTCACTCCGTGCCTCCTCTAAGCATATTGCAGCTTGTTAGGTAAGAGTGATATAGGAAGGTGGTTAGGTTATATCACTCCGTGCCTCCTCTAAGCATATTGCAGCTTGTTAGGTAAGAGGGATATAGGAAGGTGGTTAGGTTATATCACTTCCTGCCTCCTCTAAGCATATTGCAGCTTGTTAGGTAAGAGTGATATAGGAAGGTGGTTAGGTTATATCACTCCGTGCCTCCTCTAAGCATATTGCAGCTTGTTAGGTAAGAGGGATATAGGAAGGTGGTTAGATTATATCACTTCCTGCCTCCTCTAAGCATATTGCAGCTTGTTAGGTAAGAGGGATATAGGAAGGTGATTGGGTTATCTCACTCCGTGCCTCCTCTAAGCATATTGCAGCTTGTTAGGTAAGAGTGATATAGGAAGGTGGTTAGGTTATATCACTCCGTGCCTCCTCTAAGCATATTGCAGCTTGTTAGGTAAGAGGGATATAGGAAGGTGGTTAGGTTATATCACTTCCTGCCTCCTCTAAGCATATTGCAGCTTGTTAGGTAAGAGGGATATAGGAAGGTGATTGGGTTATCTCACTCCGTGCCTCCTCTAAGCATATTGCAGCTTGTTAGGTAAGAGTGATATAGGAAGGTGGTTAGGTTATATCACTCCGTGCCTCCTCTAAGCATATTGCAGCTTGTTTGGTAAGAGGGATATAGGAAGGTGATTGGGTTATCTCACTCCGTGCCTCCTCTAAGCATATTGCAGCTTGTTAGGTAAGAGTGATATAGGAAGGTGATTGGGTTATCTCACTCCGTGCCTCCTCTAAGCATATTGCAGCTTGTTAGGTAAGAGTGATATAGGAAGGTGGTTAGGTTATATCACTCCGTGCCTCCTCTAAGCATATTGCAGCTTGTTAGGTAAGAGGGATATAGTAAGGTGGTTAGGTTATATCACTTCCTGCCTCCTCTAAGCATATTGCAGCTTGTTAGGTAAGAGGGATATAGGAAGGTGATTGGGTTATCTCACTCCGTGCCTCCTCTAAGCATATTGCAGCTTGTTAGGTAAGAGTGATATAGGAAGGTGGTTAGGTTATCTCACTCCGTGCCCCCTCTAAGCATATTGCAGCTTGTTAGGTAAGAGTGATATAGGAAGGTGATTGGGTTATCTCACTCCGTGCCTCCTCTAAGCATATTGCAGCTTGTTAGGTAAGAGTGATATAGGAAGGTGGTTAGGTTATATCACTCCGTGCCTCCTCTAAGCATATTGCAGCTTGTTAGGTAAGAGGGATATAGGAAGGTGGTTAGGTTATATCACTTCCTGCCTCCTCTAAGCATATTGCAGCTTGTTAGGTAAGAGGGATATAGGAAGGTGATTGGGTTATCTCACTCCGTGCCTCCTCTAAGCATATTGCAGCTTGTTAGGTAAGAGTGATATAGGAAGGTGATTGGGTTATCTCACTCCGTGCCTCCTCTAAGCATATTGCAGCTTGTTAGGTAAGAGTGATATAGGAAGGTGGTTAGGTTATATCACTTCCTGCCTCCTCTAAGCATATTGCAGCTTGTTAGGTAAGAGTGATATAGGAAGGTGATTAGGTTATCTCACTCCGTGCCTCCTCTAAGCATATTGCAGCTTGTTAGGTAAGAGTGATATAGGAAGGTGATTGGGTTATCTCACTCCGTGCCTCCTCTAAGCATATTGCAGCTTGTTAGGTAAGAGTGATATAGGAAGGTGGTTAGGTTATATCACTTCCTGCCTCCTCTAAGCATATTGCAGCTTGTTAGGTAAGAGTGATATAGGAAGGTGATTGGGTTATCTCACTCCGTGCCTCCTCTAAGCATATTGCAGCTTGTTAGGTAAGAGTGATATAGGAAGGTGGTTAGGTTATATCACTTCCTGCCTCCTCTAAGCATATTGCAGCTTGTTAGGTAAGAGTGATATAGGAAGGTGATTAGGTTATCTCACTCCGTGCCTCCTCTAAGCATATTGCAGCTTGTTAGGTAAGAGTGATATAGGAAGGTGATTGGGTTATCTCACTCCGTGCCTCCTCTAAGCATATTGCAGCTTGTTAGGTAAGAGTGATATAGGAAGGTGGTTAGGTTATATCACTTCCTGCCTCCTCTAAGCATATTGCAGCTTGTTAGGTAAGAGTGATATAGGAAGGTGATTAGGTTATCTCACTCCGTGCCTCCTCTAAGCATATTGCAGCTTGTTAGGTAAGAGTGATATAGGAAGGTGATTAGGTTATCTCACTCCGTGCCTCCTCTAAGCATATTGCAGCTTGTTAGGTAAGAGTGATATAGGAAGGTGATTGGGTTATCTCACTCCGTGCCTCCTCTAAGCATATTGCAGCTTGTTAGGTAAGAGTGATATAGGAAGGTGGTTAGGTTATATCACTTCCTGCCTCCTCTAAGCATATTGCAGCTTGTTAGGTAAGAGTGATATAGGAAGGTGGTTAGGTTATATCACTTCCTGCCTCCTCTAAGCATATTGCAGCTTGTTAGGTAAGAGTGATATAGGAAGGTGATTAGGTTATCTCACTCCGTGCCTCCTCTAAGCATATTGCAGCTTGTTAGGTAAGAGTGATATAGGAAGGTAATTGGGTTATCTCACTCCGTGCCTCCTCTAAGCATATTGCAGCTTGTTAGGTAAGAGTGATATAGGAAGGTGGTTAGGTTATATCACTTCCTGCCTCCTCTAAGCATATTGCAGCTTGTTAGGTAAGAGTGATATAGGAAGGTGATTAGGTTATCTCACTCCGTGCCTCCTCTAAGCATATTGCAGCTTGTTAGGTAAGAGTGATATAGGAAGGTGATTGGGTTATCTCACTCCGTGCCTCCTCTAAGCATATTGCAGCTTGTTAGGTAAGAGTGATATAGGAAGGTGGTTAGGTTATATCACTTCCTGCCTCCTCTAAGCATATTGCAGCTTGTTAGGTAAGAGTGATATAGGAAGGTGGTTAGGTTATATCACTTCCTGCCTCCTCTAAGCATATTGCAGCTTGTTAGGTAAGAGTGATATAGGAAGGTGATTAGGTTATCTCACTCCGTGCCTCCTCTAAGCATATTGCAGCTTGTTAGGTAAGAGTGATATAGGAAGGTGATTGGGTTATCTCACTCCGTGCCTCCTCTAAGCATATTGCAGCTTGTTAGGTAAGAGTGATATAGGAAGGTGGTTAGGTTATATCACTTCCTGCCTCCTCTAAGCATATTGCAGCTTGTTAGGTAAGAGTGATATAGGAAGGTGATTAGGTTATCTCACTCTGTGCCTCCTCTAAGCATATTGCAGCTTGTTAGGTAAGAGTGATATAGGAAGGTGATTGGGTTATCTCACTCCGTGCCTCCTCTAAGCATATTGCAGCTTGTTAGGTAAGAGTGATATAGGAAGGTGGTTAGGTTATATCACTTCCTGCCTCCTCTAAGCATATTGCAGCTTGTTAGGTAAGAGTGATATAGGAAGGTGATTAGGTTATCTCACTCCGTGCCTCCTCTAAGCATATTGCAGCTTGTTAGGTAAGAGTGATATAGGAAGGTGATTGGGTTATCTCACTCCGTGCCTCCTCTAAGCATATTGCAGCTTGTTAGGTAAGAGTGATATAGGAAGGTGATTGGGTTATCTCACTCCGTGCCTCCTCTAAGCATATTGCAGCTTGTTAGGTAAGAGTGATATAGGAAGGTGGTTAGGTTATATCACTTCCTGCCTCCTCTAAGCATATTGCAGCTTGTTAGGTAAGAGTGATATAGGAAGGTGATTGGGTTATCTCACTCCGTGCCTCCTCTAAGCATATTGCAGCTTGTTAGGTAAGAGTGATATAGGAAGGTGGTTAGGTTATATCACTTCCTGCCTCCTCTAAGCATATTGCAGCTTGTTAGGTAAGAGTGATATAGGAAGGTGATTGGGTTATCTCACTCCGTGCCTCCTCTAAGCATATTGCAGCTTGTTAGGTAAGAGTGATATAGGAAGGTGGTTAGGTTATCTCACTCCGTGCCTCCTCTAAGCATATTGCAGCTTGTTTGGTAAGAGGGATATAGGAAGGTGATTGGGTTATCTCACTCCGTGCCTCCTCTAAGCATATTGCAGCTTGTTAGGTAAGAGTGATATAGGAAGGTGATTGGGTTATCTCACTCCGTGCCTCCTCTAAGCATATTGCAGCTTGTTAGGTAAGAGGGATATAGGAAGGTGGTTAGGTTATCTCACTCCGTGCCCCCTCTAAGCATATTGCAGCTTGTTAGGTAAGAGTGATATAGGAAGGTGATTGGGTTATCTCACTCCGTGCCTCCTCTAAGCATATTGCAGCTTGTTAGGTAAGAGTGATATAGGAAGGTGGTTAGGTTATATCACTCCGTGCCTCCTCTAAGCATATTGCAGCTTGTTAGGTAAGAGGGATATAGGAAGGTGGTTAGGTTATATCACTTCCTGCCTCCTCTAAGCATATTGCAGCTTGTTAGGTAAGAGTGATATAGGAAGGTGGTTAGGTTATATCACTTCCTGCCTCCTCTAAGCATATTGCAGCTTGTTAGGTAAGAGGGATATAGGAAGGTGATTGGGTTATCTCACTCCGTGCCTCCTCTAAGCATATTGCAGCTTGTTAGGTAAGAGGGATATAGGAAGGTGGTTAGGTTATATCACTCCGTGCCTCCTCTAAGCATATTGCAGCTTGTTAGGTAAGAGGGATATAGGAAGGTGGTTGGGTTATCTCACTCCGTGCCTCCTCTAAGCATATTGCAGCTTGTTAGGTAAGAGGGATATAGGAAGGTGATTGGGTTATCTCACTCCGTGCCTCCTCTAAGCATATTGCAGCTTGTTAGGTAAGACTGATATAGGAAGGTGGTTAGGTTATATCACTCCGTGCCTCCTCTAAGCATATTGCAGCTTGTTAGGTAAGAGGGATATAGGAAGGTGGTTAGGTTATATCACTTCCTGCCTCCTCTAAGCATATTGCAGCTTGTTAGGTAAGAGGGATATAGGAAGGTGATTGGGTTATCTCACTCCGTGCCTCCTCTAAGCATATTGCAGCTTGTTAGGTAAGAGTGATATAGGAAGGTGGTTAGGTTATATCACTCCGTGCCTCCTCTAAGCATATTGCAGCTTGTTAGGTAAGAGGGATATAGGAAGGTGATTGGGTTATCTCACTCCGTGCCTCCTCTAAGCATATTGCAGCTTGTAGGGTAAGAGTGATATAGGAAGGTGATTGGGTTATCTCACTCCGTGCCTCCTCTAAGCATATTGCAGCTTGTTAGGTAAGAGTGATATAGGAAGGTGGTTAGGTTATATCACTCCGTGCCTCCTCTAAGCATATTGCAGCTTGTTAGGTAAGAGGGATATAGGAAGGTGGTTAGGTTATATCACTTCCTGCCTCCTCTAAGCATATTGCAGCTTGTTAGGTAAGAGGGATATAGGAAGGTGATTGGGTTATCTCACTCCGTGCCTCCTCTAAGCATATTGCAGCTTGTTAGGTAAGAGTGATATAGGAAGGTGGTTAGGTTATATCACTCCGTGCCTCCTCTAAGCATATTGCAGCTTGTTAGGTAAGAGGGATATAGGAAGGTGGTTAGGTTATATCACTTCCTGCCTCCTCTAAGCATATTGCAGCTTGTTAGGTAAGAGTGATATAGGAAGGTGATTGGGTTATCTCACTCCGTGCCTCCTCTAAGCATATTGCAGCTTGTTAGGTAAGAGTGATATAGGAAGGTGGTTAGGTTATCTCACTCCGTGCCCCCTCTAAGCATATTGCAGCTTGTTAGGTAAGAGTGATATAGGAAGGTGATTGGGTTATCTCACTCCGTGCCTCCTCTAAGCATATTGCAGCTTGTTAGGTAAGAGTGATATAGGAAGGTGGTTAGGTTATATCACTCCGTGCCTCCTCTAAGCATATTGCAGCTTGTTAGGTAAGAGGGATATAGGAAGGTGGTTAGATTATATCACTTCCTGCCTCCTCTAAGCATATTGCAGCTTGTTAGGTAAGAGGGATATAGGAAGGTGATTGGGTTATCTCACTCCGTGCCTCCTCTAAGCATATTGCAGCTTGTTAGGTAAGAGTGATATAGGAAGGTGGTTAGGTTATATCACTCCGTGCCTCCTCTAAGCATATTGCAGCTTGTTAGGTAAGAGGGATATAGGAAGGTGGTTAGGTTATATCACTTCCTGCCTCCTCTAAGCATATTGCAGCTTGTTAGGTAAGAGGGATATAGGAAGGTGATTGGGTTATCTCACTCCGTGCCTCCTCTAAGCATATTGCAGCTTGTTAGGTAAGAGTGATATAGGAAGGTGGTTAGGTTATATCACTCCGTGCCTCCTCTAAGCATATTGCAGCTTGTTTGGTAAGAGGGATATAGGAAGGTGATTGGGTTATCTCACTCCGTGCCTCCTCTAAGCATATTGCAGCTTGTTAGGTAAGAGTGATATAGGAAGGTGATTGGGTTATCTCACTCCGTGCCTCCTCTAAGCATATTGCAGCTTGTTAGGTAAGAGTGATATAGGAAGGTGGTTAGGTTATATCACTCCGTGCCTCCTCTAAGCATATTGCAGCTTGTTAGGTAAGAGGGATATAGGAAGGTGGTTAGGTTATATCACTTCCTGCCTCCTCTAAGCATATTGCAGCTTGTTAGGTAAGAGGGATATAGGAAGGTGATTGGGTTATCTCACTCCGTGCCTCCTCTAAGCATATTGCAGCTTGTTAGGTAAGAGTGATATAGGAAGGTGGTTAGGTTATCTCACTCCGTGCCCCCTCTAAGCATATTGCAGCTTGTTAGGTAAGAGTGATATAGGAAGGTGATTGGGTTATCTCACTCCGTGCCTCCTCTAAGCATATTGCAGCTTGTTAGGTAAGAGTGATATAGGAAGGTGGTTAGGTTATATCACTCCGTGCCTCCTCTAAGCATATTGCAGCTTGTTAGGTAAGAGGGATATAGGAAGGTGGTTAGGTTATATCACTTCCTGCCTCCTCTAAGCATATTGCAGCTTGTTAGGTAAGAGGGATATAGGAAGGTGATTGGGTTATCTCACTCCGTGCCTCCTCTAAGCATATTGCAGCTTGTTAGGTAAGAGTGATATAGGAAGGTGATTGGGTTATCTCACTCCGTGCCTCCTCTAAGCATATTGCAGCTTGTTAGGTAAGAGTGATATAGGAAGGTGGTTAGGTTATATCACTTCCTGCCTCCTCTAAGCATATTGCAGCTTGTTAGGTAAGAGTGATATAGGAAGGTGATTAGGTTATCTCACTCCGTGCCTCCTCTAAGCATATTGCAGCTTGTTAGGTAAGAGTGATATAGGAAGGTGATTGGGTTATCTCACTCCGTGCCTCCTCTAAGCATATTGCAGCTTGTTAGGTAAGAGTGATATAGGAAGGTGGTTAGGTTATATCACTTCCTGCCTCCTCTAAGCATATTGCAGCTTGTTAGGTAAGAGTGATATAGGAAGGTGATTGGGTTATCTCACTCCGTGCCTCCTCTAAGCATATTGCAGCTTGTTAGGTAAGAGTGATATAGGAAGGTGGTTAGGTTATATCACTTCCTGCCTCCTCTAAGCATATTGCAGCTTGTTAGGTAAGAGTGATATAGGAAGGTGATTAGGTTATCTCACTCCGTGCCTCCTCTAAGCATATTGCAGCTTGTTAGGTAAGAGTGATATAGGAAGGTGATTGGGTTATCTCACTCCGTGCCTCCTCTAAGCATATTGCAGCTTGTTAGGTAAGAGTGATATAGGAAGGTGGTTAGGTTATATCACTTCCTGCCTCCTCTAAGCATATTGCAGCTTGTTAGGTAAGAGTGATATAGGAAGGTGATTAGGTTATCTCACTCCGTGCCTCCTCTAAGCATATTGCAGCTTGTTAGGTAAGAGTGATATAGGAAGGTGATTAGGTTATCTCACTCCGTGCCTCCTCTAAGCATATTGCAGCTTGTTAGGTAAAAGTGATACAGGAAGGTGATTGGGTTATCTCACTCCGTGCCTCCTCTAAGCATATTGCAGCTTGTTAGGTAAGAGTGATATAGGAAGGTGGTTAGGTTATATCACTTCCTGCCTCCTCTAAGCATATTGCAGCTTGTTAGGTAAGAGTGATATAGGAAGGTGATTAGGTTATCTCACTCCGTGCCTCCTCTAAGCATATTGCAGCTTGTTAGGTAAGAGTGATATAGGAAGGTGATTGGGTTATCTCACTCCGTGCCTCCTCTAAGCATATTGCAGCTTGTTAGGTAAGAGTGATATAGGAAGGTGGTTAGGTTATATCACTTCCTGCCTCCTCTAAGCATATTGCAGCTTGTTAGGTAAGAGTGATATAGGAAGGTGATTGGGTTATCTCACTCCGTGCCTCCTCTAAGCATATTGCAGCTTGTTAGGTAAGAGTGATATAGGAAGGTGGTTAGGTTATATCACTTCCTGCCTCCTCTAAGCATATTGCAGCTTGTTAGGTAAGAGTGATATAGGAAGGTGATTAGGTTATCTCACTCCGTGCCTCCTCTAAGCATATTGCAGCTTGTTAGGTAAGAGTGATATAGGAAGGTGATTAGGTTATCTCACTCCGTGCCTCCTCTAAGCATATTGCAGCTGGTTAGGTAAGAGTGATATAGGAAGGTGATTAGGTTATCTCACTCCGTGCCTCCTCTAAGCATATTGCAGCTTGTTAGGTAAGAGTGATATAGGAAGGTGATTGGGTTATCTATCTCCGTGCCTCCTCTAAGCATATTGCAGCTTGTTAGGTAAGAGTGATATAGGAAGGTGGTTAGGTTATATCACTCCGTGCCTCCTCTAAGCATATTGCAGCTTGTTAGGTAAGAGGGATATAGGAAGGTGGTTAGGTTATATCACTTCCTGCCTCCTCTAAGCATATTGCAGCTTGTTAGGTAAGAGGGATATAGGAAGGTGATTGGGTTATCTCACTCCGTGCCTCCTCTAAGCATATTGCAGCTTGTTAGGTAAGAGTGATATAGGAAGGTGGTTAGGTTATATCACTCCGTGCCTCCTCTAAGCATATTGCAGCTTGTTAGGTAAGAGTGATATAGGAAGGTGATTAGGTTATCTCACTCCGTGCCTCCTCTAAGCATATTGCAGCTTGTTAGGTAAGAGTGATATAGGAAGGTGATTGGGTTATCTCACTCCGTGCCTCCTCTAAGCATATTGCAGCTTGTTAGGTAAGAGTGATATAGGAAGGTGGTTAGGTTATATCACTTCCTGCCTCCTCTAAGCATATTGCAGCTTGTTAGGTAAGAGTGATATAGGAAGGTGATTGGGTTATCTCACTCCGTGCCTCCTCTAAGCATATTGCAGCTTGTTAGGTAAGAGTGATATAGGAAGGTGATTGGGTTATCTCACTTCCTGCCTCCTCTAAGCATATTGCAGCTTGTTAGGTAAGAGTGATATAGGAAGGTGATTGGGTTATCTCACTCCGTGCCTCCTCTAAGCATATTGCAGCTTGTTAGGTAAGAGTGATATAGGAAGGTGATTGGGTTATCTCACTCCGTGCCTCCTCTAAGCATATTGCAGCTTGTTAGGTAAGAGTGATATAGGAAGGTGATTGGGTTATCTCACTCCGTGCCTCCTCTAAGCATATTGCAGCTTGTTAGGTAAGAGTGATATAGGAAGGTGGTTAGGTTATATAACTTCCTGCCTCCTCTAAGCATATTGCAGCTTGTTAGGTAAGAGTGATATAGGAAGGTGATTGGGTTATCTCACTCCGTGCCTCCTCTAAGCATATTGCAGCTTGTTAGGTAAGAGTGATATAGGAAGGTGGTTAGGTTATATCAATTCCTGCCTCCTCTAAGCATATTGCAGCTTGTTAGGTAAGAGTGATATAGGAAGGTGATTAGGTTATCTCACTCCGTGCCTCCTCTAAGCATATTGCAGCTTGTTAGGTAAGAGTGATATAGGAAGGTGATTGGGTTATCTCACTCCGTGCCTCCTCTAAGCATATTGCAGCTTGTTAGGTAAGAGTGATATAGGAAGGTGGTTAGGTTATATCACTTCCTGCCTCCTCTAAGCATATTGCAGCTTGTTAGGTAAGAGTGATATAGGAAGGTGATTAGGTTATCTCACTCCGTGCCTCCTCTAAGCATATTGCAGCTTGTTAGGTAAGAGTGATATAGGAAGGTGATTGGGTTATCTCACTCCGTGCCTCCTCTAAGCATATTGCAGCTTGTTAGGTAAGAGTGATATAGGAAGGTGGTTAGGTTATATCACTTCCTGCCTCCTCTAAGCATATTGCAGCTTGTTAGGTAAGAGTGATATAGGAAGGTGATTGGGTTATCTCACTCCGTGCCTCCTCTAAGCATATTGCAGCTTGTTAGGTAAGAGTGATATAGGAAGGTGGTTAGGTTATATCACTTCCTGCCTCCTCTAAGCATATTGCAGCTTGTTAGGTAAGAGTGATATAGGAAGGTGATTAGGTTATCTCACTCCGTGCCTCCTCTAAGCATATTGCAGCTTGTTAGGTAAGAGTGATATAGGAAGGTGATTGGGTTATCTCACTCCGTGCCTCCTCTAAGCATATTGCAGCTTGTTAGGTAAGAGTGATATAGGAAGGTGGTTAGGTTATATCACTTCCTGCCTCCTCTAAGCATATTGCAGCTTGTTAGGTAAGAGTGATATAGGAAGGTGATTAGGTTATCTCACTCCGTGCCTCCTCTAAGCATATTGCAGCTTGTTAGGTAAGAGTGATATAGGAAGGTGATTGGGTTATCTCACTCCGTGCCTCCTCTAAGCATATTGCAGCTTGTTAGGTAAGAGTGATATAGGAAGGTGATTGGGTTATCTCACTCCGTGCCTCCTCTAAGCATATTGCAGCTTGTTAGGTAAGAGTGATATAGGAAGGTGGTTAGGTTATATCACTTCCTGCCTCCTCTAAGCATATTGCAGCTTGTTAGGTAAGAGTGATATAGGAAGGTGATTAGGTTATCTCACTCCGTGCCTCCTCTAAGCATATTGCAGCTTGTTAGGTAAGAGTGATATAGGAAGGTGATTGGGTTATCTCACTCCGTGCCTCCTCTAAGCATATTGCAGCTTGTTAGGTAAGAGTGATATAGGAAGGTGGTTAGGTTATATCACTTCCTGCCTCCTCTAAGCATATTGCAGCTTGTTAGGTAAGAGTGATATAGGAAGGTGATTAGGTTATCTCACTCCGTGCCTCCTCTAAGCATATTGCAGCTTGTTAGGTAAGAGTGATATAGGAAGGTGATTGGGTTATCTCACTCCGTGCCTCCTCTAAGCATATTGCAGCTTGTTAGGTAAAAGTGATATAGGAAGGTGGTTAGGTTATATCACTTCCTGCCTCCTCTAAGCATATTGCAGCTTGTTAGGTAAGAGTGATATAGGAAGGTGGTTAGGTTATATCACTTCCTGCCTCCTCTAAGCATATTGCAGCTTGTTAGGTAAGAGTGATATAGGAAGGTGATTAGGTTATCTCACTCCGTGCCTCCTCTAAGCATATTGCAGCTTGTTAGGTAAGAGTGATATAGGAAGGTGATTGGGTTATCTCACTCCGTGCCTCCTCTAAGCATATTGCAGCTTGTTAGGTAAGAGTGATATAGGAAGGTGGTTAGGTTATATCACTTCCTGCCTCCTCTAAGCATATTGCAGCTTGTTAGGTAAGAGTGATATAGGAAGGTGATTAGGTTATCTCACTCTGTGCCTCCTCTAAGCATATTGCAGCTTGTTAGGTAAGAGTGATATAGGAAGGTGATTGGGTTATCTCACTCCGTGCCTCCTCTAAGCATATTGCAGCTTGTTAGGTAAGAGTGATATAGGAAGGTGGTTAGGTTATATCACTTCCTGCCTCCTCTAAGCATATTGCAGCTTGTTAGGTAAGAGTGATATAGGAAGGTGATTAGGTTATCTCACTCCGTGCCTCCTCTAAGCATATTGCAGCTTGTTAGGTAAGAGTGATATAGGAAGGTGATTGGGTTATCTCACTCCGTGCCTCCTCTAAGCATATTGCAGCTTGTTAGGTAAGAGTGATATAGGAAGGTGATTGGGTTATCTCACTCCGTGCCTCCTCTAAGCATATTGCAGCTTGTTAGGTAAGAGTGATATAGGAAGGTGGTTAGGTTATATCACTTCCTGCCTCCTCTAAGCATATTGCAGCTTGTTAGGTAAGAGTGATATAGGAAGGTGATTGGGTTATCTCACTCCGTGCCTCCTCTAAGCTTATTGCAGCTTGTTAGGTAAGAGTGATATAGGAAGGTGGTTAGGTTATATCACTTCCTGCCACCTCTAAGCATATTGCAGCTTGTTAGGTAAGAGTGATATAGGAAGGTGATTGGGTTATCTCACTCCGTGCCTCCTCTAAGCATATTGCAGCTTGTTAGGTAAGAGTGATATAGGAAGGTGGTTAGGTTATCTCACTCCGTGCCTCCTCTAAGCATATTGCAGCTTGTTTGGTAAGAGGGATATAGGAAGGTGATTGGGTTATCTCACTCCGTGCCTCCTCTAAGCATATTGCAGCTTGTTAGGTAAGAGTGATATAGGAAGGTGATTGGGTTATCTCACTCCGTGCCTCCTCTAAGCATATTGCAGCTTGTTAGGTAAGAGGGATATAGGAAGGTGGTTAGGTTATCTCACTCCGTGCCCCCTCTAAGCATATTGCAGCTTGTTAGGTAAGAGTGATATAGGAAGGTGATTGGGTTATCTCACTCCGTGCCCCCTCTAAGCATATTGCAGCTTGTTAGGTAAGAGTGATATAGGAAGGTGATTGGGTTATCTCACTCCGTGCCTCCTCTAAGCATATTGCAGCTTGTTAGGTAAGAGTGATATAGGAAGGTGGTTAGGTTATATCACTCCGTGCCTCCTCTAAGCATATTGCAGCTTGTTAGGTAAGAGGGATATAGGAAGGTGGTTAGATTATATCACTTCCTGCCTCCTCTAAGCATATTGCAGCTTGTTAGGTAAGAGGGATATAGGAAGGTGATTGGGTTATCTCACTCCGTGCCTCCTCTAAGCATATTGCAGCTTGTTAGGTAAGAGTGATATAGGAAGGTGGTTAGGTTATATCACTCCGTGCCTCCTCTAAGCATATTGCAGCTTGTTAGGTAAGAGGGATATAGGAAGGTGGTTAGGTTATATCACTTCCTGCCTCCTCTAAGCATATTGCAGCTTGTTAGGTAAGAGGGATATAGGAAGGTGATTGGGTTATCTCACTCCGTGCCTCCTCTAAGCATATTGCAGCTTGTTAGGTAAGAGTGATATAGGAAGGTGGTTAGGTTATATCACTCCGTGCCTCCTCTAAGCATATTGCAGCTTGTTTGGTAAGAGGGATATAGGAAGGTGATTGGGTTATCTCACTCCGTGCCTCCTCTAAGCATATTGCAGCTTGT
This sequence comes from Aphrophora alni, assembly GCA_963513935.1. NCBI lineage: Eukaryota > Metazoa > Arthropoda > Insecta > Hemiptera > Aphrophoridae > Aphrophora > Aphrophora alni. Next base: position 111,481,618 of record OY740765.1, read on the forward strand.
TAGGTAAGAGTGATATAGGAAGGTGATTGGGTTATCTCACTCCGTGCCTCCTCTAAGCATATTGCAGCTTGTTAGGTAAGAGTGATATAGGAAGGTGGTTAGGTTATATCACTCCGTGCCTCCTCTAAGCATATTGCAGCTTGTTAGGTAAGAGGGATATAGGAAGGTGGTTAGGTTATATCACTTCCTGCCTCCTCTAAGCATATTGCAGCTTGTTAGGTAAGAGGGATATAGGAAGGTGGTTAGGTTATATCACTTCCTGCCTCCTCTAAGCATATTGCAGCTTGTTAGGTAAGAGTGATATAGGAAGGTGATTAGGTTATCTCACTCCGTGCCTCCTCTAAGCATATTGCAGCTTGTTAGGTAAGAGTGATATAGGAAGGTGATTGGGTTATCTCACTCCGTGCCTCCTCTAAGCATATTGCAGCTTGTTAGGTAAGAGTGATATAGGAAGGTGATTGGGTTATCTCACTCCGTGCCTCCTCTAAGCATATTGCAGCTTGTTAGGTAAGAGTGATATAGGAAGGTGGTTAGGTTATATCACTTCCTGCCTCCTCTAAGCATATTGCAGCTTGTTAGGTAAGAGTGATATAGGAAGGTGATTAGGTTATCTCACTCCGTGCCTCCTCTAAGCATATTGCAGCTTGTTAGGTAAGAGTGATATAGGAAGGTGATTGGGTTATCTCACTCCGTGCCTCCTCTAAGCATATTGCAGCTTGTTAGGTAAGAGTGATATAGGAAGGTGGTTAGGTTATATCACTTCCTGCCTCCTCTAAGCATATTGCAGCTTGTTAGGTAAGAGTGATATAGGAAGGTGATTAGGTTATCTCACTCCGTGCCTCCTCTAAGCATATTGCAGCTTGTTAGGTAAGAGTGATATAGGAAGGTGATTGGGTTATCTCACTCCGTGCCTCCTCTAAGCATATTGCAGCTTGTTACGTAAGAGTGATATAGGAAGGTGGTTAGGTTATATCACTTCCTGCCTCCTCTAAGCATATTGCAGCTTGTTAGGTAAGAGTGATATAGGAAGGTGGTTAGGTTATATCACTTCCTGCCTCCTCTAAGCATATTGCAGCTTGTTAGGTAAGAGTGATATAGGAAGGTGATTAGGTTATCTCACTCCGTGCCTCCTCTAAGCATATTGCAGCTTGTTAGGTAAGAGTGATATAGGAAGGTGATTGGGTTATCTCACTCCGTGCCTCCTCTAAGCATATTGCAGCTTGTTAGGTAAGAGTGATATAGGAAGGTGGTTAGGTTATATCACTTCCTGCCTCCTCTAAGCATATTGCAGCTTGTTAGGTAAGAGTGATATAGGAAGGTGATTAGGTTATCTCACTCTGTGCCTCCTTTAAGCATATTGCAGCTTGTTAGGTAAGAGTGATATAGGAAGGTGATTGGGTTATCTCACTCCGTGCCTCCTCTAAGCATATTGCAGCTTGTTAGGTAAGAGTGATATAGGAAGGTGGTTAGGTTATATCACTTCCTGCCTCCACTAAGCATATTGCAGCTTGTTAGGTAAGAGTGATATAGGAAGGTGATTAGGTTATCTCACTCCGTGCCTCCTCTAAGCATATTGCAGCTTGTTAGGTAAGAGTGATATAGGAAGGTGATTGGGTTATCTCACTCCGTGCCTCCTCTAAGCATATTGCAGCTTGTTAGGTAAGAGTGATATAGGAAGGTGATTGGGTTATCTCACTCCGTGCCTCCTCTAAGCATATTGCAGCTTGTTAGGTAAGAGTGATATAGGAAGGTGGTTAGGTTATATCACTTCCTGCCTCCTCTAAGCATATTGCAGCTTGTTAGGTAAGAGTGATATAGGAAGGTGATTGGGTTATCTCACTCCGTGCCTCCTCTAAGCATATTGCAGCTTGTTAGGTAAGAGTGATATAGGAAGGTGGTTAGGTTATATCACTTCCTGCCTCCTCTAAGCATATTGCAGCTTGTTAGGTAAGAGGGATATAGGAAGGTGATTGGGTTATCTCACTCCGTGCCTCCTCTAAGCATATTGCAGCTTGTTAGGTAAGAGTGATATAGGAAGGTGGTTAGGTTATATCACTCCGTGCCTCCTCTAAGCATATTGCAGCTTGTTAGGTAAGAGGGATATAGGAAGGTGGTTAGGTTATATCACTTCCTGCCTCCTCTAAGCATATTGCAGCTTGTTAGGTAAGAGTGATATAGGAAGGTGATTGGGTTATCTCACTCCGTGCCTCCTCTAAGCATATTGCAGCTTGTTAGGTAAGAGTGATATAGGAAGGTGGTTAGGTTATCTCACTCCGTGCCCCCTCTAAGCATATTGCAGCTTGTTAGGTAAGAGTGATATAGGAAGGTGATTGGGTTATCTCACTCCGTGCCTCCTCTAAGCATATTGCAGCTTGTTAGGTAAGAGTGATATAGGAAGGTGGTTAGGTTATATCACTCCGTGCCTCCTCTAAGCATATTGCAGCTTGTTAGGTAAGAGGGATATAGGAAGGTGGTTAGATTATATCACTTCCTGCCTCCTCTAAGCATATTGCAGCTTGTTAGGTAAGAGGGATATAGGAAGGTGATTGGGTTATCTCACTCCGTGCCTCCTCTAAGCATATTGCAGCTTGTTAGGTAAGAGTGATATAGGAAGGTGGTTAGGTTATATCACTCCGTGCCTCCTCTAAGCATATTGCAGCTTGTTAGGTAAGAGGGATATAGGAAGGTGGTTAGGTTATATCACTTCCTGCCTCCTCTAAGCATATTGCAGCTTGTTAGGTAAGAGGGATATAGGAAGGTGATTGGGTTATCTCACTCCGTGCCTCCTCTAAGCATATTGCAGCTTGTTAGGTAAGAGTGATATAGGAAGGTGGTTAGGTTATATCACTCCGTGCCTCCTCTAAGCATATTGCAGCTTGTTTGGTAAGAGGGATATAGGAAGGTGATTGGGTTATCTCACTCCGTGCCTCCTCTAAGCATATTGCAGCTTGTTAGGTAAGAGTGATATAGGAAGGTGATTGGGTTATCTCACTCCGTGCCTCCTCTAAGCATATTGCAGCTTGTTAGGTAAGAGTGATATAGGAAGGTGATTGGGTTATCTCACTCCGTGCCTCCTCTAAGCATATTGCAGCTTGTTAGGTAAGAGGGATATAGGAAGGTGGTTAGGTTATCTCACTCCGTGCCCCCTCTAAGCATATTGCAGCTTGTTAGGTAAGAGTGATATAGGAAGGTGATTGGGTTATCTCACTCCGTGCCTCCTCTAAGCATATTGCAGCTTGTTAGGTAAGAGTGATATAGGAAGGTGATTAGGTTATCTCACTCCGTGCCTCCTCTAAGCATATTGCAGCTTGTTAGGTAAGAGTGATATAGGAAGGTGATTGGGTTATCTCACTCCGTGCCTCCTCTAAGCATATTGCAGCTTGTTAGGTAAGAGTGATATAGGAAGGTGGTTAGGTTATATCACTTCCTGCCTCCTCTAAGCATATTGCAGCTTGTTAGGTAAGAGTGATATAGGAAGGTGATTAGGTTATCTCACTCCGTGCCTCCTCTAAGCATATTGCAGCTTGTTAGGTAAGAGTGATATAGGAAGGTGATTGGGTTATCTCACTCCGTGCCTCCTCTAAGCATATTGCAGCTTGTTAGGTAAGAGTGATATAGGAAGGTGGTTAGGTTATATCACTTCCTGCCTCCTCTAAGCATATTGCAGCTTGTTAGGTAAGAGTGATATAGGAAGGTGGTTAGGTTATATCACTTCCTGCCTCCTCTAAGCATATTGCAGCTTGTTAGGTAAGAGTGATATAGGAAGGTGATTAGGTTATCTCACTCCGTGCCTCCTCTAAGCATATTGCAGCTTGTTAGGTAAGAGTGATATAGGAAGGTGATTGGGTTATCTCACTCCGTGCCTCCTCTAAGCATATTGCAGCTTGTTAGGTAAGAGTGATATAGGAAGGTGGTTAGGTTATATCACTTCCTGCCTCCTCTAAGCATATTGCAGCTTGTTAGGTAAGAGTGATATAGGAAGGTGATTAGGTTATCTCACTCTGTGCCTCCTCTAAGCATATTGCAGCTTGTTAGGTAAGAGTGATATAGGAAGGTGATTGGGTTATCTCACTCCGTGCCTCCTCTAAGCATATTGCAGCTTGTTAGGTAAGAGTGATATAGGAAGGTGGTTAGGTTATATCACTTCCTGCCTCCTCTAAGCATATTGCAGCTTGTTAGGTAAGAGTGATATAGGAAGGTGATTAGGTTATCTCACTCCGTGCCTCCTCTAAGCATATTGCAGCTTGTTAGGTAAGAGTGATATAGGAAGGTGATTGGGTTATCTCACTCCGTGCCTCCTCTAAGCATATTGCAGCTTGTTAGGTAAGAGTGATATAGGAAGGTGATTGGGTTATCTCACTCCGTGCCTCCTCTAAGCATATTGCAGCTTGTTAGGTAAGAGTGATATAGGAAGGTGGTTAGGTTATATCACTTCCTGCCTCCTCTAAGCATATTGCAGCTTGTTAGGTAAGAGTGATATAGGAAGGTGATTGGGTTATCTCACTCCGTGCCTCCTCTAAGCATATTGCAGCTTGTTAGGTAAGAGTGATATAGGAAGGTGGTTAGGTTATATCACTTCCTGCCTCCTCTAAGCATATTGCAGCTTGTTAGGTAAGAGTGATATAGGAAGGTGATTGGGTTATCTCACTCCGTGCCTCCTCTAAGCATATTGCAGCTTGTTAGGTAAGAGTGATATAGGAAGGTGGTTAGGTTATCTCACTCCGTGCCTCCTCTAAGCATATTGCAGCTTGTTTGGTAAGAGGGATATAGGAAGGTGATTGGGTTATCTCACTCCGTGCCTCCTCTAAGCATATTGCAGCTTGTTAGGTAAGAGTGATATAGGAAGGTGATTGGGTTATCTCACTCCGTGCCTCCTCTAAGCATATTGCAGCTTGTTAGGTAAGAGGGATATAGGAAGGTGGTTAGGTTATCTCACTCCGTGCCCCCTCTAAGCATATTGCAGCTTGTTAGGTAAGAGTGATATAGGAAGGTGATTGGGTTATCTCACTCCGTGCCTCCTCTAAGCATATTGCAGCTTGTTAGGTAAGAGTGATATAGGAAGGTGGTTAGGTTATATCACTCCGTGCCTCCTCTAAGCATATTGCAGCTTGTTAGGTAAGAGGGATATAGGAAGGTGGTTAGGTTATATCACTTCCTGCCTCCTCTAAGCATATTGCAGCTTGTTAGGTAAGAGTGATATAGGAAGGTGGTTAGGTTATATCACTTCCTGCCTCCTCTAAGCATATTGCAGCTTGTTAGGTAAGAGGGATATAGGAAGGTGATTGGGTTATCTCACTCCGTGCCTCCTCTAAGCATATTGCAGCTTGTTAGGTAAGAGGGATATAGGAAGGTGGTTAGGTTATATCACTCCGTGCCTCCTCTAAGCATATTGCAGCTTGTTAGGTAAGAGGGATATAGGAAGGTGGTTGGGTTATCTCACTCCGTGCCTCCTCTAAGCATATTGCAGCTTGTTAGGTAAGAGGGATATAGGAAGGTGATTGGGTTATCTCACTCCGTGCCTCCTCTAAGCATATTGCAGCTTGTTAGGTAAGACTGATATAGGAAGGTGGTTAGGTTATATCACTCCGTGCCTCCTCTAAGCATATTGCAGCTTGTTAGGTAAGAGGGATATAGGAAGGTGGTTAGGTTATATCACTTCCTGCCTCCTCTAAGCATATTGCAGCTTGTTAGGTAAGAGGGATATAGGAAGGTGATTGGGTTATCTCACTCCGTGCCTCCTCTAAGCATATTGCAGCTTGTTAGGTAAGAGTGATATAGGAAGGTGGTTAGGTTATATCACTCCGTGCCTCCTCTAAGCATATTGCAGCTTGTTAGGTAAGAGGGATATAGGAAGGTGATTGGGTTATCTCACTCCGTGCCTCCTCTAAGCATATTGCAGCTTGTTAGGTAAGAGTGATATAGGAAGGTGATTGGGTTATCTCACTCCGTGCCTCCTCTAAGCATATTGCAGCTTGTTAGGTAAGAGTGATATAGGAAGGTGGTTAGGTTATATCACTCCGTGCCTCCTCTAAGCATATTGCAGCTTGTTAGGTAAGAGGGATATAGGAAGGTGGTTAGGTTATATCACTTCCTGCCTCCTCTAAGCATATTGCAGCTTGTTAGGTAAGAGGGATATAGGAAGGTGATTGGGTTATCTCACTCCGTGCCTCCTCTAAGCATATTGCAGCTTGTTAGGTAAGAGTGATATAGGAAGGTGGTTAGGTTATATCACTCCGTGCCTCCTCTAAGCATATTGCAGCTTGTTAGGTAAGAGGGATATAGGAAGGTGGTTAGGTTATATCACTTCCTGCCTCCTCTAAGCATATTGCAGCTTGTTAGGTAAGAGTGATATAGGAAGGTGATTGGGTTATCTCACTCCGTGCCTCCTCTAAGCATATTGCAGCTTGTTAGGTAAGAGTGATATAGGAAGGTGGTTAGGTTATATCACTCCGTGCCTCCTCTAAGCATATTGCAGCTTGTTAGGTAAGAGGGATATAGGAAGGTGGTTAGGTTATATCACTTCCTGCCTCCTCTAAGCATATTGCAGCTTGTTAGGTAAGAGTGATATAGGAAGGTGGTTAGGTTATATCACTCCGTGCCTCCTCTAAGCATATTGCAGCTTGTTAGGTAAGAGGGATATAGGAAGGTGGTTAGATTATATCACTTCCTGCCTCCTCTAAGCATATTGCAGCTTGTTAGGTAAGAGGGATATAGGAAGGTGATTGGGTTATCTCACTCCGTGCCTCCTCTAAGCATATTGCAGCTTGTTAGGTAAGAGTGATATAGGAAGGTGGTTAGGTTATATCACTCCGTGCCTCCTCTAAGCATATTGCAGCTTGTTAGGTAAGAGGGATATAGGAAGGTGGTTAGGTTATATCACTTCCTGCCTCCTCTAAGCATATTGCAGCTTGTTAGGTAAGAGGGATATAGGAAGGTGATTGGGTTATCTCACTCCGTGCCTCCTCTAAGCATATTGCAGCTTGTTAGGTAAGAGTGATATAGGAAGGTGGTTAGGTTATATCACTCCGTGCCTCCTCTAAGCATATTGCAGCTTGTTTGGTAAGAGGGATATAGGAAGGTGATTGGGTTATCTCACTCCGTGCCTCCTCTAAGCATATTGCAGCTTGTTAGGTAAGAGTGATATAGGAAGGTGATTGGGTTATCTCACTCCGTGCCTCCTCTAAGCATATTGCAGCTTGTTAGGTAAGAGTGATATAGGAAGGTGGTTAGGTTATATCACTCCGTGCCTCCTCTAAGCATATTGCAGCTTGTTAGGTAAGAGGGATATAGTAAGGTGGTTAGGTTATATCACTTCCTGCCTCCTCTAAGCATATTGCAGCTTGTTAGGTAAGAGGGATATAGGAAGGTGATTGGGTTATCTCACTCCGTGCCTCCTCTAAGCATATTGCAGCTTGTTAGGTAAGAGTGATATAGGAAGGTGGTTAGGTTATCTCACTCCGTGCCCCCTCTAAGCATATTGCAGCTTGTTAGGTAAGAGTGATATAGGAAGGTGATTGGGTTATCTCACTCCGTGCCTCCTCTAAGCATATTGCAGCTTGTTAGGTAAGAGTGATATAGGAAGGTGGTTAGGTTATATCACTCCGTGCCTCCTCTAAGCATATTGCAGCTTGTTAGGTAAGAGGGATATAGGAAGGTGGTTAGGTTATATCACTTCCTGCCTCCTCTAAGCATATTGCAGCTTGTTAGGTAAGAGGGATATAGGAAGGTGATTGGGTTATCTCACTCCGTGCCTCCTCTAAGCATATTGCAGCTTGTTAGGTAAGAGTGATATAGGAAGGTGATTGGGTTATCTCACTCCGTGCCTCCTCTAAGCATATTGCAGCTTGTTAGGTAAGAGTGATATAGGAAGGTGGTTAGGTTATATCACTTCCTGCCTCCTCTAAGCATATTGCAGCTTGTTAGGTAAGAGTGATATAGGAAGGTGATTAGGTTATCTCACTCCGTGCCTCCTCTAAGCATATTGCAGCTTGTTAGGTAAGAGTGATATAGGAAGGTGATTGGGTTATCTCACTCCGTGCCTCCTCTAAGCATATTGCAGCTTGTTAGGTAAGAGTGATATAGGAAGGTGGTTAGGTTATATCACTTCCTGCCTCCTCTAAGCATATTGCAGCTTGTTAGGTAAGAGTGATATAGGAAGGTGATTGGGTTATCTCACTCCGTGCCTCCTCTAAGCATATTGCAGCTTGTTAGGTAAGAGTGATATAGGAAGGTGGTTAGGTTATATCACTTCCTGCCTCCTCTAAGCATATTGCAGCTTGTTAGGTAAGAGTGATATAGGAAGGTGATTAGGTTATCTCACTCCGTGCCTCCTCTAAGCATATTGCAGCTTGTTAGGTAAGAGTGATATAGGAAGGTGATTGGGTTATCTCACTCCGTGCCTCCTCTAAGCATATTGCAGCTTGTTAGGTAAGAGTGATATAGGAAGGTGGTTAGGTTATATCACTTCCTGCCTCCTCTAAGCATATTGCAGCTTGTTAGGTAAGAGTGATATAGGAAGGTGATTAGGTTATCTCACTCCGTGCCTCCTCTAAGCATATTGCAGCTTGTTAGGTAAGAGTGATATAGGAAGGTGATTAGGTTATCTCACTCCGTGCCTCCTCTAAGCATATTGCAGCTTGTTAGGTAAGAGTGATATAGGAAGGTGATTGGGTTATCTCACTCCGTGCCTCCTCTAAGCATATTGCAGCTTGTTAGGTAAGAGTGATATAGGAAGGTGGTTAGGTTATATCACTTCCTGCCTCCTCTAAGCATATTGCAGCTTGTTAGGTAAGAGTGATATAGGAAGGTGGTTAGGTTATATCACTTCCTGCCTCCTCTAAGCATATTGCAGCTTGTTAGGTAAGAGTGATATAGGAAGGTGATTAGGTTATCTCACTCCGTGCCTCCTCTAAGCATATTGCAGCTTGTTAGGTAAGAGTGATATAGGAAGGTAATTGGGTTATCTCACTCCGTGCCTCCTCTAAGCATATTGCAGCTTGTTAGGTAAGAGTGATATAGGAAGGTGGTTAGGTTATATCACTTCCTGCCTCCTCTAAGCATATTGCAGCTTGTTAGGTAAGAGTGATATAGGAAGGTGATTAGGTTATCTCACTCCGTGCCTCCTCTAAGCATATTGCAGCTTGTTAGGTAAGAGTGATATAGGAAGGTGATTGGGTTATCTCACTCCGTGCCTCCTCTAAGCATATTGCAGCTTGTTAGGTAAGAGTGATATAGGAAGGTGGTTAGGTTATATCACTTCCTGCCTCCTCTAAGCATATTGCAGCTTGTTAGGTAAGAGTGATATAGGAAGGTGGTTAGGTTATATCACTTCCTGCCTCCTCTAAGCATATTGCAGCTTGTTAGGTAAGAGTGATATAGGAAGGTGATTAGGTTATCTCACTCCGTGCCTCCTCTAAGCATATTGCAGCTTGTTAGGTAAGAGTGATATAGGAAGGTGATTGGGTTATCTCACTCCGTGCCTCCTCTAAGCATATTGCAGCTTGTTAGGTAAGAGTGATATAGGAAGGTGGTTAGGTTATATCACTTCCTGCCTCCTCTAAGCATATTGCAGCTTGTTAGGTAAGAGTGATATAGGAAGGTGATTAGGTTATCTCACTCTGTGCCTCCTCTAAGCATATTGCAGCTTGTTAGGTAAGAGTGATATAGGAAGGTGATTGGGTTATCTCACTCCGTGCCTCCTCTAAGCATATTGCAGCTTGTTAGGTAAGAGTGATATAGGAAGGTGGTTAGGTTATATCACTTCCTGCCTCCTCTAAGCATATTGCAGCTTGTTAGGTAAGAGTGATATAGGAAGGTGATTAGGTTATCTCACTCCGTGCCTCCTCTAAGCATATTGCAGCTTGTTAGGTAAGAGTGATATAGGAAGGTGATTGGGTTATCTCACTCCGTGCCTCCTCTAAGCATATTGCAGCTTGTTAGGTAAGAGTGATATAGGAAGGTGATTGGGTTATCTCACTCCGTGCCTCCTCTAAGCATATTGCAGCTTGTTAGGTAAGAGTGATATAGGAAGGTGGTTAGGTTATATCACTTCCTGCCTCCTCTAAGCATATTGCAGCTTGTTAGGTAAGAGTGATATAGGAAGGTGATTGGGTTATCTCACTCCGTGCCTCCTCTAAGCATATTGCAGCTTGTTAGGTAAGAGTGATATAGGAAGGTGGTTAGGTTATATCACTTCCTGCCTCCTCTAAGCATATTGCAGCTTGTTAGGTAAGAGTGATATAGGAAGGTGATTGGGTTATCTCACTCCGTGCCTCCTCTAAGCATATTGCAGCTTGTTAGGTAAGAGTGATATAGGAAGGTGGTTAGGTTATCTCACTCCGTGCCTCCTCTAAGCATATTGCAGCTTGTTTGGTAAGAGGGATATAGGAAGGTGATTGGGTTATCTCACTCCGTGCCTCCTCTAAGCATATTGCAGCTTGTTAGGTAAGAGTGATATAGGAAGGTGATTGGGTTATCTCACTCCGTGCCTCCTCTAAGCATATTGCAGCTTGTTAGGTAAGAGGGATATAGGAAGGTGGTTAGGTTATCTCACTCCGTGCCCCCTCTAAGCATATTGCAGCTTGTTAGGTAAGAGTGATATAGGAAGGTGATTGGGTTATCTCACTCCGTGCCTCCTCTAAGCATATTGCAGCTTGTTAGGTAAGAGTGATATAGGAAGGTGGTTAGGTTATATCACTCCGTGCCTCCTCTAAGCATATTGCAGCTTGTTAGGTAAGAGGGATATAGGAAGGTGGTTAGGTTATATCACTTCCTGCCTCCTCTAAGCATATTGCAGCTTGTTAGGTAAGAGTGATATAGGAAGGTGGTTAGGTTATATCACTTCCTGCCTCCTCTAAGCATATTGCAGCTTGTTAGGTAAGAGGGATATAGGAAGGTGATTGGGTTATCTCACTCCGTGCCTCCTCTAAGCATATTGCAGCTTGTTAGGTAAGAGGGATATAGGAAGGTGGTTAGGTTATATCACTCCGTGCCTCCTCTAAGCATATTGCAGCTTGTTAGGTAAGAGGGATATAGGAAGGTGGTTGGGTTATCTCACTCCGTGCCTCCTCTAAGCATATTGCAGCTTGTTAGGTAAGAGGGATATAGGAAGGTGATTGGGTTATCTCACTCCGTGCCTCCTCTAAGCATATTGCAGCTTGTTAGGTAAGACTGATATAGGAAGGTGGTTAGGTTATATCACTCCGTGCCTCCTCTAAGCATATTGCAGCTTGTTAGGTAAGAGGGATATAGGAAGGTGGTTAGGTTATATCACTTCCTGCCTCCTCTAAGCATATTGCAGCTTGTTAGGTAAGAGGGATATAGGAAGGTGATTGGGTTATCTCACTCCGTGCCTCCTCTAAGCATATTGCAGCTTGTTAGGTAAGAGTGATATAGGAAGGTGGTTAGGTTATATCACTCCGTGCCTCCTCTAAGCATATTGCAGCTTGTTAGGTAAGAGGGATATAGGAAGGTGATTGGGTTATCTCACTCCGTGCCTCCTCTAAGCATATTGCAGCTTGTAGGGTAAGAGTGATATAGGAAGGTGATTGGGTTATCTCACTCCGTGCCTCCTCTAAGCATATTGCAGCTTGTTAGGTAAGAGTGATATAGGAAGGTGGTTAGGTTATATCACTCCGTGCCTCCTCTAAGCATATTGCAGCTTGTTAGGTAAGAGGGATATAGGAAGGTGGTTAGGTTATATCACTTCCTGCCTCCTCTAAGCATATTGCAGCTTGTTAGGTAAGAGTGATATAGGAAGGTGATTGGGTTATCTCACTCCGTGCCTCCTCTAAGCATATTGCAGCTTGTTAGGTAAGAGTGATATAGGAAGGTGATTGGGTTATCTCACTCCGTGCCTCCTCTAAGCATATTGCAGCTTGTTAGGTAAGAGTGATATAGGAAGGTGGTTAGGTTATATCACTCCGTGCCTCCTCTAAGCATATTGCAGCTTGTTAGGTAAGAGGGATATAGGAAGGTGGTTAGATTATATCACTTCCTGCCTCCTCTAAGCATATTGCAGCTTGTTAGGTAAGAGGGATATAGGAAGGTGATTGGGTTATCTCACTCCGTGCCTCCTCTAAGCATATTGCAGCTTGTTAGGTAAGAGTGATATAGGAAGGTGGTTAGGTTATATCACTCCGTGCCTCCTCTAAGCATATTGCAGCTTGTTAGGTAAGAGGGATATAGGAAGGTGGTTAGGTTATATCACTTCCTGCCTCCTCTAAGCATATTGCAGCTTGTTAGGTAAGAGGGATATAGGAAGGTGATTGGGTTATCTCACTCCGTGCCTCCTCTAAGCATATTGCAGCTTGTTAGGTAAGAGTGATATAGGAAGGTGGTTAGGTTATATCACTCCGTGCCTCCTCTAAGCATATTGCAGCTTGTTTGGTAAGAGGGATATAGGAAGGTGATTGGGTTATCTCACTCCGTGCCTCCTCTAAGCATATTGCAGCTTGTTAGGTAAGAGTGATATAGGAAGGTGATTGGGTTATCTCACTCCGTGCCTCCTCTAAGCATATTGCAGCTTGTTAGGTAAGAGTGATATAGGAAGGTGGTTAGGTTATATCACTCCGTGCCTCCTCTAAGCATATTGCAGCTTGTTAGGTAAGAGGGATATAGGAAGGTGGTTAGGTTATATCACTTCCTGCCTCCTCTAAGCATATTGCAGCTTGTTAGGTAAGAGGGATATAGGAAGGTGATTGGGTTATCTCACTCCGTGCCTCCTCTAAGCATATTGCAGCTTGTTAGGTAAGAGTGATATAGGAAGGTGGTTAGGTTATCTCACTCCGTGCCCCCTCTAAGCATATTGCAGCTTGTTAGGTAAGAGTGATATAGGAAGGTGATTGGGTTATCTCACTCCGTGCCTCCTCTAAGCATATTGCAGCTTGTTAGGTAAGAGTGATATAGGAAGGTGGTTAGGTTATATCACTCCGTGCCTCCTCTAAGCATATTGCAGCTTGTTAGGTAAGAGGGATATAGGAAGGTGGTTAGGTTATATCACTTCCTGCCTCCTCTAAGCATATTGCAGCTTGTTAGGTAAGAGGGATATAGGAAGGTGATTGGGTTATCTCACTCCGTGCCTCCTCTAAGCATATTGCAGCTTGTTAGGTAAGAGTGATATAGGAAGGTGATTGGGTTATCTCACTCCGTGCCTCCTCTAAGCATATTGCAGCTTGTTAGGTAAGAGTGATATAGGAAGGTGGTTAGGTTATATCACTTCCTGCCTCCTCTAAGCATATTGCAGCTTGTTAGGTAAGAGTGATATAGGAAGGTGATTAGGTTATCTCACTCCGTGCCTCCTCTAAGCATATTGCAGCTTGTTAGGTAAGAGTGATATAGGAAGGTGATTGGGTTATCTCACTCCGTGCCTCCTCTAAGCATATTGCAGCTTGTTAGGTAAGAGTGATATAGGAAGGTGGTTAGGTTATATCACTTCCTGCCTCCTCTAAGCATATTGCAGCTTGTTAGGTAAGAGTGATATAGGAAGGTGATTGGGTTATCTCACTCCGTGCCTCCTCTAAGCATATTGCAGCTTGTTAGGTAAGAGTGATATAGGAAGGTGGTTAGGTTATATCACTTCCTGCCTCCTCTAAGCATATTGCAGCTTGTTAGGTAAGAGTGATATAGGAAGGTGATTAGGTTATCTCACTCCGTGCCTCCTCTAAGCATATTGCAGCTTGTTAGGTAAGAGTGATATAGGAAGGTGATTGGGTTATCTCACTCCGTGCCTCCTCTAAGCATATTGCAGCTTGTTAGGTAAGAGTGATATAGGAAGGTGGTTAGGTTATATCACTTCCTGCCTCCTCTAAGCATATTGCAGCTTGTTAGGTAAGAGTGATATAGGAAGGTGATTAGGTTATCTCACTCCGTGCCTCCTCTAAGCATATTGCAGCTTGTTAGGTAAGAGTGATATAGGAAGGTGATTAGGTTATCTCACTCCGTGCCTCCTCTAAGCATATTGCAGCTTGTTAGGTAAAAGTGATACAGGAAGGTGATTGGGTTATCTCACTCCGTGCCTCCTCTAAGCATATTGCAGCTTGTTAGGTAAGAGTGATATAGGAAGGTGGTTAGGTTATATCACTTCCTGCCTCCTCTAAGCATATTGCAGCTTGTTAGGTAAGAGTGATATAGGAAGGTGATTAGGTTATCTCACTCCGTGCCTCCTCTAAGCATATTGCAGCTTGTTAGGTAAGAGTGATATAGGAAGGTGATTGGGTTATCTCACTCCGTGCCTCCTCTAAGCATATTGCAGCTTGTTAGGTAAGAGTGATATAGGAAGGTGGTTAGGTTATATCACTTCCTGCCTCCTCTAAGCATATTGCAGCTTGTTAGGTAAGAGTGATATAGGAAGGTGATTGGGTTATCTCACTCCGTGCCTCCTCTAAGCATATTGCAGCTTGTTAGGTAAGAGTGATATAGGAAGGTGGTTAGGTTATATCACTTCCTGCCTCCTCTAAGCATATTGCAGCTTGTTAGGTAAGAGTGATATAGGAAGGTGATTAGGTTATCTCACTCCGTGCCTCCTCTAAGCATATTGCAGCTTGTTAGGTAAGAGTGATATAGGAAGGTGATTAGGTTATCTCACTCCGTGCCTCCTCTAAGCATATTGCAGCTGGTTAGGTAAGAGTGATATAGGAAGGTGATTAGGTTATCTCACTCCGTGCCTCCTCTAAGCATATTGCAGCTTGTTAGGTAAGAGTGATATAGGAAGGTGATTGGGTTATCTATCTCCGTGCCTCCTCTAAGCATATTGCAGCTTGTTAGGTAAGAGTGATATAGGAAGGTGGTTAGGTTATATCACTCCGTGCCTCCTCTAAGCATATTGCAGCTTGTTAGGTAAGAGGGATATAGGAAGGTGGTTAGGTTATATCACTTCCTGCCTCCTCTAAGCATATTGCAGCTTGTTAGGTAAGAGGGATATAGGAAGGTGATTGGGTTATCTCACTCCGTGCCTCCTCTAAGCATATTGCAGCTTGTTAGGTAAGAGTGATATAGGAAGGTGGTTAGGTTATATCACTCCGTGCCTCCTCTAAGCATATTGCAGCTTGTTAGGTAAGAGGGATATAGGAAGGTGGTTAGGTTATATCACTTCCTGCCTCCTCTAAGCATATTGCAGCTTGTTAGGTAAGAGTGATATAGGAAGGTGATTGGGTTATCTCACTCCGTGCCTCCTCTAAGCATATTGCAGCTTGTTAGGTAAGAGTGATATAGGAAGGTGGTTAGGTTATCTCACTCCGTGCCCCCTCTAAGCATATTGCAGCTTGTTAGGTAAGAGTGATATAGGAAGGTGATTGGGTTATCTCACTCCGTGCCTCCTCTAAGCATATTGCAGCTTGTTAGGTAAGAGTGATATAGGAAGGTGGTTAGGTTATATCACTCCGTGCCTCCTCTAAGCATATTGCAGCTTGTTAGGTAAGAGGGATATAGGAAGGTGGTTAGATTATATCACTTCCTGCCTCCTCTAAGCATATTGCAGCTTGTTAGGTAAGAGGGATATAGGAAGGTGATTGGGTTATCTCACTCCGTGCCTCCTCTAAGCATATTGCAGCTTGTTAGGTAAGAGTGATATAGGAAGGTGGTTAGGTTATATCACTCCGTGCCTCCTCTAAGCATATTGCAGCTTGTTAGGTAAGAGGGATATAGGAAGGTGGTTAGGTTATATCACTTCCTGCCTCCTCTAAGCATATTGCAGCTTGTTAGGTAAGAGGGATATAGGAAGGTGATTGGGTTATCTCACTCCGTGCCTCCTCTAAGCATATTGCAGCTTGTTAGGTAAGAGTGATATAGGAAGGTGGTTAGGTTATATCACTCCGTGCCTCCTCTAAGCATATTGCAGCTTGTTTGGTAAGAGGGATATAGGAAGGTGATTGGGTTATCTCACTCCGTGCCTCCTCTAAGCATATTGCAGCTTGTTAGGTAAGAGTGATATAGGAAGGTGATTGGGTTATCTCACTCCGTGCCTCCTCTAAGCATATTGCAGCTTGTTAGGTAAGAGTGATATAGGAAGGTGGTTAGGTTATATCACTCCGTGCCTCCTCTAAGCATATTGCAGCTTGTTAGGTAAGAGGGATATAGGAAGGTGGTTAGGTTATATCACTTCCTGCCTCCTCTAAGCATATTGCAGCTTGTTAGGTAAGAGGGATATAGGAAGGTGATTGGGTTATCTCACTCCGTGCCTCCTCTAAGCATATTGCAGCTTGTTAGGTAAGAGTGATATAGGAAGGTGGTTAGGTTATCTCACTCCGTGCCCCCTCTAAGCATATTGCAGCTTGTTAGGTAAGAGTGATATAGGAAGGTGATTGGGTTATCTCACTCCGTGCCTCCTCTAAGCATATTGCAGCTTGTTAGGTAAGAGTGATATAGGAAGGTGGTTAGGTTATATCACTCCGTGCCTCCTCTAAGCATATTGCAGCTTGTTAGGTAAGAGGGATATAGGAAGGTGGTTAGGTTATATCACTTCCTGCCTCCTCTAAGCATATTGCAGCTTGTTAGGTAAGAGGGATATAGGAAGGTGATTGGGTTATCTCACTCCGTGCCTCCTCTAAGCATATTGCAGCTTGTTAGGTAAGAGTGATATAGGAAGGTGATTGGGTTATCTCACTCCGTGCCTCCTCTAAGCATATTGCAGCTTGTTAGGTAAGAGTGATATAGGAAGGTGGTTAGGTTATATCACTTCCTGCCTCCTCTAAGCATATTGCAGCTTGTTAGGTAAGAGTGATATAGGAAGGTGATTAGGTTATCTCACTCCGTGCCTCCTCTAAGCATATTGCAGCTTGTTAGGTAAGAGTGATATAGGAAGGTGATTGGGTTATCTCACTCCGTGCCTCCTCTAAGCATATTGCAGCTTGTTAGGTAAGAGTGATATAGGAAGGTGGTTAGGTTATATCACTTCCTGCCTCCTCTAAGCATATTGCAGCTTGTTAGGTAAGAGTGATATAGGAAGGTGATTGGGTTATCTCACTCCGTGCCTCCTCTAAGCATATTGCAGCTTGTTAGGTAAGAGTGATATAGGAAGGTGGTTAGGTTATATCACTTCCTGCCTCCTCTAAGCATATTGCAGCTTGTTAGGTAAGAGTGATATAGGAAGGTGATTAGGTTATCTCACTCCGTGCCTCCTCTAAGCATATTGCAGCTTGTTAGGTAAGAGTGATATAGGAAGGTGATTGGGTTATCTCACTCCGTGCCTCCTCTAAGCATATTGCAGCTTGTTAGGTAAGAGTGATATAGGAAGGTGGTTAGGTTATATCACTTCCTGCCTCCTCTAAGCATATTGCAGCTTGTTAGGTAAGAGTGATATAGGAAGGTGATTAGGTTATCTCACTCCGTGCCTCCTCTAAGCATATTGCAGCTTGTTAGGTAAGAGTGATATAGGAAGGTGATTAGGTTATCTCACTCCGTGCCTCCTCTAAGCATATTGCAGCTTGTTAGGTAAGAGTGATATAGGAAGGTGATTGGGTTATCTCACTCCGTGCCTCCTCTAAGCATATTGCAGCTTGTTAGGTAAGAGTGATATAGGAAGGTGGTTAGGTTATATCACTTCCTGCCTCCTCTAAGCATATTGCACCTTGTAAGGTAAGAGTGATATAGGAAGGTGATTAGGTTATCTCACTCCGTGCCTCCTCTAAGCATATTGCAGCTTGTTAGGTAAGAGTGATATAGGAAGGTGATTGGGTTATCTCACTCCGTGCCTCCTCTAAGCATATTGCAGCTTGTTAGGTAAGAGTGATATAGGAAGGTGGTTAGGTTATATCACTTCCTGCCTCCTCTAAGCATATTGCAGCTTGTTAGGTAAGAGTGATATAGGAAGGTGATTGGGTTATCTCACTCCGTGCCTCCTCTAAGCATATTGCAGCTTGTTAGGTAAGAGTGATATAGGAAGGTGGTTAGGTTATATCACTTCCTGCCTCCTCTAAGCATATTGCAGCTTGTTAGGTAAGAGTGATATAGGAAGGTGATTAGGTTATCTCACTCCGTGCCTCCTCTAAGCATATTGCAGCTTGTTAGGTAAGAGTGATATAGGAAGGTGATTGGGTTATCTCACTCCGTGCCTCCTCTAAGCATATTGCAGCTTGTTAGGTAAGAGTGATATAGGAAGGTGGTTAGGTTATATCACTTCCTGCCTCCTCTAAGCATATTGCAGCTTGTTAGGTAAGAGTGATATAGGAAGGTGATTAGGTTATCTCACTCCGTGCCTCCTCTAAGCATATTGCAGCTGGTTAGGTAAGAGTGATATAGGAAGGTGATTAGGTTATCTCACTCCGTGCCTCCTCTAAGCATATTGCAGCTTGTTAGGTAAGAGTGATATAGGAAGGTGATTGGGTTATCTCACTCCGTGCCTCCTCTAAGCATATTGCAGCTTGTTAGGTAAGAGTGATATAGGAAGGTGGTTAGGTTATATCACTTCCTGCCTCCTCCAAGCATATTGCAGCTTGTTAGGTAAGAGTGATATAGGAAGGTGATTAGGTTATCTCACTCCGTGCCTCCTCTAAGCATATTGCAGCTTGTTAGGTAAGAGTGATATAGGAAGGTGATTGGGTTATCTCACTCCGTGCCTCCTCTAAGCATATTGCAGCTTGTTAGGTAAGAGTGATATAGGAAGGTGGTTAGGTTATATCACTTCCTGCCTCCTCTAAGCATATTGCAGCTTGTTAGGTAAGAGTGATATAGGAAGGTGGTTAGGTTATATCACTTCCTGCCTCCTCTAAGCATATTGCAGCTTGTTAGGTAAGAGTGATATAGGAAGGTGATTAGGTTATCTCACTCCGTGCCTCCTCTAAGCATATTGCAGCTTGTTAGGTAAGAGTGATATAGGAAGGTGATTGGGTTATCTCACTCCGTGCCTCCTCTAAGCATATTGCAGCTTGTTAGGTAAGAGTGATATAGGAAGGTGGTTAGGTTATATCACTTCCTGCCTCCTCTAAGCATATTGCAGCTTGTTAGGTAAGAGTGATATAGGAAGGTGATTAGGTTATCTCACTCTGTGCCTCCTCTAAGCATATTGCAGCTTGTTAGGTAAGAGTGATATAGGAAGGTGATTGGGTTATCTCACTCCGTGCCTCCTCTAAGCATATTGCAGCTTGTTAGGTAAGAGTGATATAAGGAAGGTGGTTAGGTTATATCACTTCCTGCCTCCTCTAAGCATATTGCAGCTTGTTAGGTAAGAGTGATATAGGAAGGTGATTAGGTTATCTCACTCCGTGCCTCCTCTAAGCATATTGCAGCTTGTTAGGTAAGAGTGATATAGGAAGGTGATTGGGTTATCTCACTCCGTGCCTCCTCTAAGCATATTGCAGCTTGTTAGGTAAGAGTGATATAGGAAGGTGATTGGGTTATCTCATTCCGTGCCTCCTCTAAGCATATTGCAGCTTGTTAGGTAAGAGTGATATAGGAAGGTGGTTAGGTTATATCACTTCCTGCCTCCTCTAAGCATATTGCAGCTTGTTAGGTAAGAGTGATATAGGAAGGTGATTGGGTTATCTCACTCCGTGCCTCCTCTAAGCATATTGCAGCTTGTTAGGTAAGAGTGATATAGGAAGGTGGTTAGGTTATATCACTTCCTGCCTCCTCTAAGCATATTGCAGCTTGTTAGGTAAGAGTGATATAGGAAGGTGATTGGGTTATCTCACTCCGTGCCTCCTCTAAGCATATTGCAGCTTGTTAGGTAAGAGTGATATAGGAAGGTGGTTAGGTTATATCACTCCGTGCCTCCTCTAAGCATATTGCAGCTTGTTAGGTAAGAGTGATATAGGAAGGTGGTTAGGTTATATCACTCCGTGCCTCCTCTAAGCATATTGCAGCTTGTTAGGTAAGAGTGATATAGGAAGGTGGTTAGGTTATATCACTCCGTGCCTCCTCTAAGCATATTGCAGCTTGTTTGGTAAGAGGGATATAGGAAGGTGATTGGGTTATCTCACTCCGTGCCTCCTCTAAGCATATTGCAGCTTGTTAGGTAAGAGTGATATAGGAAGGTGATTGGGTTATCTCACTCCGTGCCTCCTCTAAGCATATTGCAGCTTGTTAGGTAAGAGGGATATAGGAAGGTGGTTAGGTTATCTCACTCCGTGCCCCCTCTAAGCATATTGCAGCTTGTTAGGTAAGAGTGATATAGGAAGGTGATTGGGTTATCTCACTCCGTGCCTCCTCTAAGCATATTGCAGCTTGTTAGGTAAGAGTGATATAGGAAGGTGGTTAGGTTATATCACTCCGTGCCTCCTCTAAGCATATTGCAGCTTGTTAGGTAAGAGGGATATAGGAAGGTGGTTAGGTTATATCACTTCCTGCCTCCTCTAAGCATATTGCAGCTTGTTAGGTAAGAGTGATATAGGAAGGTGGTTAGGTTATATCACTTCCTGCCTCCTCTAAGCATATTGCAGCTTGTTAGGTAAGAGGGATATAGGAAGGTGATTGGGTTATCTCACTCCGTGCCTCCTCTAAGCATATTGCAGCTTGTTAGGTAAGAGGGATATAGGAAGGTGGTTAGGTTATATCACTCCGTGCCTCCTCTAAGCATATTGCAGCTTGTTAGGTAAGAGGGATATAGGAAGGTGGTTGGGTTATCTCACTCCGTGCCTCCTCTAAGCATATTGCAGCTTGTTAGGTAAGAGGGATATAGGAAGGTGATTGGGTTATCTCACTCCGTGCCTCCTCTAAGCATATTGCAGCTTGTTAGGTAAGAGTGATATAGGAAGGTGGTTAGGTTATATCACTCCGTGCCTCCTCTAAGCATATTGCAGCTTGTTAGGTAAGAGGGATATAGGAAGGTGGTTAGGTTATATCACTTCCTGCCTCCTCTAAGCATATTGCAGCTTGTTAGGTAAGAGGGATATAGGAAGGTGATTGGGTTATCTCACTCCGTGCCTCCTCTAAGCATATTGCAGCTTGTTAGGTAAGAGTGATATAGGAAGGTGGTTAGGTTATATCACTCCGTGCCTCCTCTAAGCATATTACAGCTTGTTAGGTAAGAGGGATATAGGAAGGTGATTGGGTTATCTCACTCCGTGCCTCCTCTAAGCATATTGCAGCTTGTTAGGTAAGAGTGATATAGGAAGGTGGTTAGGTTATATCACTCCGTGCCTCCTCTAAGCATATTGCAGCTTGTTAGGTAAGAGGGATATAGGAAGGTGGTTAGGTTATATCACTTCCTGCCTCCTCTAAGCATATTGCAGCTTGTTAGGTAAGAGGGATATAGGAAGGTGATTGTGTTATCTCACTCCGTGCCTCCTCTAAGCATATTGCAGCTTGTTAGGTAAGAGTGATATAGGAAGGTGGTTAGGTTATATCACTCCGTGCCTCCTCTAAGCATATTGCAGCTTGTTAGGTAAGAGGGATATAGGAAGGTGGTTAGGTTATATCACTTCCTGCCTCCTCTAAGCATATTGCAGCTTGTTAGGTAAGAGGGATATAGGAAGGTGGTTAGGTTATATCACTTCCTGCCTCCTCTAAGCATATTGCAGCTTGTTAGGTAAGAGGGATATAGGAAAGTGATTGGGTTATCTCACTCCGTGCCTCCTCTAAGCATATTGCAGCTTGTTAGGTAAGAGTGATATAGGAAGGTGGTTAGGTTATATCACTCCGTGCCTCCTCTAAGCATATTGCAGCTTGTTAGGTAAGAGTGATATAGGAAGGTGGTTAGGTTATATCACTCCGTGCCTCCTCTAAGCATATTGCAGCTTGTTAGGTAAGAGGGATATAGGAAGGTGGTTAGGTTATATCACTTCCTGCCTCCTCTAAGCATATTGCAGCTTGTTAGGTAAGAGGGATATAGGAAGGTGATTGTGTTATCTCACTCCGTGCCTCCTCTAAGCATATTGCAGCTTGTTAGGTAAGAGTGATATAGGAAGGTGATTGGGTTATCTCACTCCGTGCCTCCTCTAAGCATATTGCAGCTTGTTAGGTAAGAGTGATATAGGAAGGTGATTGGGTTATCTCACTCCGTGCCTCCTCTAAGCATATTGCAGCTTGTTAGGTAAGAGTGATATAGGAAGGTGGTTAGGTTATATCACTCCGTGCCTCCTCTAAGCATATTGCAGCTTGTTAGGTAAGAGGGATATAGGAAGGTGGTTAGGTTATATCACTTCCTGCCTCCTCTAAGCATATTGCAGCTTGTTAGGTAAGAGGGATATAGGAAGGTGATTGGGTTATCTCACTCCGTGCCTCCTCTAAGCATATTGCAGCTTGTTAGGTAAGAGTGATATAGGAAGGTGGTTAGGTTATATCACTCCGTGCCTCCTCTAAGCATATTGCAGCTTGTTAGGTAAGAGGGATATAGGAAGGTGGTTAGGTTATATCACTTCCTGCCTCCTCTAAGCATATTGCAGCTTGTTAGGTAAGAGTGATATAGGAAGGTGATTGGGTTATCTCACTCCGTGCCTCCTCTAAGCATATTGCAGCTTGTTAGGTAAGAGTGATATAGGAAGGTGGTTAGGTTATCTCACTCCGTGCCCCCTCTAAGCATATTGCAGCTTGTTAGGTAAGAGTGATATAGGAAGGTGATTGGGTTATCTCACTCCGTGCCTCCTCTAAGCATATTGCAGCTTGTTAGGTAAGAGTGATATAGGAAGGTGGTTAGGTTATATCACTCCGTGCCTCCTCTAAGCATATTGCAGCTTGTTAGGTAAGAGTGATATAGGAAGGTGGTTAGGTTATATCACTCCGTGCCTCCTCTAAGCATATTGCAGCTTGTTAGGTAAGAGGGATATAGGAAGGTGGTTAGGTTATATCACTTCCTGCCTCCTCTAAGCATATTGCAGCTTGTTAGGTAAGAGGGATATAGGAAGGTGATTGGGTTATCTCACTCCGTGCCTCCTCTAAGCATATTGCAGCTTGTTAGGTAAGAGTGATATAGGAAGGTGGTTAGGTTATATCACTCCGTGCCTCCTCTAAGCATATTGCAGCTTGTTTGGTAAGAGGGATATAGGAAGGTGATTGGGTTTTCTCACTCCGTGCCTCCTCTCAGCATATTGCAGCTTGTTAGGTAAGAGTGATATAGGAAGGTGATTGGGTTATCTCACTCCGTGCCTCCTCTAAGCATATTGCAGCTTGTTAGGTAAGAGTGATATAGGAAGGTGGTTAGGTTATATCACTCCGTGCCTCCTCTAAGCATATTGCAGCTTGTTAGGTAAGAGGGATATAGGAAGGTGGTTAGGTTATATCACTTCCTGCCTCCTCTAAGCATATTGCAGCTTGTTAGGTAAGAGTGATATAGGAAGGTGATTGGGTTATCTCACTCCGTGCCTCCTCTAAGCATATTGCAGCTTGTTAGGTAAGAGTGATATAGGAAGGTGGTTAGGTTATCTCACTCCGTGCCCCCTCTAAGCATATTGCAGCTTGTTAGGTAAGAGTGATATAGGAAGGTGATTGGGTTATCTCACTCCGTGCCTCCTCTAAGCATATTGCAGCTTGTTAGGTAAGAGTGATATAGGAAGGTGGTTAGGTTATATCACTCCGTGCCTCCTCTAAGCATATTGCAGCTTGTTAGGTAAGAGTGATATAGGAAGGTGGTTAGGTTATATCACTCCGTGCCTCCTCTAAGCATATTGCAGCTTGTTAGGTAAGAGGGATATAGGAAGGTGGTTAGGTTATATCACTTCCTGCCTCCTCTAAGCATATTGCAGCTTGTTAGGTAAGAGGGATATAGGAAGGTGATTGGGTTATCTCACTCCGTGCCTCCTCTAAGCATATTGCAGCTTGTTAGGTAAGAGTGATATAGGAAGGTGGTTAGGTTATATCACTCCGTGCCTCCTCTAAGCATATTGCAGCTTGTTAGGTAAGAGGGATATAGGAAGGTGGTTAGGTTATATCACTTCCTGCCTCCTCTAAGCATATTGCAGCTTGTTAGGTAAGAGGGATATAGGAAGGTGATTGGGTTATCTCACTCCGTGCCTCCTCTAAGCATATTGCAGCTTGTTAGGTAAGAGTGATATAGGAAGGTGGTTAGGTTATATCACTCCGTGCCTCCTCTAAGCATATTGCAGCTTGTTAGGTAAGAGGGATATAGGAAGGTGGTTGGGTTATATCACTCCGTGCCTCCTCTAAGCATATTGCAGCTTGTTAGGTAAGAGGGATATAGGAAGGTGGTTGGGTTATCTCACTCCGTGCCTCCTCTAAGCATATTGCAGCTTGTTAGGTAAGAGGGATATAGGAAGGTGATTAGGTTATCTCACTCCGTGCCTCCTCTAAGCATATTGCAGCTTGTTAGGTAAGAGGGATATAGGAAGGTGGTTGGGTTATCTCACTCCGTGCCTCCTCTAAGCATATTGCAGCTTGTTAGGTAAGAGGGATATAGGAAGGTGATTGGGTTATCTCACTCCGTGCCTCCTCTAAGCATATTGCAGCTTGTTAGGTAAGAGGGATATAGGAAGGTGATTAGGTTATCTCACTTCGTGCCTCCTCTAAGCATATTGCAGCTTGTTAGGTAAGAGGGATATAGGAAGGTGGTTAGGTTATATCACTCCGTGCCTCCTCTAAGCATATTGCAGCTTGTTAGGTAAGAGGGATATAGGAAGGTGGTTGGGTTATCTCACTCCGTGCCTCCTCTAAGCATATTGCAGCTTGTTAGGTAAGAGGGATATAGGAAGGTGGTTAGGTTATATCACTTCCTGCCTCCTCTAAGCATATTGCAGCTTGTTAGGTAGGAGGGATATAGGAAGGTGGTTGGGTTATCTCACTCCGTGCCCCCTTTAAGCATATTGCAGCTTGTTAGGTAGGATGGATATATGAAGGTGTTTGGGTTTGTTACACGGCACCGACTGCTGAGAAAACATTAGCACAGGATGTACGTATTTACTGGGGATAGTAAAAGATATGTGGCCAGTAAGAAGAAACTGCAGGACATCTGATCTTTGAATGCCAGTGTGAAAGGATTGAAACCTTTTGATATTTGGCAAAGGGGCAGAGAATATCTCAAAATTATGAAGTTATTGATGCCTAATGGTTTTCCTTAGGACGTCTAAGAGTACCAAACAGTGTATTATCCCGTTAGAAGCGCAATAACGTGTGGCTCACGTGTTAAAGGTTAGAGTTTTCAATTGATAAAAAGAAAGAATATGTCAGCGTTCATTACTGCCAAAGAGAACAAATATGTTCATATATTTCTGGTTATGATGGATCTAAAAGAAATGAACTAAATATAATATGCCCTTAATAGCTTTCATTTAGGTATGATATTCAATAATAATAACAATAATAATAATAATAAAGTATTTTAAAGTTAATGTATCCACTTAGTTGTGAGAAGTCTTTTGTTGCAGTTCTCAGTATCTATGGTACAATTTACGTTTTCCCTTTTCAGAACGCAAAATCCTAAAACAATAATTATTATGAAAATGGCAAATTATACGTTTTGTTTTTTATCCTTAGAGGCTACATTTAAATAATATATCAAAACCGTTATATTTGATTTAGAGAGATTCGAAATTTTAAATGATCTTCTCGCCCTTAAATTTGTATTTGCTACAAGAAAAACAAACAAATTTAAATTCTGAAGATGTGACCATAAACCAAAAATAAGCAAACGGTCCAAACTTTTAGTCTACATTTCAGTGATCAGAGAAACAGACAACAATCAGACCATATAAAAAATATTCTTTTTTGGAGTCGAGGACCTTCAAAAAGGACATTGTGCAACGACTCTTTATGCGTATTTAATTTTCAAACTATATTATTTGGTTATTTTAATTTATTTTTTATTTTTATAAATTGGTTTTTTCTAAAAGGACAGGAATTCCAGGACAGGCTGTACATATAACAACGTAGGGTACGGTTTTCATTCTTGGGGTCGATTACCTAAAGTTTGAGAAAATAATTAACAATAATATTTCAAGTGAAAAATATACGACCTAGACTGGGAATCGAATCCAGGACCTTTGGCTTTACGCGCCAATGCTCTACCAACAGAGCTATCCTAGTCGCTTCCCAGCTCAGGGCGTAGACTTCTCACTTGACTTTAGTTGCGTCAAGTAAAATGACTTTAATGAGTAAAAATTAATTTCAATGTCGTAAATGCGAGGTAATTAATTGTGAGAAGTCTACGCCCTGTGCTGGGAAGCGACTAGGATAGCTCTGTTGGTAGAGCATTGGCGAGTAAAGGAAAAGGTCCTGGGTTCGATTCCCAATCTAGGTCGTATATTTTTTACTTGAAATATTATTGTAAATTCAATATTTGCTAGTAAAAACGTATAAGCGGAAAAATCAAATAATTAAAAAATCTATAAAATAATTAAATTGTAATTTTTTAAGATCCTCGAAATGAATTATACGATGTACAATTACACTAAGAAATTAGTGATATTAATACGTATCATATAAGACGATAATGTAAGGAAGAATTTGAAATCTTTAAAGAATGAATAAAGTGTGATTATATCGTTGGCATTGAAGCTGAAAAACCCATTCCATTCACGGGTGGAGTTCAAACGTTCTTGGTTAAGGCGGGGAAGGGAAAAAATTAAAAAAAGAATATAAATAATAACTAGTCATTCTGAAGGAAATTCATCCCTTGTGGTCTAAAAAGATATAACATGAAATATCTACTAAAAAACTGGCAGGACACCCCCTTCCCTGTGTTGATATGCTTACCGAAAAATATCACCCTCGTCCCTTTTTTGATTATTCCAGGGCATAAAAAGGGTTGAAACAAAGATAACGGATGTGACGTATGGATTAGTAGTAGCGCGGGGGAGAAAGGGAGGAAAAGACAAAAGGAATTATAGGGAATTTTGCATGAAGGGGGAGGAAAGTAAGGGGTAAGCGCGAGGAACTCCAATTGTAAAATGACACAGGCGTATTCTGACTGAGACCGAGAACGTGAGGAGATGAAAAACTACCTGAGGTCACTGGCGAAATAAGGTTTGGAAGAAACAATAGCAATCGTTGTTTTTAACTACGTAATGTTTGATTGTGTGTTTTCTTACCTGCAAATAATAAAATAATAATAATAATAAAGACTATGGCTAAGATAATTCGCTAAATTTAAGTTCTTTAATATTTGCATTAAACATATAGTTAAACCTAAGTTGTGGGGCATTGTTGACAAACACATATTTCACTCAGACGTTTCAGCGGTATCGCATACATCTTACCCACATTTTCTCAAGCAGGTACTATGCATACCCACTTGGTCTACTTGGCGAATAATAGCACCTTAACCCTTCGATGTCTGACGGTACGAAGTTCCATCTCATATATATATATATATATATATATATATATATATATAATTCTTATTTTTACTTACCTATTATACTAATAATAATGTAATTTTTGTAATCACAAAAATTTTGATATCATTTTTTGATTGATTACACATCTACAAGGCCCGTTAGGTGCTAGCCGATGTCAAGCAAATAGTGTTCTCTTAACACAATTCGGAAAACCTGTGTAACTGTTTTAAAATGAATTTTGTTAAGAGGACACTTTTTTAATACAAATTTAGTAATGAAATGTACATTTTATAAAATATGGAACTACAAACTATAAAAAGATTAAAAATTTTATTAACATAATGACAAACTAATAGCACTTTGCACTTCGTTAAAAGGAAACATTTTATAAAATAAAATTTGGTGACGAAAAGTATCCTTTCAAACCAAAATAGAATGACAAACTAGCTTTATTGTTTAAGAGTAAACATTTTTACAGGGAATTTTGTTAATAAGATGTACCCTTTAAAAAAAGAAATGAAAAGACAACCTAATTGTACTTTATAAGGGAAACATTATTTAATTTAAATTTGGTTTTGTAAACTTTCGAAAACATAGTTTATTACAAACAAACTGTACATTCTTAGAGGAAAAATTTTTAAAACAGATTTAATTATCAAATGTACCCTTTCTAAAACAAAATGGAATTACCAACTAACTGTAAATTGTTAAGAGACAACATTTTGCCAATGTTCATTCGTGTAAATTGACATTATGTTAAATTTAATTTGTCAAGAAGATTTTTTTTTTTAAATAGTACCTTTTAAGGAGGTTTTTGGTTCATGAAGGTCCTATCTTTCACAAAGCACCCTTGATCTTTGACGGAGTTAATTCGTAATCCACCCGTTAACCGTGTTAAATAATTTTAATAAATTTATTTTGTAGTACAATTACAAATTTCCCTACCCTAATAATTAACCTTCTTACTAACTAAAAATTTCATATCCAAGGATTTAAAAAAATCACCTTAAGGGATGTTATATCGAAGTTTGTTGGTATTATTGTTTTCGCAATTTATGTAAATTTTGGTTCGATTTGAATTTTTGTTTATTGTATTTCCTCAAAACCGAAGATTTTAACAAAATGTATATTGTATATATGTAAAATGTCGTATAATTTGACAAGTTGAGCAACAACACGAAGGAGTTTCAAACTCGTACCCATAAGAGCGATATTTGGTGGATAAAGGGGGAAAGTTACCTCGGCGTTTGTCAGTGTTGCATTTATTGTAATTTACGTGTAATTTTGAGTGAGGTTGTATGTTCACATTTCGTTCCATAGACTATTGTGGTAATCTCTAGGGTCGAATTACTTCCTAATAGAATCAACGTTGACTAAATAATCGTTGTTAATCCCTACTACACCAGACCGCCTTTATCCAATTTTTCCTTCTTACTGTAGTAAACAATTTAACAAATTTTGAAAATAAATAAATTAAAACAAATTTTTTTACCTACTGTCTCTGATTTTAGGCAACTTCGCCTGATTTGACTCTATACCCTCAGAAAGGAAAGAACATATATAATATCTCAATTATTGGAGACTGATATCTTTGATTTGTTTATTTATATGGATTCTTCAATGACACTCAACGAACTCACACTATATCGTTATTTATTAACCCCCTTCTCGTACGCAACTTGAAACCTAGCCCCTCGATTCCGGAAGGTGCGGGAAAGACCATTTGCATACATTATTGATCTTGAAGGGGTTGAAGCAGTAGAAACAATGCATGGGGTATAATAATTGTTTATTGTATTATATACATAAGGGTTCCCTCCCTCTAATCAATACATTGTGAGTGATTGAGAGAAATAAAAGGAGGGGGGATGGGGAGAGAAGACAGCGCATCCAAACATCCAATTATAAATGAATGTTACTGACATTGCTTCCATGATTAGAAAAGCGTACAACTTTGGAGGGTGTTTTTGCGTTTGTTTATTTAAGAATATTGATAAAAAAATCTTTCTTTATAAAACTACATAAGGCCTAAGTGTGTTAGCGCGTTGAGAAATTTAAAATAAACTGTAATCTTTATCAGGATGTCAATATTATCGTACTGCCGATCTTAAACCAAACTGTTATCATTAGTAGGCTTCAATAATATTTGCGTACGGACGAACTTAAACCGAACTGTTATCACTAAGAGACTTCAATATGTTCACGTACAGACTAACTTAAACCAAATTGTTTTCACTAGGAGGCTTCAATATGTTAGGGTATTGACGAACTTAAAGCAAACTGTGATCATTAGTAGGCTTTAATATGTTCGCGTACTAACGAACTTAAACCAAACAGTGATCATTAGTAGGCTTCAATATGTTAGCGTACTGACGAACTTAAACCAAACAGTGATCATTAGTAGGCTTTAATATGTTCGCGTACTAACGAACTAATACCAAACAGTGATCGTTAGTGGGCTTTCAATATTAACGTACTGATGAACCTAAACCAAATTGATATCATTAGGAGGCTTCAATATGTTAGCTTATTGACTAACTTAAACCAAACTGTGATCATTAGCAGGATTTAATATGTTAACTTATTGACGAACTTAAACCAAACTGTGATCATTAGGAGGCTTGAATATGTTAGCGTATTAATGAAATTACACCGATTTTTGTTCATTTGCAGGCTTTCTATATATTTGCGTACTGATGAACCTAAACCAAACTGTGATCATTAGCAGGCTTCAATGTGTAGCTTATTAACGAACTTGCATCAAACTGTGATCATTAGTAGGATTTTATATGTTAGCTTATTGAGAAACTAAACTATCCTGTGGTCTTTAACAGCCTTAAATATGTTGGCGTATTCAGAAACTCAATTAATTGTGATCTTTAGCAGGTTTAAACATGTCAGCGTATTGAGAAACTTAAACTGAACTCTGATTTTCACCAGGTAAATATGTTGGTCTATAGTGAAACTTAAAATGAATTATGATCTTCAGCATATAAATATGTTGGCGTATTGAGAAACTTAAACTGAATTTTCATTTTCAACAGGTAAATATGTTGGTCTATTAGTGAAACTTAAACTGAATTGTGATCTTCAGCATGTAAATATATTGGCGTATTGAGAAACTTTAACTGAATTCTCATTTTCAACAGGTAAATATGTTGGTCAATTAGTGAAACTTAAACTGAATTGTGATCTTCAGCATGTAAATATGTTGGCGTATTGAGAAACTTAAACTGAATTCTGATATTCACCAGGTAAATATGTTGGTCTATTAGTGAAACTTAAACTGAATTGTGATCTTCAGCATGTAAATATATTGGCGTATTGAGAAACTTAAACTGAATTCTGATCTTCACCAGGTAAATATGTTGGTCTATAGTGAAACCTAAACTGAATTGTGATCTTCAGCATGTAAATATGTTGGCGTATTGAGAAACTTAAACTGAATTCAGGTCTTCAGCAGGTAAATATGTTGGTCTATAGTGAAACTTAAACTGAATTATGATCTTCAGCATGTAAATATGTTGGCGTATTGAGAAACTTAAACTGAATTCTGATCTTCACCAGGTAAATATGTTGGTCTATAGTGAAACTTAAACTGAATTGTGATCTTCAGCATGTAAATATATTGGCGTATTGAGAAACTTTAACTGAATTCTCATTTTCAACAGGTAAATATGTTGGTCAATTAGTGAAACTTAAACTGAATTGTGATCTTCAGCATGTAAATATGTTGGTGTATTGAGAAACTTAAACTGAATTCTGATATTCACCAGGTAAATATGTTGGTCTATTAGTGAAACTTAAACTGAATTGTGATCTTCAGCATGTAAATATATTGGCGTATTGAGAAACTTAAACTGAATTCTGATCTTCACCAGGTAAATATGTTGGTCTATAGTGAAACCTAAACTGAATTGTGATCTTCAGCATGTAAATATGTTGGCGTATTGAGAAACTTAAACTGAATTCAGGTCTTCAGCAGGTAAATATGTTGGTCTATAGTGAAACTTAAACTGAATTATGATCTTCAGCATGTAAATATGTTGGCGTATTGAGAAACTTAAACTGAATTCTGATCTTCACCAGGTAAATATGTTGGTCTATAGTGAAACTTAAACTGAATTGTGATCTTCAGCATGTAAATATGTTGGCGTATTGAGAAACTTAAACTGAATTCAGGTCTTCAGCTATGAACTTTTTTCTATTAGGATATTATTATTTTATTTCCACATATAATTTAGAGACCCCACTAAATTATATCTACAACGGGGAAAAATATAAATATTATAGCACTCTACAGTACCTGTCCCTCAACGGCGACAGTGAACATACAGTAAATATAACAAATCAACTCAATATGATCACTCCGCTATTATTAGTGGAATTATCGTAATTTTCGAATCCAACACTATTACTAAATTTAAACACATAGTGAATATAAAAGATTAGTTTAACAAAAACTAATACCTGCAAAATAATATAACAATATCAGAGAATGTTTTTTTTTAAATCTCAACTTATACTGTCTGTAAATTTAACTCAATACCGCTAATTTGATTTCCATACTGTTTGCTTTGTAACAATATCTGGTCAGGTAGTATATAGTCCGATGTTCAGAAGTACCTAAATTATAACAATATTTGTCTGCAAAAGCAATAGAAAACTACATTTTAGACATAGGTTATGTTCTTAAAATTTTAATGACTGCATATATTTTGTCAGGAGCAATTATAGAATACGATTTAATTTTTGTTAAAACGATTTTTTGATGCTGAAAAGTGGAAATACAGAATATTCGACATATTTGGCTAATTTCTTAAAATTATCAGTAACAACATAGTTTGGTCAGAGACAAAGTTGGAAAATAATTTAAATAAAAATTATAACTGAATAAATCCTTTATAATCGCAGTTGTCCTAGAATGTTTACAATTTTTTACTAGCGATTAGAGATAAAATCCATATTCTAACCTATAAGTTTTATATTTCAGCAACAACATGCATCGTACTAATACTTAACACATAACTAAACCGTTTTAAAATTGAACGAATTATTAAAACCGCTTCACAGGTTTTTAATTTATACGTGATTTCAGTTAGAACGCTGTTGTGGGAAGCGACTCCCAATACAGTATTGGATACCGATTGACACGGCGATTATCATTCAGTCCGCGGTTCCCATCATTTTTTCAACTGTTGCGATTGACGGACTGATGTTTGTATGGGCATGTTTTAAAATAATTTATCGTTGTTTTGTAGAAAAACTACCTATTTTTGTACGTTGGTTTAGAAAATGAAAATGCCTCAGTAAGTGACGCACTTTAGATTTTTTTTTATATATTTCAAATAATTATTTTTATTCGGTTTTGTTCATTTGTTTATTCTCCACAGTGTAAAAAATAAACGTACATAGGCTACAACTGTATAGCCTACATAAATAAAAAATAATTGTTAGGAAAAACTTTATGTATTAACTAAATCCTATAACACACATAAAAATAATTATGAAATTTAACAGCCTAAAACAGAATTTCTTTTAACTGTGAAAAATATATTCGTAGACAGCAGGACAGTTTTACTGTTGTAATATGTTTACAAGAGCTACCAGAAAAATATAATATACATTTTTGTTTTGTGCTGTTTAATGCAAACAATCCGTCGGTCATCATCGCCTAACAAAAAAGAAAAAGAGCATAAAATAAAGACCACTATCTATCGAATATTTTAATAGCTTCAGAACAAGAGCTGGTCACCTGATAGGAAAGATGAAATAGAACGATCTAACCCAAGACTACATGAAACAAGATCCAGCTAGGTTCCCCCGGGAAATAGAAAAAAAACAAAAATTAGAGTTACCTTATTAACTGTAATGAGTTACACCCGTTTCTCTTGTAGGCTATTTGTGTTGCAAAAATAAAGTGATTTTTTAGAGTTGTATTTTCGTTCGTTTATGTTTTGTGTTATTGGTGTTTAACTAGTTCAAGGGAAAATAAAATATACACCGTTGTCCTGAACAAAAAAAAAAAAAAAAAAAAAACCAATTAATATTACAAATCGGGTAAATTTAATAGAGGCGTTGGAAACAGCTGGCATAGTATACAATGAAAGTAACTCTTCATGTATGAAAAATAAATAAAAATAAAACCCACCTATAACTTTATGATTTTTTATATAAAGTAGGCCTAAATATAATAACTGATTTAAAACAATAAAGTATTTTTTTTTTTAAACATTATTTTGAAATACTTAATATAACTTGATTGTATTTAATTATAAAAATTTCTAAATCACTTTTAAACACAAATCACACACTTATCAAACACAAATAGTAACACGCTTAAATCAAATTATTTCCGATTGCAAATTAGACATATACAAAATGAAATCTCAATATAAGTACTATCAGTAATCTTCTGTAAGTAAAATAACACAAGTTTCCATGATAAACTCTTCATTTGATCAAGACAATGTTTCAATGAAAGTCTTGAATTGTTATATATACACAATTCTTCAAAATCATTACAAAAATAAATGGTGAGAAAACTTTTCACAAACTTTCTCACTCGCCCATCTCTGTAACTAAATAAATATAAACCAAAAACCTCAGTTTAGTAGTTGTCAAAACTAAAAAGTGAAAGTGAACCATGGACTTTGACTTGAAAAAAAAAATTTATATTTGTTTCACTTGTGTCGTAAAACATTTTTACCGTAAATCGTAATTTATTTAAATCGAGTTTATACGGCGGTCAAGCTTTATTTTTTTCAAACTATTCCCGATTTTTGGCCCTGAGGTTTGTCATACGGGTTTGGGTCATTAATCTACACATTTCTGTAAAATTTTAACTAAAACGGTAGAGCTAATTTTGATAAATTGTATTTTTGTGGCTCCATGGCCGATTGTTGTGGTTTTTTACCGATAACTTAACACCGGAATTTTGGGGAGATGGCGGCTAATGCTTTTTTTATCCGGTACTCTGATTGCGAGTTGTGTTTTGTTCAAGTGTACAGTGGATGAATTTATTGATACTTTTTATTCTGTGAATGTTATTGTGTGTTACATTTCGCTCTAAGAGGTTGCCACATTGAGTTTATAATAATGATTTTTTTGTATTTATTGAAACATACAAAAAGCAAGGTCTATTATTCACAAACCAGCTCAACTATTCAGCTAGAGGCCAGTGGCATAGTCGAGTATAGAAATTAAGGGGGGCATTTCCCTCCGTGTGCTTAAAACAGAGAAATGTAAGAAAAAATATGACCAACACAAACGATTAGACTAAGCTAAAATTGTATGTTTAACTTCATTCTAGTACATGTTCTTAAATCAATCATTTAAACCAAAAAGGCATAAGCAACAGTAAGAGAAAACAGTCAGTAATACAAAAAGATAAGTAAAATCAGTTAATAATGTCAACAATAAGTGAAAGCCGTCAGCAATATCAACAGTTAGGTAAAAACCGACAGCAATATCAACAGTGAAAGTAATACACAATGATGTTGATAGAGAGAAATAATGACACATTGTTTGCAAGTTAAGTCTATATGCATGAACATTTCACGTCCAACTATGTTGCAAAAACAATCTTAGCGAGTACTAAGAATTTATGTATTCTTGAAAGTAAATTATTGTTCTCTAAAGTATCTAAGATATTCATGTATTATACACTTTGTGTATATTTAAAATATTTATACAGAGTGGGAAATAAGTCCCGCAACCCCTGACTAATTTTGTAATGGTGAATGACAGAGACTCAATATCTCTTCATATTACTTCTTTTTTCACCTATTTTAAGGAATGAAGAGAAGGGGAAATGAAAAATATGAATTAGCACCAACTACTGTGTGAGCCCTCATTTTAACGATCTCATGGAAGAATTAAAAATGGTGAGAACAAAATTACTATGTGATTCTACTAAAAATGGCGGGATTCAAATTTGAATATGTCCTTTATTAAAATGTCCATGTAATTATCTTAATTACAAGTGGATAATTTATCAATACATTTATATACTTTTAAATCTAGTGGAATGTTTCAGTTAGTAGGTTTAGTAATAAAGTACAAATCTAAACGTACCTGTGTTAAATGTTTACACCAAAATGTACAATTAGAATTTTTATATTACTAAAATTAAGTAAGATTTTAATGTGACTTTATTAAAATAAACAAAGACTTATAATTTATGATAATACCGAAGTAATTTTAATGAAGGAAAAAATTATCTGAGTTCACATAGGATAATTTTATTACCGACATC
The DNA here is from genome assembly GCA_963513935.1 of Aphrophora alni. Classification (NCBI taxonomy): domain Eukaryota; kingdom Metazoa; phylum Arthropoda; class Insecta; order Hemiptera; family Aphrophoridae; genus Aphrophora; species Aphrophora alni. Next base: position 111,517,033 of record OY740765.1, read on the forward strand.
ATACTTGCCTTAATGATACTTTTAAAATGACGTGTCACAAAGCGGATGATACTATTTAACATTTTATGAGTTGTCTCCCAGCTCCCTTCGAAAAGGAGAGAATTTTTTGAACAACTAAAAAAAGTTACAGTAACTAAACCATTCATTATTATGAAGATATTAAGACTCTATTACCATTTCAAAATTTTTCCAACCTGTACATTTAGATTTATGAAGTTTAATTGAAAGTACAATATTTTACTTTAAGACAATCTTCAAGCATATTGTAATGAAAAACACTTTTTTATAATACAAAAAATCAATCATTTTATTTCAAATTAAAATTTTTACATATGAAAATAAGAATTTCACTTAATGTAACAGGAAGTAAACTATTTTCCATGATAAAAATAAGTGAAAAAGTACATGACGAATTATAATGTGTCTCTATAAAATAAATAACTCACATTGTGTAGATTTTAAAATAAAACATAAAAATTTACTTTAGATATAAATATAAGAAACTCACTTCATGTATACAGAAAAATAAACTATTTTCTATGATATAAAGAAGTGAAAATGTACATGACGAAGTATAATGTGTCTCTGTAAAATAATTAACTCGCTTTGTGAAAATTTTAAAATAAAATATTTACCTATAAAAATAACAATTTTACTTCAAATATACATAAGAGTAAACTATTTTTCCATGATGTAAATGAGAAAATATAATGTGTCCATATAAAATAAGTAACTCACTTTGTATAGATTTGAAAATGAAATTATTTTGTAAAGTGTAAATAAGTTGATACCAACATATTTTCCTTGTAAAATATTTTCGACAGTGAAAATAAGTCAATTATTGCATGTTTCTAAACGAGTTCTGAAGTTCTTGCTACTGCCGTGCATAGGTATTACAACACATTTATTTATAAGTTTAAGTATTGTGTTGACATTTAAACGAAGTATAGAAACCTTGATCGTTTATTCTGCGTTAATCAAGGTGGTAAATAATGTAAGCAATAAGTGTGAAGATGTGTTGAATGTTGAGTGGTGTCGTTCCTTGTATGAGATAACCCAACGCACACCACGACAAGTAATATCGACTTTTATGCCACCCTTACTCTTTGCCTGTACCAATATTTTAATCTTTAATCGCATACACACAACCCTTTATGCGTGAGGGAGAAATTCAGCCAATTAAGTTTCACACAGCCTCCCCTTTTCACCCGCCCCCTCTCCGTCTCAAGTCTTTCACGACTTCAAACGAAATGACACATCTGACAACGAAATATCTTCTCATCTCAAACCAAAAACTAGGTGTATCATCCAAAGACTTCAATGTGTGATTTTCATTGCCAATTAACAATATATTTATAATGTGTGTGTTATTTCATTAAAAAAAAAAAAAAAAAAAAAAAACCGGTTATTATGATGAATGACCACACAATTCCCTAAAGAAATGGTTATTATAGTAAACTTTCCAATTTCATTAAAATCTGTAGTGTGTTAAGGCGATGTCATTTACTTTATTGAAGGTATGTTATATTATATCGTTAACCATTAACCATCTGATAAGGTAAACTTGAAATTTCGTCTAAAAAGGTGTTCGTGATTTCAATGACAAACTGTCAAGACACTAATAATGAATAATGGCCAGATAAATAAATTTACAATCTATATCCTAAAGTTTTCTCATCTCATTCACATAAATAGTTATAGCATTAATATAGCAAAAATAGATTACTGACTTAGATACTAGTTAGGCCCCTCTATAATTTTTTTAAATGAATATTTATGTGCATTTTTGACAGATAATATTAGAAGATAATCTACAACTTAAAAGAGCATCATCTCAAACAAAACTACAAATAATATTATTGAAGCAACAATAAATTACTGGCTTACATACAATCTTTCAATTTTTTAACTGTATATTTTAATACATTTTTGTCAGTTAATTATAGATTTACAGTGGATAATTAAATATCTACATCGGCTTTAAACAAAATTAGAAATTATATTATTGAAAAAACACTAGATCACTGTTAATATTGTTAAAACAACAATAGCTCACTAACTTAGATGTACATTTATCATTGTTAAACAGTATTATTGTAAAGCATTTCTGTAAGGTAATAATAGATTCTGGCCAAATAATTAAATTTACAATCACATCTTAACATCTTCTCATCTTATTATATATATATATTATATATATATATATATATATATATATATTCTTCTTCTTCTTATTATTATTATTATTTAAACAACAAAAGATCTTTGTTTGACTGACACAAAAGTATGTATAAAATGAAATATATGTAGTTCTAAAGCTGTTCAACAATGAATATAAAACAAAAGATCACTCATGCATATCTTTCATTGTTAAATAATAAAATTATAACCCATTTCTATAAGATAATAATAGATTATGGCCAGAAAATTTCAACTTACAATATACAACTTAACATCTTCTCATCTTATTATTTTTTTAAAATAGATATTTTATTGTTAAAACAACAATACATCGCAGACTTAGATGCACATCTCTCATTGTTAAATAAAAATATTTTAAAGCATTTCTGAAAGATAATAATAGATTATGGAAAGGTAATTAAATTAGATTTACAATCTACAACTTAACGTAGTCTCATCTTATTAAAAAATAAAAATACTATTATTGAAACAACAATAAATCATTTACTTTCATTGTTAAATAATAAAGTTGTAATGCATTTCTGTAAGATAAAAATTGATTATGGCCAGATAATTTTTAAATTACAATCTACAACTTAACATCTTCTCTTCTTATTTAAAAATAGAAATACTATTTTTGAAACAACAATAAATCACTTAGATCACATCTTTCATTGTTAAATAATAAAGTTGTAATTGCATATCTGTAAGATAATAATAGATTAGGCCAGATAATTAAATTTACAACCTACAATTTAACATCTTCTCATCTTATTTTAAAAATAGATATAATATTATTGAAACAACAATACATCGCAGACATAAATGCACATCTCTCACTATTAAATAATATTATTTAAAGCATTTCTGGAAGATAATAATAGATTATGGCCAGTTAATTAAATTATATTTACAATCTACAACTTAACATATTCTCATCTTATTTTTTTTAAATAACTCTTATTGAAATAAGAATACATTGAAATGAGAATACTCTCAGTGAAATACTCTTATTGAAACAAGAATAGATAACTTACTTAGATATATATATATATATATATATATATATATATATATATATATATATATATATATAAGTAAGTTATCTATTCTTGTATATATATATATATATCATTGTTAAATAATAATATAGTAAATCATTTCTGTGTGATATGAATGATTATTGTTAGATAAATAAATTTACATTTCTACTTAACATCTTCTCATCTTATTCAAACAGATAGAAATAATATAATTTAAACTATAAGAGATCACTGACTTATATGTACATTTATCATTGTTAAGTTATAATAGTGCAGAATTTCTGTAATATAAAAATAATTATGGCAAGATAATTAAATTTTCAATCTACAACTTAACATCGTCTTATTTTTTTCATGGAAATCATACATATACTATTACACAACCATTCTGGAGTATGGATCCATTCTCCTTATGTGGTGGGTAAACTAGAAAATAAAAAGTAATAAATAATTCGAAATTTGACATCTCCCGCTTAAGAATAATTGCAATTTTCACGTGTGCGCAATCACTACGCCACTAAACAGATTATCAATTTATTAACATTCATGAATTTATTGTATTTTAAAAAGATGTCCTCTAAACAAATTACAGCTGTTTTGTCATTCCATTTTTTGAAAGGGTACATTTAATCAAAAATGTGTACCTAAAATTTATTCCTCTAACCAAATTACAGCTAGTTAGCCATTCTCATTTTTTCGAAAGTGTAGATTTTATTATCAAATTTAAATTTATAAAAATTTTTACTTTTGACAAAAGTCAGTAGTGAAAATGGTACATTTATCACCAAATATGTATAAATATTTCCTCTTACAAAAGTAAAGTTAGTTTGTCATTATTTTTTTTAGAGAAAACAAATTCTAGTTTGTCATTCCATTAAGTTTTTTCAAAGCGTAGGTACATTTTATCACCAAATTTTTACTTAAAATTGCTTAATCTTAACAAAGTATGTTACATTGTAATTCTATTTTTTCGAATGGGTACATTTCATCACCATATTTGTATTTTTTAATGTTAACTCTTTTTAGATCAATCTTACATGAAATAGTCAGGTTTTCTCTTTTATTTGATATTAGCTTTGGGTGATAGAAATCTTTGTTTAATTACTTGGAAACCCCAAATCAATTATTCGGAAAATTGGCATCTTAATTAAATTCCTCACTACAAATATTAGTTTTAAAAAAATTATTATTGATCTGATAAGTAAAAAAACAAATACTGTTCTAATCCACAAAAAGTGAGTTTATTATTACCGGTATTTCATGAGTGACAAACAATTTCAAACACAAGCAACACCTATCAAGTAAATGAGATGGGTTTGGTCCAAAAACGGATAGGTGATTAAGGTCAGTAAATGTTAGGGTCCACGGTAGATTTAACTGAAAACAGCAAGTACCTGTAACAAATATAGGCTTAGAATGGAATTTCATTTTGCAAAGGCAAATGAAAATTAACTAATAAAAATAGTGATAAAATTCAATAACTTGAAAAATTGAATATTATGAACAGTACTAAAATTTGCATGCTAAATATACGCGTATAAAAACAATTAAGAAAAGTAAAAAAGATGAAATGCAAAATGAAATAAATACAATGATGATGGCACATATTACAAATAGAAATAGTAATAGTTATGTTTTAGTGAACTTTTTCTTGCATGGTTAGTCTTGGTCTTGGTCTTTCATAGTCAGTCTTGTTACAAAGTGTGTGTGTGTGTGTGTTTTGTTTTTATTGTTTTATCAGTGTTATGTAACTTTTTTAAAGTTGAAATTATCTGATGATGATATCGCGGCGAAATAGCTGTTTTGGAAAAAAAACTATTTCAGCAAGAATTGTACTAGATTTATAAACAATACAAATATGTAATATTTTTATTTTGTTACGTTATTACTATTCTATTTATTACTAGCTGTTACGCGCGGATTCGAACACAAAAATTACAGATTTAATATTGATTGTTTAATTAACTACATAATACATTATCGAAATTAGCACAAGATAATTATAGTTTTTGTGAATCTTTTTATATATACCTATTTTATACACGTTTATATTAAAATATATAATGATAAACTTTGACCAAAAGCAAGTTAATTAAAAATGTTATTCATTGATCTAAGCTAAAGGGAATCTAGCTTTGTATTGAATTATTGAAGTTGATGGGCCTAGTCAACTCTTATACGTGAGTATAACCAACAAAAAACAGACCTACACATTTATTAGTATAGAGTTAAAAATCTAATCAATCTGCAATAGGAAAGAAGATTAGAATAACTGATGATATTCTCTTTTAAAGATAAAATGTTTCTTCAGCACATATTAGGTTTATTCAAACACAGAATCACAGCGTACTTTCCGACTGATTCGTGATTTATTTACTGCACACGCTCGAACGTTAATTGCTACAGATTTATTATTATTTTATTTATTTTTATTTTTTTTTTTTAATAACTCAGTTTTTATTTAAGAATTTATTATGAAACAAAGTCTAAAACTTTCTTCAAAAATACTACTATAAGCTTGCAAAGTTTCACTGACATTGGTCCAGTGGATGTTGTGATTACCGTGAAGAAAGATCGCCATTTCCTTGTGGAAAAAATATATGGGAAAACATTTTCAGTGATAACTCAACTTCTAATTGACATATCGAAAAAACTTAACGTTAAAACATTCGTCTGAGTGAAAACTATGTATTATCATTTCTTATTAAAATCGGTTCAATAGTTTTTTAAGATCTGAGAAGACAAACATAGAACCCCCCCCCCCCACATATTTATTAGTATAGATCTTTTTCTCTTTTTCTCTTGTAAGATAAAGATGACGCGAGTGGATAAATGTTCAGAGTTTCTTGTTTCTAAATAGTTGTATTAAAATATTCGCAAGTTTCAATAACCTGCGAACAACATTTTTTAACATTTCAGAATAAGAAGTGCGTTTATTTCGTTTCCCTGTATATACAACCGCTTTTATAAAATTTGCATGCGTTTCTATTTTATTATTCACAAAGGTATCCAGTTTTCAATTCAGTTTCTGCTGTTAAAAAGTCACCGCGTATCTGTTGTTGTTTTGTTTGAATTTAATCCGCGCTAATTTACGTCGTTATTTTAAGCTACACTCTGAAATTCTTGTTGAAAAGAGTCTTTGATGTAATGATGGAACTTAAAGGTAGACGTATTTGAGTCAGTAACTTCAAGAAAGATAATTCATTTGAAATGAACCTTAAATTGAACAAAGGAAAAAGTATTGAAAGTGTTAGAGTGAGGTGAGACGAGAGACATTTATTGATTCACAAACTTAAGTGCTCTAATACAAGTTGACAACAGTTCAAAAGGCAGCATCATGACTTTGTTTATCAGGTGTGAGGTGGCAACTTTTCTTTCACCGAGAAACACCGACAGAATTTCAAACAAGTAAAGAGTGTAGCCACTCGCTACAGCATAATCTTATATTATCATGCTGTCTTACACATAGGCTGTAGTCGGATAGATTTTAAAATTATTATTTAACACTTTGATGTATTTTTTATTACAATTAATATATTAGCAAACTTCCCCTAGAATTCTATTTAAGAACTTGTATTTAAGTTGCATACTTAATAAAAATACAAGTACAATATAATACAAGAGACATTCACTCAACTTAAACTCTCGAATTGAGATTTCTCTAAATACTTGACAGTTTTGGTGTTTTGTAAATATATTTTCTTAATTTCGCCATAAATTGTTTTAATAAATAAATTTACGCTGGTCAAGAGGTCTTCAAAGACTGTGTCAACTTGAAAAGTTAAGGACCTATTAAAAAATGTTACAGATAAACGTTTCTTATGTATTAACGTAAAATAAGAATGCACAACGAAAAATTAGAGGCTTTTATTTTTCAAAATTAACCCCTCAGGGGTTCACCTATTGTAAGTACTGCTGTAATAATCCCGAGGCATCGTAGCTGGAACTAATAAAGTTTTCTTTATTTGTAGTTTTGCGTAAGGTTCCTCTCTTACATCTTTCCTATTAGGTGTCTCTTGACCAACTCTTGTTCTCTTCTTATCACAACACTATTACAGTATTCCAGAACTTGGTGCCTATTTTATAGTCTTCCCATATTATTATTTTTGCCTATATAAAAAAACAATAATAATTTAGGTAAGCTTCAAATAACCTTAACAAATATAGAGCAAACAAAGAATGAATAACGCCATTTTATTTCCCTCTTGGCAACAAATAAATTTTGTAGTCTGTTTGTACTACACTATATTTTAGTCATGTACTGAATTTAGTACTACGTTATATTTTAGATATATGGTATTACCGTTAGCTTACAGAGTACTTTAGACATGGTATTGCCTTTTTAAATTACATTCAATTTTAGTAATGGTATTGCTGTTAGTACTACAGTGTATTTTACTCATAGTGTTAAAGTTAATACTAGAGTGGATTTTAGTCATGGAATTGCTATTAGTATTACAGTGTATTTTAGTCGTGGTATTGCAGTAATACTATAGTGTATATTAATCATTGTGTTACTATTAGTAGTAGAGAGTATTATAGACAAGGTATTGGTGTTAGTACTACAGTGTAATTTAATCATAGTGTTACTATTAGTAGTACAATGTATTTTAGTTATGGTATTGCTGTTAATTCAATAATATATTTTAATCGTGGTGTTACTGTTAGTAGAATAGTGTATTTTAGACAAGGTATTGCTGATAGTATTACAGTGTATTTTAGTTATGGAATTGCTGTTAATACGACAGTGTATTTAATCATGATGTTACTGTTACTAGTACAGTTATACGAGTTACTGCTGTTAGTATTACAGTGTATTTTAGTCGTGGTATTGTTGGTAATAATAATGTATTTTAATCATTTTGTTATTGTTAGTAGTACAGTGTATTTTAGTTGTGGTAACAAAAGGTTTTACAATAACTTCCTTTTTTATTAGATGAAGAGTTTATCTTAATATCTATTTATCTTCTACTTATGGTATTATATTTCTTTTTTTGCAATATTCGTGTTAATTTAATCAGTTTTATCATACATAAATGTTAAAAATTAGTCAACCAACTTGAGTGATTAAAGTTAACAAATTTAAAAAGTAAATTAAGAGTTTTTCCATATTAAAAAAAAATTCTTGGGTAAGGTCATGATTTTAGAGATGATCTTCAGAGGCAGTACACATAAATGGGGACACCTGCTCCGTGCTTTTCTTTAATAAGTGCAGAGATTCGAAGGAGCTGAAAGTGGAGACTATATAGAGCGTCATCAAGCATACGTTTTGAGTACATTGACTGACGCGTTGACAGTTGTTTGTGACTGTGAATAATTACTTGAATTAGTAGTGTTGCACTCGTTACTATTAAGGGAAAAACTGACAAAGAATATCAAATCAACTTTTGGTAGCCGAATTAAGAAAGAATGGCAAGATGGATCTCGTCTTTTATGTCATCATGGTTGTATGACAAAAGTCCTATGGACTAGAAGTTGACAATGTTTGCCCTTGCAACGACAATATCAAATTTTATTTACACAAATATAATTGAAGAAGGACACCCGAACATATAACAACGTCTTGAAGAACCTCCCTTACATTTCCAGTATCCGTTTACGTCTCGGAAGAAAGGAGTTCATCTAATCTTAAATTCAATAAAACCATGGAGTACCACGAAATATTTTTGGACGTGTTTTTCTTTATAGGAACTCATTCTCTTTATGTTGATGTTCAAAGATAGTTCCTAAGATTTGACAGACTAATCGTGAAACACCCTGTATAATAATAAAAACATGCAAACCGTAATAATAAATCTAAGTTTGCCAATGTTTAAGTGTAATACAAATATTATTTAGATTAGTCGATTTATCACTGTATATCATACTTTAAATTAAAAATTGTTTATTGATCTTTAAGGTCATTACAAACCACTGATTTTATATTTAAAAATTATCTTAAAATTAGTATTTTGAGGTTTAAATTAAACTCGCAGAGTTTGTTTGTATGGGGGAGGGATGAGGAATTTCCTATTTTTTTCGGATGAATGAAGTTTAGTTTTGCTTTGCTTCAGGAAATAAGTTTTGCTAGTGTCGGTTTCGGGAGTAAATTATAAGGAATCAATCAGTCAGTGCAGCACTGTCATTATTTGCATCACAACACAAAGTGAGTCGATATTTTTATCGTTTTATAACGAACTACTTATAAAATAAAATGTTATGTTTATTTTATATCTGATTTTAGCTCATCAGATAACTTCTGTTTATAGGTTGCGTGCATATAGATAGGTGTTGCCCTTGTTTAAGTTATTATTATAGTTTTAAGGACATGTTTATATTCTGTAATTTTTGCCTTGTTTGACTGGATAAAATAATCCTCTGCATACATATACATTAAATATTTACCAAACAATAAACCTATTACGATGAAAATTATGTGTTTTTTAAAGTTATATTGTAATGAAGAAAATCTTCATTATTGATTATGTTAGCCTTACTCAAAGAAGTAATACTTCTACAAAAGGTTACTTTAAGTTCTAACAAAGTCAAGTTTCGTAGTAAGTTTTTACCCATCGGTCTCCACCACTACCAACTCCGAGACCGCATAATATTTTATACAGCAGCGGACCAGATCATCCCAACCAGTCGCATTGAGCCAGTGATGAAACCCCTATCCTGTCACGCTACTGTCGCAGAATTATATTGAGCCCTCGATTTTTTTCCCTATCCATCGCAGAGACATACTCGTATTTAGCCTTCGGTGATTTTACTTCTGTCGCAGAGGTATATTGAGCTCTCGACATTCCGTTCCTAATCACCGCATAGACATATTAAGGCTTCGGTGATCTTACTTCTGTCGCAGAGGTATATTGAGCTCTCGACATTCCGTTCCTAATCACCGCATAGACATATTAAGGCTTCGGTGATCTTACTTCTGTCGCAGAAGTATATTGAGATCTCGACATTCCGTTCCTAACCACCGCATAGACATATTAAGGCTTCGGTGATCTTACTTCTGTCGCAGAAGTATATTGAGATCTCGACATTCCGTTCCTAACCACCGCATAGACATATTAAGGCTTCGGTGATCTTACTTCTGTCGCAGAGGTATATTGAGCTTACTAAGAGATCCCTCCAAACTTCTTGGCTCTGTAAACAACTACTGTACCTAGATCTCGACTGCAATCCTTTTTTAAATACTTTTAATAGTTATTAGTTACTTTATTAAGTTAAATACTTTTAATAGTTACTAATAGTTTAATACTTTTAAATACTTACCGAGTGGCTTGCTCCTAAATGCTGAGATGGGCGTATCACAATGGCCACTGTTTTTGGGGATGGATAAAAAAGTTATCTTGCTTATTGTTTTTTATAAACCCGAAAGCACCGTTACGCCGTAATGTTTCCACTATAATGCTTGATCTCAGACTACTAATTTTTGAACTATGAAACAATTTCACTGGAATATTTTTGACCATCCGGCTTATCTGTTTTTTTTAAATTTATTTATTTAAAGAAGTGGCTCGCATCGCAGCCATATTTGAAAACGATGATAAACTGAAGAAAGGCTTTACTGGATGGTACAAAACACTGGCAGAAGACATTTTGACAATGGAATACGGAACTTTAATATATGGAATATAAAAAAATTGTGAAACACAATAGTGAACATAGCGGGAAATAAGTTGAAGATGGATCTATTTCTTTTAGTTATCATATTTATCATTCATATTTCTCATTTAAAAATTGGCCTTAAGGTCCAACAAAATCTATTATTCTGGGACTATGTTGGAACTAAAGCTAAGTGTAGTAGCCTAAGATAAAAAAACCTAAGGCTAAAATTATATCTGATTGGTAAAAATATTGAAAAATATACACAAACGTAATCAAGAAAAACCACACTTCAACAGACTAACACAAGAAACTATAAACAACAAGTTGAACCGTTATCTTGCACTGATCAAGGATTCAATGCCAACGGATTAGTCACCAGTTTTGTCGGGGTGAAAAATCTTTTGTTCTCTTACTTAAGTGTTTAGCGCTAGACCTTGTAGTCACGGTTTTGCAGTGTGTTAGCCGGAAATTTTTCAAGCTTATTTAAAATGTAGGAATTTTTATTTTTTTATTATTTTTTTTTTTTTTTTACACGGTTAATAGGACTATCCGTTAGTTTTATATACAAAGCTGAAATTATTTTCCACTTATATAGGGTTTTTCCTGATGTATTATCTTGACCTCTTCAGAATTTTTTTCTTTCACTTGATAAGAAAAATTGATCGAAACGTAGTTTATTATTTGATCTATATTATGCCAACAATAAACTATATCACTAGATTGTATAATTACAATTTTTGTAATGGAGGTAGAATATTTCAGGTAGATATTCAGGTCGAATCTCTGTGAATTTCATTATCATTCGTTTTTAAATTACCACGTTCAACATATGCTCCCAACACAATCTTACACTTAAAAATTTAAAATTTGACTTTTAACTAAATGAATTGGAAACTTAGCTCCTACATCATTCAAGTGTATTATCATTTTCTGAAATTAAGATTTTAATTTTTAAATGTCACTCCCTTTTTAAATGATTTTTGGAGGGTTTTATAAACAGGATAGCTAAGTAAAATAAGTTTCTGAAATAATGAAGAATTAATTTTTATAATCTCCTCAACCATTTGAAAAAAAAAAAAGAAAAAAGAAAAAAAGACATTTTAATTTATGGTTTATATGGATATTGATTTATGTTATCATTACGATATTCTAATTTTAAATATTATAATTTTATGTTTACAATAAAATCATTATATTTAAATATGGTAAACTTTGTAAATTCAAACGTTTACAAACAACAATTATTTCCCTTGCACCTGAATGTTTGAACTGTTTTAATACTGTTTGGCATTTTTTGAAATGACTCAAAAATATTTGGTTATAAAAATAGACGACGAAATTTGTCGAAGTACCGTAGACCTTCGATTTTAATCAAAATTTCCGGAGAACAAACTTATATGACGAAATTTACATTAAAATTATTCCCCCTCTGCCCTATACAGAAAGGGGCGGGTTGGGGGACAGAGAATAAAAGAAAACATCTAAACTGAATTATTGAATCGATTCCAGACATCCAAACTTCGATTGTTCATATCCAATCGCGTGCAAGATGATAGATGGTACATAACCGAGTTTGACGTAGGCTAAGCTTGTACCCCCTCCCCCTTCCCTTTCTCCTGAGTGTCACGGAGAAAACAAGTACTTGTGGATTGAGCTTTTGTTTTATTTTCCCCTCTGGTTGTCGATTTCAGTAACAAAAGAATAACAAATTGTTTGTGTTTTTGTTTATTAAGTCGTACAAAGCGGTGTGACAGAGAGGGTAGAAGATGACAAAAGGAAGAATGTGATGAAAAATTAGCTCTGTTAGGTCATGCGGAACAAAAAGTAAGATGAACTTTTCCTATTTTTAATGAACAACTAACTGGCGACGGAATTGAAATAGATCTGGGAGTTTATGGATGGCAATATTTGTGGATAGCTGCAGACAAATTGCTATCAGCGTTTAATGAATTTCAATATACTTTTTAATGAAGGATACAATAAGTAAACAATTAAATACAGTAAAAATAATAAATTTATTTGTTTTTGCTTAAATCGTCTAAGTTATTTTATACTAACTCTACTCTCGGGTTCGCCCGTTTGGAAGTAGGGCTAACTACATTTTAGATTTAGACATATAAAGGAATATCATTAAGCGCCATTTACTAAGGAATTTTCCATTTAACGTTTAAACTAACGTGAAAAATATATGAGCCTCCTATAAAACAATATTTTTTTATACACAGTTAACATCCGAATAATCACACTTTTTCTTTTTTTCGAGAAGGGTGGAATATTTTCATAGATAATTTGAAGCCCTGCGTCGATCATGCTATCTGTCCTAACTGGGTTTCACGATGGAATCCAAACTAAAACCACTTATAATTTTAAAATTTCTGAAACAATTTTAAAAATTCTTTCAATTTTAAATAACATTTTAATTTATTAATAACTTTTAAATTGATAAAATATATATTGTTTGAACCAATTTTAATCAAAGCTGACTAAACCAAATAACTTAACTATATAGGAATAAAACCACAATAAAACCGGATCAGGGTTCTCCAGCTGTAAACTGACGGTCAAAAGACATTGCTTTTATAAATTGTATAACGTGAGCTACGAGTTACAAGAGAGGGTAAGTCTAGTTTACGGAAGAGACATGTCGGGGGTAGTAGTACTGCAAATTCTATTCTCGCAGCTACAAATATTAAAATTGCGCAGACAAATATTGGCATAATTTAGGAACAAATTAATCAAGCAAACCCTAAAATCGGACCAGGTATGACGTATATAGGAAATAAAACCGTATAAAATTCGGATGAGTGATTCTCGAGTTATAACCTTACAAATCGAGAGACGTTTCATTTTTTGAATAGAGAGATACTTTGTATTCGAAAAGACACCTTTCATTACTTTATTTCGTGAACGACAACAACAATAATGTGAAACTTTAGAAAACTAAATTGAGGTAAGAAAACTAACCTCCCCTTCTCCTTCCTAACTAATTTACATTGATCCATTTTGAGTCAATATTGAGAATGAAATTTTAACTTTAAGAATTGATATTCAATTTTAATAAACTTTTTTTTTACAACATTAATTGTCTTTATCCATTATGGTGATTTTATTTGCGTCCAGAATTTTCAATTATTAGAAGAATTTCCTGCTTGGAAGTTGTGAATTTCATTCATAATGCACCACAAGAAATTCTCTGTTCTCCTTCCTGTTAAAATACACGAATTATTATGCTGACTAATTAAATGTTGATTAAGTCAACTAATAAAAATGATTTAGAATATTAATTACTTGGGAAATGTTGAAGTTAAACTAAAAAACATCTAAAATTAAAGCTAATGTTATTTATTAGAATAAATTAGATTCAATCCGAAGGGCAGTATGCGAACTTGAAAACTTTTATTATGTTTTAGCAAACTCTAAAATGAAGAATTAAATACCTATAATTATTTTACAGAAAAAAATTGTATACAGTAGTAAATAAAAAAAAGTAACATAAAACGATGAAGGAGAAACTGTATAAAATCAGCCGATCTAGAAATTTGCAGGTTGATAAAGAATTGACATTACTTTGATTAAAGTAGTTGTGGTAGGTAGATGTAATGGTGAGTAATGTAGCTAGAATATTCAACCGCCTAGAAACTTGCAGATTGATAAAGAATTGAAAATAATTTTATTAAGTGGTTATGGTAGGTAGATGTAATGATAAGTGGTGAAGCTGGAATATTCAACCGCCTAGAAACTTAAAGATTTATAAAAAATTTAAATTACTTTCATTAAAGTGATTATGGTAGATAGTTGTAATGATGAGTAATGAAGCTGGAATATTCAACCGCCTAGAAACTTGCGGCTTTTTTAAATTGTTTATTGTGAATATAAGTTACACTCAGGAGAGGAATAAGATCGAAATAATAACTGAACCTCAGAACAACCGATTTTTCAAAGTCTTAACAATGGGGTTATTTAAACCGTTAAAAATTTTTTTTCCGAAATCAAACATTTCTCGATCCCGAAAACAGTACTTGGCTGCTCATTAATAATATTTAAATTATCGGGAACTTTGAGAAAATGTTTTTACAAGTACACAAAAATATGTGCGTTAGTTAAAATACGGCACAAAGATCTAAGCGTGATATATTTTATTGCAAAAATAGAAATCGAAAGAAGAAAGAAGCATTGAAATAATTAATTATGAAACATTTTTATGACCCTTAGAAAGGCTGAAAATTCAGTTTCATATATGTAGTAGAGTGACGACCGAAGACCTACCTCGTGACCTTCACTAGTATTGTCGCAGCACTCGGAACCTTTCCCGCCCATGCAGTATGTAATCTCCGAAACAACAGGTGACATCTTGTGTTCGACCGGTCCCTTATATTTCAGTTTATTGAGTTAATATAAAATTCTATTATTGCTAACTAATTATTAATCGCTGTAGCTACCTATACATTGGAGTTGATGGTTAGTTGCAAACCGAAATGTAAATTCATGGGATTAATATCACGCACTCGGTGAGGCCTAGTTGAACCACATTCTATTCGTAATTTGTTGTGTAACTACATGCTAATTTAAATTCTTTTTATAAATAGTAGTAATTTACTTATCAGTTAATAAGTAATAAACTCATCAACGATAATTTTGGATCCAGTGTGAGTTTGGTGTACCAGAATTTCCCA
Organism: Aphrophora alni; assembly: GCA_963513935.1. Classification (NCBI taxonomy): domain Eukaryota; kingdom Metazoa; phylum Arthropoda; class Insecta; order Hemiptera; family Aphrophoridae; genus Aphrophora; species Aphrophora alni. The sequence goes on from OY740765.1 coordinate 111,532,523, forward strand.
TGTATGATTAGTAACCAATCCGAACCCACTTGGTAAATTTAGACTACATGGTTCCCTCACGTTACATACAATTCCACTAGTATGTTTCCTATTCCTCAGGAGTAGGGCATAGCAATCCCGAGGGACCCTAGATCTTCATGTAGTCTTGAGTTAGAACCCTCTCTTTCATTTCTGTTATCAAATCTCTTTTGAACAACTTTTGTTCTCTTCTTCCATTCTTTAAGGCGATGATGACGGGAGGTTTTTTGCCTTTAAAGAACAAAAAATAAAATTGAAGGGCCGATTACAAAAATAATAAAATAATAATGATGATGTGATTATGTTACCAGCTAAATAAGTTTTCCCAAATTCGAGACCTAGCTAAATCGCTTTCTCGTTCCTGGAAACGGTAGGTGAACAAGGAAAAACCCCAAACCACAAAATAACACAACTCTGAAGTGTACCTCTGAAGATGATAGCAGAGCTATCGAAATGTACGTAAGGTAATATAAACGCATTATACAGTTTTGTGTTATTTTGTGGTTTGAGGTTTTTCCTTGTTCATATACAGTCACCACAGTGCTCTAGTGATTTGTGGAAACGGTAGGTTCACCCATTCCAACAAAATCTTACGAACCATTTTCAAGATAAAATCTGCAAACATGAAACAATTTTGTTCGTTTAATAGTATCACAAAATGTAATTCATTATACCTACAACAGTACTTTTAGGAAATACTTCTACAACACCAGGCAAATTATGCCAATATCACCATAATAATATCAGCTAGTGAACAAATAAATATATTTCTTCATTTATGTCTCTAAATTCTGACTCAATAATAAATGACGACTCCGAAAAGTAATAAATAGGTAATCCTTGGCAATGTTTTTCATTGGTATCCGTCAAAAAGGGAGAAAAATGAGGAGCGCCATTGAGGGAATCGATGATATATATGCCCTCGTTTCCTGCGGTGTTGTGGGTACAGTCTCTCGCACAACTAATACCGTATATAGAATACTGACGTGATTTATCGAATACATCAGACATGTCTTGTGAATTATATAAAATTGATTGTACCCAAACTGTATTCAGTGTAGACAGCTAGAGATTTTCATTTGAGTTCAATTGATTAATTTGATGTATTTTACGACGTAAGTAAATCAATAATAATCATATATTAGACAAGAATGTACACCCGTTCTACCTAATTAATTTCATTATTAAAATTGTTTGAACAGGCGTTCAAAATCATTTTATGCATAAAACCAACAATATACGTCTTATTATTAGATATCAAAACTATGAGAACAATTACCGTGACACAGGACTAATTTTTTTAAATCATCTCATAAGTCAAATCTTCATAATCATCCCTAAAAGGAAAGACTTGATAGAGGTGACAAAACTATGAACTGTTTAGTGTTTTATCAGATGTATCTCGTACGGTATCAAGGAGTAGGCGCTGATATTTACTGGAAATCAGCTAAGGTGGAGATTGTCATAACCTAAAAGGATTTAGCGAAGATATTTCAAGCAGAAGTGTTTGTTATACTAGAATAATACAAGGAAACCCTTGATGTTACTTCAAAAGAACTTTATTAGAATGTCTCCTATAGAATGTCAAAAGCAGATTTGAGCATTCTTCACCCCTCTTTAAAATGTTAAAATTACTACGGCTTAGAAATTTACATTATTATAAAGTATTAAAAATATTTTTTTGAAAGGAGTGGAAATAACGTTGGAAGTAGGGGCCCCAAAACAATTTCTCTCAGATATAAGAAAAATTCATCAGTTCCCACAACTAACTTAATAATGAATAAAGATTTTATACCTATTAGCACCAGAACTTTTCATTTCATTACCTGTCCGAATTAAAACTTGTTCAATTAAAAATGCATTCAAAACACTGGTTCGACAATATTTCTAGGAACTATATTTGTATGTGTGTGTGTGCGCGCGCGTGTGTGTGTATGTGTGTGTGTCTATGAGTGTGGGTGATTAGATTTTGTTACGTTCATGCGTCCGTGGAACAAATTATGTATTCAAACTCAGTACCATTTCGTTATTTTTTTATTATATATACTATTATTATTATTATTATTATTATTATTATTATTATTATTATTATTATTATTATTATTATTATTATTTTTTTTTTTTTTTTATTTTTTTTATTATTATTATTATATAGTAGTGTATTTATATAGTGTATGTTTAGTCCAAATTTCTTACATTATATATTTTTTTAAATAGAAAACAGAATAACATAATGTATTTTCTATGTATGTAAATATATTATGAACAATTTGTAAACCGCTCTACCGCTTTTCCCCCATATGGACGTTAGTCTGTACAAAAATATTAATTCAGTCTACCTCAAATAGGTTTTACCTCGAGGTAAATTTTATTATCCTTATTGTAATTATGTACTGTTTTGTCTAATGTAATCATGTTAATATGTCAATGAAGTATGTCAACTTTCCAACTGTACCTAAAGTATGATAATAATAAATGTTATGTTCAAAATACCAAATTGTATTAAAATCTGTCTAAACGGCTGTAGAGCAATCACTATTTTTACTGAGGTGATGATATAAAAATGGATATATCTACCAAAAGAAACTCGATATCAATGTTTGGATCCATGGCATAACTTTTTCTATAATACTTTCACAGGATATCCTTAAATTACAAAATTTACAAGGGATTAAAAATGTGTCCGTTTTTTCCAATTTATCTTAATATCAAAATATAGCAGTGAGTAAGTACGATTAAATTGTCAAAGCTGGTATTTAAAATTTGATAAAATTCTTATATTTTAAAAATGAGTTAAAATTCAAAATCGCCATGCTTCAAATTATTATTTCCTCATTTTCGGTCTTCTTTCAAATTTAAAACTTTACCATCATATATGCCAACTTATGGTTTAATGAAATAACCTCATACAGCATTAAAAATACAAGAGTAAATTTTTTCTATTTATATAACAGCCATCTTTTTGATAAATAAATAAAGATTCAAATAAAGTCTGTTTTTTTATGTTGTACATTTCATAGATCATATGGAATTTTACAATTTGCTTCAGAAACTATAAAATAAAAGGTTGGTATTAAAGATACTGAATAATGATGAATTTTTCAACATTTGCCAGCACTAACAACCAAACTAGTGTAGAAAAAATGTCATTATGACTTCTATTATTAAAAACTGAATTCAAAATGGTTAATAAAACTCCCCTACTGTAAGTAGAGTTGAAAATTTTCCGGTTAATTTACAACAAAGCATGACTACAAGATCAGAGAGGACATAAAGTTGTTCACCACTATAAACCGTTATGTAACTACCCCGTTGGTACTAAAATCAAATATGTTATTATGACCTCGGTTTAACTTGATGTTTGTTAGTGTGAACTTTTGATGACTTGTGGTTTTTCCTATCAAGTTTTTTTTCTTGCATAGATCTTACAAAAAAAAAATAAGAAGAATACGTATATTCGAGCGGAGTGACTCAGTTGGTAAAATTGAACGTTTATCTCGATACAATTCTTAGTTAAGAATCGCCAAAGCTTTGAGTCAAGGTGATACCTTCTTCCGTATGCTACTCTACTCCACGTCTTCGTCCGTCTAATAAACAAATAGATTTTCCTTAATTACGACAAAGATTTTAAGCTAATACAATTTTCTTTTTTAATAAAACAAAAGTTATACCAAATAATTAAGTTGCTTATGTACATACTTTACGTAAATTTACCCTCAGAGGCTTACCTATAGTGAGTAATAGCGTGGCAATCCCGACAGACCCTAACTGGATCTACACATTTCTTCATGTTGTCTTGTGTTAGATCACTCTTTCATCTTTTCTATACGCTATTAGAGTAGGATAGGTGTCTTTATTTTATATTCTGTTCTTCTTTTTTTTTATAAGGCGATAATGAAAAAAGGGGTATCTAAACCTTTACACAACAAGAAAAAAAATCCACTCATATTAGCCTCCATTACATACCTATACAGTGTAATATGTACTTGTGATAGGTTCCCACAAAGTTTGTGTGAGACTCGTTGATAATGACCCTAAATGTAGAAATGATATATGATACTTGAACTGAAACAATATTTGTTCGTCAATTGATATTTATGTCATCTGAGCAAACATTCTCAAGACTTGTAACTGGGGGGATGCTGAAAGACGTGGACAGAATAATAATCCTTAATCCACAATTTCTCTAAAACCAATACGACGGACAGACAAGGAAGGGGGTGGGATCATTTATCAACTGGCTATGAGATTGGATAGGGAATGACTGACCTGCAGATCTCAGAATTCATGGCATGTATCTTAGAGAGTTTCTTTTTCTTTTCCATTGTGGAGGAGAAATTGATGGCTCATCAGTTGGAAAGAAAAACAACACCCCAAGTCTTGGAATCAATTTTCTTGTCACATTACATCAATAAAACATCAAATATAAACTTTATTTCACCGCTTTCGAAACTTTTCTCTTTCTTTTTGTCGTATATAAGAAGTAGTGAATATCACACAAAAAATTGTAATACTATTTTTTTAAACATACGTAACTTTTTATTTTAAATCACAATCTAATTTGAAGTACAGTAAATATTTTATTTCAGAATCAAAGTACAACAAACCGGATAAAAAATCCTCTTTTTAAAGCAAATTAAACTAATTATAAGTACATTTATTTAATTAAAACAAAAATCAAATTTTTAATAACATCTTCATTGCACTTGTTTTAAACCTAATTAACAATTAATATGAAAATAGATACAAATAATTAAAATTTACCAATTGGACGGGATGAAAGAATATTATTTATTTATTTATGAAAAGGACAGTAAAAAGTAGAAAACATCAAAGGTATTTAAATTGAAACAAAACAAGTTATATTCCGGAACTAAGTACCCTCATATTATCTCATTTATCAGGCTCCAGAAGGACTCTAGCTGGATCTATATTTTCAAATAATCTTGGGTTATATCCTTCTCTTTCATATTTTCAGGTCGCTCTTGATCAACTCTTGTTCTTTTCCAACCATGACGTTATTGGAATAGTCAAGGGCTGTTCTTCCCTGTTTTAAAAGGCAATGATGACCGAGAAATTTTTCACCTTGAAACTATCATGGGAGGAAAAGTGTCACCAATTACCTTCGAGAGATAAAAGAAAATTTAATAATTGTTTTCAAACAAATAATACAACTAAAAAACAGTAATAATATATAAATTGTGCAAGAACATAAGATAAAATCAGGAATGCTGGAATTGTTAGCAGAAGAAAATTTTAACAAAATGAACACGCTTTTCGAATTAAGTTACGTTTACGAAATTCTTAAACATACCGAAGTTACCGGAAAGTTGCAAATAGAAATCAATTCTAATTATTACCAGTAGACAATTAAACGGAGATTTGAGGAATTTTTTACTTTTTCTACAATATCTAATTTCAGTTGCAAGATAAATAAGATTTAAAGTGCAGCATAATTAAAAATTATTGTATTCTCGATTTAATAATTTGGTAAATTTTTTTTCTGCAACAACAAAGTGTATATAAATTGACAAGGAAATTCCAATTTCCTTATCTTTTAAATTACTCAAATTAATACAAATTTTATATATATAAATAATATATAAAATATAATAAAAAAATATATATATAATCCTTTGGTGGATTGACAATCCCCGAAGAACTAAAACTTTTCCTTGCCAAAACAAAGTTATTGTTCAATTAAAACCAAATTTCTCTAACGGAGAAATTTACTCTGCTGATCATAACATTTATAAATATTGTGAAATTCATTTAGTAAATACCTTATATAGACATGGAAAAATATAATTTTATTATCAGAATAAAACTTTTCACTATAACAATCGAAAAAAAAGTACCGAATTCACGTATATACAGGGTGTTTTTGTAATGCCCGGAGGATTGTTATATGGGCCAAAATAAATAAAAAAGTTGCTATATACATATGTCCGGAAACGTTTCTTTTACGTCATTTTTTAATTTTATTTTTTTATTTTATTTATTTTTTTTTTTTTTAACTAAATAATTTTTATCTCTAGAACGGCATAATAGATTGAGTTGAAATTTTCCAAGGAAGTCAACAATGTAAAGTCCAAGTTTGAAAAAAATAATCAACTTGTTCTAATAATCTGTTTTAAAATGGCGACCATTTAAACATTTTAATTGAAAAGAACTCATTTAAAATTATTTTCATTTATATTCATTTTAATGGTTGCCATTTTAAAAAAAATATTGTAATAAGTTAATTATTTTTTTAAACTAATTCTTTACATTGATGACTTCCGGGCAAAATTTCAAATCAATCTCTTAAGCCGTTCTAGAGATATAAAAAATTGAGTAAAAAAAATAAATTAATAAATGGTTGATAGTTGGTAAAAGAAGCGTTTCAAAACATATGTTTATATGAGCTTTTTTATTTATTTTGACCCATATAACCACCTTCTGAATTATCTCCTCTCATTTCAGAAAGACCCTTGTAGGCCTGTAGGTTATATACATATCGCAATGGGAATTCGAAAGTTTCTTATCCACTTCTAAAACAATCAATATTTGTAAAGCCTATTTTAAAATTAAGTAACCATTAAATTTATACACAAAATCACAAATCAACGAAGTTTTGACTATATTTTAACCATTGAGTTAACAACAACTATAGATAATAAAAGACAACAACTAATATTTACGTATCTTGTGACATATGAGTGATTATAGTTTCTATTAAAATATAACGATTTTCATAGTTTAATATCGTATATAAACAGTATTTCATGTATATAATATTTGAATTATATTATTATAATAGATAATTATCCAACCTAATCGGTCTGACGGTAAGGTTATATTATTTTACATTTATTTCATATTAAACAAACCCCCCCCCCCTTTCGATCATTTTCTATTTCACGGCAAAGTAAAATTATTGCCAAAAGTTGTATTATAGTTGCGGAATTAATCAGTTGATCGATAATCGATACTAGTCGTGACTATCTTTATTGTGAATATCTAGTAGTTGTTCGTCTTTAATTATCTTAGTGACATCAAGTACCTAAACTTTGCATAAACTATTTTTATGTGAATTTAATAATCTATTTTTAATTTTTTTATTTTTACATTGAAAAAGTAAATTCTGCGTAAAATTATTATTTTTCCTTCTCAAAATAAGGTTTGTACTAAATGAATTTTCGAAAAATATTTTAACTAATCTAATGATGGATTTAGTAAACAATCTTCTAAATACATTGTTATAAAAATATACAATTTCGGCAATTATACATTTATAAACTATAATAATCTTTTATCACCCACTTCACTCGTTCATCCCCCCATCTGAGATCTGCTTTATCTTTTTTCCTCTGCTTGTCTTTCTGGAATACATTCTGCGCATATTTTAATACAGTGCTGATCCTCCATTCTGGTCACATGACCTCCTATCTTCTACAACACAAGGTTTACTCCTCTGGCCATATTCTTCGGCCTAAGCATCCTCGATATATACTTATCCTCACCCTATTATGTCACTCATACCGAGGATAGAGGATGTTCACACCGAGTAGCAAGATTCTATACTGTGCTATCACCAAACTAATTTATTTTTGAGCACCCAAGTTTGCCATCCATACAGAATAGCTAGAAATATACAGCTCAATAGCCTACCACTTTCCATTTTCAGCTCGTTTAGAATATCTCTGTTTATATGTAACCTAGAGAATTGAAATTTCATATCCAAGAAAACACTAAAATATCGAAAAATTTTAGGAGTACCCCCCCTCACCATATATACTTAATTAGTATAGAATAATATATGTGATGGATAAAAAAAATGTATGTCAAGTTTTGGCGGATGTATTCCTTTTAAGTCCTCTCAATCTAAAAAAAAAAGTGGTTTTTGAAATTATGTATTTTTCTCTGGCGTCTTATGTAGGCTATGTGCAGTAATATACAAACGAAACGCGTCAAACGATTTTAATTTTAATACTTTTTTTAAATGGACATAATTTGACCATATCTCGAGGAAAATATACACTTTGTATATATAATTTAATAATAGAAGACAACTGTTATAAAACACACAAAATTATGATTTTTTTTTTCAAAATTGGCTATAATAATTTTGATGAAATTTTGCTCAAGTGAAGCCAGGACAAAACGTATTCGTCCCCGTCTCTCTAAAATTACCTATTCTTGAATTAACGGTTAAAAACACACACAAATTTTTAATGGGGCAAGTATAAAATAATTTCTCAAATTTGGATCTACCCATTTCGTTTAAATTTTAGTAAAATGTGCCGATTAATTACCCAACCCCGTATGCAAAATCGCAATTAAAAAATGTTACTCTTTGGGAATAATTGATAAAACAAAAAATGAACCTTGAGCGCTTCAATTTAAACTTGATTTTAATTAAATATGATTTACCCTGAGGACGCTGAGGACAAGCTAAGCAAGCTTTGGCTCTGTTTAAATATAGGCCTATAAGTATTGTTTCAAAGAAGCTGTTAGTCGTAAATTTATTTAATTTAATCTAGATAATATGGTATTTCTAGAAATAACTTTTGGTTATCGATGTAACTAATTTGCTAAAATCTAAAGATAAAAGAATTTTTTTTCACATTTTGAATTATTACTACCTAACAAATATTCTTGGTGACTGATAATTTTGGTTAGTTTTTATTTGGTTTTGGGAATGAGTGAGTAGGAATGTTTGTGTAATGTTTTTGCAGCGTTTATTTTCTTTTGGTGTCTCAAGGCCATTGATGTCTGCCCTTCAGATGTCCACAGCGACCCAAAATGGATACGTACATATGTGTATGATCCGACTTAGAAATTGGTTGTGACAGGCTATTTCTGTACCTAATACAACATGTTACTGATACTAGCTTTAACCTGATACTGTTATATGTGTATTTTAGTATCAGTGACAGACCACGTAGACATGAAACACATATATTCATACGTATATACGTTAATACATATAGTTTAATATATTTGTCTATGCATATTTATTTATGAGTATGTGGACTATTCATTTAATTTGTAAGTTATGTCAGAAACGTACATTTATAGTCGCATATGTAAAGACACAATTCTGTCAAGTTGATGGCTTTAAGTTTTCAATACTATACGAAAGTGGTTAGAAGTGTATTAAATTACAATTTGAGCTTAATTTCTCATCGTCGCTAATAATAAAGGGATTCTAACATCACACAGATATAAAGATACAACAGTCTAATTATTCACTCCCATTTAGTAAGAAACACAGTTCTATTATCAATACGACTTTATGATTTTATTAACTATAATGGGGGTAAAACGTACAAAGTATATTTCATGTAACCAAATATTAATTTTCGGTAACAAAAGATTAAACTGGTTTAGTTGAGTATTTGCAAGTAGTAAGGCGTAGCAAAAATTCAAAAATATGTTTCAAAGAAAACAAATGTTGAAAAAACTGAAATACTTAATAAATAATATTTGCCACTTCACAATGTGTTGCCATTTTATTATCTAACGTTTGTTAATCGTATTGTTTATGGTATCAGATTAAGAAATATCACTTCACCAAGGCTAAGTCTGTACCACCTACGAAATAAGGAACAACAACTTTTTCACACAACCATTGTATTATTCAACATTTATTTATGGTATCAGATTAAGAAATATCACTTCACCAAGGCTAAGTCTGTGCCACCTACGAAATAAGGAACAAAAAAGTTATTCACACGACCATTGTATTATGCAACGCACCTGTTTATGGTATCAGTTTAAGGAGTATCACTTGAGGAAGTCTAAGCTTATAGCAACTAAGAAATAAGAAATAAAAACGTTTTCCATATGATCATTGTATTATTCAATTCACCTGTTTGATTATCAGTTTAAGAAGTATCACTTCAGCAATGGTAAATCTATGTACACTACGATAAAAGAAACAATATGTTTTAAACATAACGATTTTATAATATAAAGAAGTTGTTAATGGTAGCAATGCTGAGCCTCTGTAAACTACGAAATAAGGGAAAAAAAACTTTTCGATGACCATTGTATTATCTAACGTAATTGTTTCATTTTTAAATCCTAGTAGGAGACAAATTAGCATATTATTATTCTAAAATCCTAATATAAAATAATTCAACATGTTATTATTCAAAATTCACAGTATGAAACGAAATATAATTATTATAAAATACTAGTAGGAAAACAAATTTTCAAATCTCTATTCCGAAACCCCAGTAAAAAAATTTTTTTTATGTGTTTATTCTTAAATCCAAGTAGAAAACAATTTGTCAATTATTCCAAATTGACAGTAGGAAACAAATTGAATATCGCCATTCTAAATCCTAGTTGAAAACTTATTTTCATATCTTTATTTCCAACTCCTAGTTGAAATAAAAATTGTTATGCCCAACTTTTACTTAAGTCCAAATAAAAACACATTTTCTTATATCTATTCTAAAGACCTACTATAAGAAAATTATATGTTTTTATTCTTAAGTCTTAATAGAAAAGAAAATAGTGTAATTTCATTCTAAAGTTTTAGTAAAAAACAAATTATAGTAACTTATTTCTAAAGTTCTATTTGAAAAAATAGCATATCATTATTCTAAAGTCCTAATGGGAATCAAATCGTTATATCTCTCTTCTAAAATCCAAGAAGAAGAAAAAATACCATATCTTTATTTTAAAATGTTTGTAGATAATAAATTTCCATATCTATATTCTAAACTTCTAGTAGAAAAAAAATTAGCATACCTTTATTATAAATCCTAGTAAAAACAAATTACCATGTCTTTATTTTAAAGTTCTAGTGGAAAAAAAAATTTTATATCTCTATTTTAAAGTCCTAGTAGAAAGCTAATGGTCGTTACTTTATTCTAAAAGCGTAATATAAAACAAATTACAATAATTTGAATCTAAAGTTCTAGTTGGAAAAAAATAGCAAATCGTTAATATAAAGTCCCAATAGGAAACAAAATGTTTTATCTCTATTCGTAAATCCAAGTAGAAAACAATTTAGCATATATCTTTATTATAAAGTTCTAGTAGAAAACAAATTTTCATATCTCTGTTTTAAAGACCTAGTACAAAAAAGTTAATATATCTTTATACTCAAATATCGTCATTCTAAAGTCGTAGTAATATATATATATATATATATATATATATATATATATATATATATATATATATATAATATCATTATTCTAACGTCCTAAAGGAATTTTTTTGGATATAAATTGTTATATCTATATTATAAAATCCAAGTAAAAACAAATTAGCATATCTTTATTTTAAAATGTTTGTAGAAAATGAATACATTTATTCTAAAGTACTAGTAGAAAACGAATTATCATATCTTTGTTATACGTCCTAGTAGAAAACAAACTAGCACATCTTTATTCTAAATTTCTAGTAGAAAACAAATTTTTATATCTCTATTTTAATCGTATCCGAGTATAAAACAAATTAGCACATCATTATTCTAAATTTCTAATAGAAAATAATTTTTTATATTTCTATTTTAAAATCTTAGTAGAAAACAAATTGTCATATTAATATTCCAAAGTCCTGATAAAAAACAATGAATGATATTGTTGTTCTACAGTCCAAACAGAAATCAAATTATCATATCTTTATGCTAGAAACCCACTAAAAACGATTTTGTATTCTACCATTATTCTAAAGACTTTGCAAAAAAGAAAAATTCAATTTATTTTTTATTATAAAGTATCAGTGGAAAACAAATAGTTATTACAACATTGCATCTTTATTTTAGATTCCTATCGCTTAAACTTAGGCTTTAATCATTTGATTTAAAAGTTTGAAGATAATAACCATAAAGTAGATAACGTGCTAACCACATAACAATTTTCTGTTTGATTGTGTAAATGTGTAGAGTGCAGAGCCAAGTGTTAATCAATGTAACAGAGCTTAACACTGGATTACGGGAGAAGTGGTGGAGTGTTGAAACCTTGGACAAACTCAATAAAACAGTTTATTGAAGGGTCGAACAGAGGAGGAGCGGGTGGTTGTTTTGTTGGAAACAGCTTGTTTTCTCGTGTAGGGCGGTTTCAATGGGTCAGTGGGGGATGGTGTCAGTCCTAACACCCCTTCCTCTTTCTCGTTTCAGCCCTCCATTGACCAATGTATTTATTGGAAATATTTTCAGTGGAACTCCTTGTGGCGGAGTCATTTATCTGCCGTTTCAATTGATCCCTCCGGTTGGAAGAGATGAAATATGAAAACAAAGTGAGTTTAGTATATCATTTAATTTAATTAAAGAAAGGTTAATTTTATTATTTATTTATTTCTATTTCGGTAGGAGTGAAGTTTTTCAACACCATTAATTGGTAAATGCATAAACATTCGGCGTGGTCTGAAGAAGTCCATACTAAGTTCGTGAAATTTATTTGCTGAAATTGTGTTTAGGTAGACTAATATTGACACATACTTAAGATAAATACTATCTCGTTGTTTAGAATTTAATATAACAATTTATTCGGACATTTGTATAGTAACAAGAAATCCACTTGAATACCACATTTCTCTCAACCCCCTCCAACTTCCAACAATTTACCGTAACAATTGAGTAAATTTCTATCAAGAAAAACTTCACTTAAAATCAAATTTATAATATATACAAAGTGTTTCCAAAAATCGTTCCAAAACTTCATAAGCTCATTCTTGACATGAAAATCAATTAACAAGTGCATATAAACATATTTCCTAAAGTGCTTAGTTGTTTATCTATGCGTCATTGTGTTTTTAACAATAAAATCATATCTCTCTACACGGTAATGATGTGGCGTTGAAATTTGCATGCTACTTAATGTTATTACTTTTCACATGCCATTTAGGAAAATTCAAGAGAAATGGTAAGTAATAAAATCTATAGATATATCAACTCCCTTAGATTGAAATGATTAACAAAGATTTTCATTGAAGGAATAACAACAGATTTCCATTAATTTCAGCTATTAGAAGCGATTCGAGCCGTATATTCTTGCCACATACGATTTTTCAAAGTACAATTCAGTTTTTCAACTATTTATAATTTATTGTCAGAGTCTGTATAGTAACGAATAATTTTTTTTTTTCCCCATTAACTGTTCCACGTGCGTGTTGAAAAACTCTTTTCCTTGATCGGTTTAGAAATGTTTCATACAGTGTTTTTTTCACTATATAATCTAAATCTCGACCAACTTCGGGGCCTGATTTTGTTTTCAATGGTACAGAAAAAGCAAATCTTATTAAACTGTATATCATTGTCATTACATACTAGTACCCCTCATTCTCTCTGGCTTAAGGGATCATTTCTACAAAATCGACCTGATAGAGGTCATTTACTCCTTTTAATGTCACACATCTGGTTGGATATCCTATACGAGCCGGCTTATGGAACTCTGTAGCAATAGGTCGTCTCACATTCAGAGTGATAAATTTTAGCTTTTGACACGGTAATTTATCCTAGACGTAAGATCTTGTAACCGAATGGAACGGTATCATACTCACCCTCCCTCCTTCTTTTAGCTCCTGTTATTCTAATTTTTTAAGTTCACTACTTGGGAATTTTTTAAGTTAAGTATGAATCATTTGACTTTACATACCGTACTCGTTTCACCTGTATTGGTGGATCCAACTTTATTAAACCTGTATCTTTTTGGGCCTACCGAAACAAACTCACTGATATATGACCTGGACCTTACTTGGTCAGTTCATCAATCGTTTCCCCTAGGTAGTCACCAGTAGCAACTTTATGTGCACCCTCCTTGTATAAATAAAAAATATCACTATCGGTGTAAAAATATATACCAGTTCTCCTAAAGCAGCAGTCCCAACCTTTTTTTTCCCTTTCCGCACCCCTTTATACATGTTTAACTAAAATTGTACCCGTATGACATTATGTACATACTAGCTATCTGTATGTGTACATATACATCTATATTCTATATGCATGTGTATATATATATATATATATAAATGATTACCTATGACGGTAATTTATGGTCAATTGGTATTCCTAATTGACTCTCTTTCCTTGTAAGCCATTGTAATGCAATATACGATTGGTTATCAGTCAATCGCTAACAAATTGTCGGTATAATACTGATAGTATTCTTTTTCAAAAAATTACGTCTCAACGCTGAATTACATCTACCTCGAGAAACGGGTCTACATTACACTGATATAAAATCATTCTATCAGTTTGTTTGCTGGGCCAAAATATCAACGTCGGAAATACAGTAGGGTTCAAGTTCTAGTTGAAGATTAAACATGCAATCCTCTATATTTGATTATTGTACCATTTTAGAAGATCTTTTTGATCCTCGTCAAACATCGAGTACGGTTCTTAAAACTCAATAGATGGTATAGTACCCTTATAATTTTGATTTGCTAATGTATTGAAAATGTGAGAAATGTAACCTTTCTTACGAATTTCCATCACATAATTCATAAACTGATATACTATACGCTAGGTTTTGAAATGTGAATCTTATCGTGTTCAATTGGACAATTATGCGGACATGAGATACAAAATTGTTGACTTACACACAATTTAACATTATGGACGCTAGATAGAGGATTTGGGGGTGAGGGTGTATCCTGAGTTGTCTCGAAATCGAAAAAATAATTTAAATAATCACTCGTTTTGTGTTCCCTTTTTGTCGATTCTCAAATAAGAACGGTGCCCAGGAGGCATATACCGTATATTGAACAGGCTCTACAGTACGCCTTGTAACTTACATGAGTTGGATTTTGTTTTGATTTCTTAATAAAATGTCCGCAATTTAAACATTGTTTTAGTGTATCACACGTGACCCCTACGTGACGATTAAAACAACTTTCATTTGGGAAATAACTTTTACACCTATTGCAAACTATACAATTACCGTTCTTTTCACAATGTGGAGAGCGTTTACAAGAATTAATATCAGAACATACGTGTTTCCCAAGGGTAGTGTATGGTATGTGACAGTTTTCACAACAGTAATTACAGACATATGCTTATGTTAGGCTGGTAAATTATATTGTAATGGTTTTCGTGAAACAGTAGTTTTATTTTATATTGAGCATTAGTTGTAGGGTGTTCAAATAGTATATCACGCCCTTTCCCTCCGTGTTGGTATACTGTAGTTTTGTAAATGTTCTTGGAACTCTTTCAGTTCTGGAATACCTTCACCGCATTCGGGAATAGTAACATTAGTATCATTCAATAATTTATGAGTCTCAATAGTCAGTCTTTTCCCATTATCTTGCCTAATAGCCCTGTACTGGGGATCCTTTTTAGCATGAGCTATACCTACAACTAATGCTCTAGCTAAGCATAAATTATAGAAATTTTTTATCACTACTATCCTCTTCCATACACGGAACTCTTCAACGAATTATTATAAGCAATTAAATAGATAAATAAATAAATAAATAAATTATTGTTAAATTCAATGTCAGATATTGACAGAATATATGAAAAAATTCAAAAGTGTATGAGCATATAGCTTGTACCTACGAAGACTCAGTTAACACTTGAAACTGAAATGACTTTTTGAAATGCTCACACAGGAGTATTTATACTAGAGGGGACGTGCATGTAGTGTAACGGCTACAATGTGGTTTTTAAAAATGTCATGGTCAATGTTTTCCCAAACCTTGAACATTGTGCGCATTCACAGAGAAGTGACCTTGCTAAAATGCAACTCTCGGTTTAACTACATGAGTGAAGGGTGTTTTAAAACTGAAACAGCAATACGGGTTATTAAAAAAATACCCAGTAATAAATAGTGTTTCAAATTACGTAGTAAGACAGGGTGTCACAAAGTTACGCAGTAATACAGGGTAATTTAAAATTACGTAGTAATACAGGGGTGTTTCAAAATAACGTAGTAATACAGGGTGTTTTAAAATTACGTAGTAGGACAGGGGTGTTTCAAATTACGTAGTATTGTAGGGTGTTTCAAGATTATGTAGTAATACAGTGTGTTTCAAAATTACGCAGTAATAAAGGGTGTTTCAAAATTACGAAGTAATACAGGGGTTTTTCAAAGTTATGTAGTAATACAGTATGTTTCAAAATTACGTAGTAATACAGGGTGTTTCAAAATTGCGCAGTAATACAGGGTGTATAATAATTACGTAATACAGGTTGTTTTAAAATTTCGCAGTAATACAGGGTATTTCAAATTACACAATATTTTCTACATTTTCTACTCGCCGGCAATTCTACATTCGGATTTTTTTTAGATCTCTGAAATTCCACCAAAGGAGGAGGAGGATTCATTGCAATTTATAATAGAGGTTATGATGACTGGGGGTCCTGGAGAGACGTCTGTGTGTGTGTGTGTGGGTGTGTGTGTGTGTGGGGGGGGGTGAGTTTGGAATTTAAAATATTTAGTTTTTATCACATATTATAAGTTTTTTCGTTTGATACTAATAGTAGTTTTTAGTTTATTATTATTAGTTATTGTTTAAAATATATTATAATTTTCTGTGTCTTAAAAAAAATTAAATATTTCCTTTGGAATAAAACAATTATTTTAATATTATTAAAAAGAAAATTTGATGTTTTTTGATAAGATGCGATTCAATGTTATGTTTACAATTATTACTTGTAATGAATTAAGATCAGTGATATAAAAAGATATTATAATGTAAAATGGCAATTAATAACTCTAGATTGAATTATAATAGTTGTATCTATTAAATAAACAGTGCACAAACATTACACAAAATATTTCATACATATTTAAATAGTAAATTTGTATAACAAATTCTGTTGAAAAACCAAAAACGTTTAAAGTGTCGGCGCTCTTTTGTTTTTTTTTTTTTTTATCGTTATAAATATGAGGAATAATTAAATTGGAAACATAAGTACCTTAAACTTCATACTATTTTGAAGTAGACACAAATTTTCAAGAATTAAACTAGTACTTTCTTTTTTCGGCTATTTCTTATGGGAATTTAAACTACATTATTGTGAGTTTTTTTTTTAAGATTTATCTTTTTATAGTATTTTCTTTGTTTATTGTGAATCGTTTTCGGACTTATCTTTGTATATCTTACCGTTGTTTATGGTGGAGCTTGTTTAGACTTATCTTTATACGGTACTAGCAGAGTACCCGTCCTTCGTACGGGGTTGACATATTTTTGTATTGAGTGTTAAGGGAGTTTTCAAGGCCAGTGGGGCAGTGTGCTGATGGAATTTCTAAATTAAAATAGGCCTTTGTGTTAACCAGGGACCCTAAGAATATCCTTGTACAATTTCATATCAATGGGTCCAGTAGTTTTTACGTGATTGAGTAACACACACACACACACACACACACACACACACACACACACACACACACACACACACACACACACACACACACACACACACACACACACACACACACACACACACACACACACACACACACACACACACACACACACACACACACCACACACACACACAAACACACACACCATTGGATTTTTATAGAATAGTATAGATTGTCATTGTTTAATTTGAAGCTTGTTTAAACTTATCTTTGTATAGTCTTACATCATTGTTGTTGTTTAAAGTGAAACTTTAAAGACTTATCTTTGTATAGTATTTTCGTTGTTAAATATGAAGCTTGTTTAGACTAATCTTTGTATAATACTATCGTTGTTAATGTGAAGTTTGTTTAGAGTTATCTTTGTATTGTCATTTCGTTGTTAAATGTGATGCTTGTTTAGACTTATCTTTGTATAATTATATCGTTGTCTAATGTACAGCTTGTTTATACTTATCTTTGTTTAGTCTTATGTTTATAATTAATTATGTTCTTATAGTCTTATCGTTAATTAACGTGAGACTTCTTTATAATCTTATCTTTGTTTAATGTGAAACTTGTACTATACAGAGTTGAGAAATGTCCGCAAAAACAAACAATATAATTAATCTAGATTCAAACTGATAACAAATCAAAACTGCCATTAACTATACACATAACAATAATTGAACATTGCAATAAAAATGTTTGTAAATCTAAACTTCAGTCTTATTTATACCCTTGTAATGTTGCCCCGACTTAATTACTTTGTTCGACTAAAGAGTAGAGTAATCTATTCGACTGGTCGGGGTAAAGGAAAGGGCATACGTAAGATAATCACTCCTTGTAAGACAGGGGTCGCCACTTTGCAGACCAAGACGTTCTAAATTTAAACAAACACCTCATCCTTCAGTAGTAACCGACAATAAATAAACAACTCCCTAACGTTTGGATCTTACTTGAAAAAGTAAAGACCCTCTCTCCTCTTCCCATCCTTTGACGTCTAATTAAGACAAGACCTGCTTACTGCTTCCTACTAACTCGTACAGCTTCTAAGACAGTTAAATTAATCCACAACAATTGTCCTTGTCCTTGTAGTCGTATTGTACATGTTTGACCAGCTTGGTTCGAACCCATGACTTGTAAACACAGCACGGTTAAGTCCACTTCCAATCAAACTTGGCATATAATGGAATTCCACTTGCAGGGACCTCTATATCTCGTATTCGTTAAATATGTTATTTTTATGTACTTGTAACTCTTAAAAAGTAAAAATCATAAACCATTGACACAGAAAACAAATAGCTAGTGTTTTGAGTCCATAGTAGATAAATATATTTGTTATATATTTTTATTATTGTTACTATACATTTTCACCTTTGTTTACAAAATGTTTGTAGAGATTTTTGAGCTTTGAAATACATATTCTATTCCAAAATACTACTTAAGAACCTACTTGACATTATCTAAGTTCATAGTCCTGACCTGTTTGTCTAACGCTACAACCCTGTATGGGTCTTCGGCCACTTCCGAGAGTTTCCTCTCTTCCCTCCTATCTTAGACGACCATTCGCCATCTGCTGGCCCTAATCTCTCGTAGGTCTTCCTCTACCATATGCCATCTCTTCCAACTTTTCTATTATCTCCTCGTCTCCTAACATTAATCCTCTTTTCAGTGTATCCTTTCTCCATTTGCTCTTCATGACGAAGCCACCTGCGTAGAATTTATTTAACTATTATGTTCAACCTTAGCTGCTCATACAATTCTTTTAACTCTTTATTTGTGTTTATTCATTATACACCTTTATCGAAGGTAAGCCCAAATAGTTTCCTAAAATCTTTCTTTCACAAGTATCTAGTCTTCTCTTATTTTCCGTTGTTGTTAGTGTCTAAGTCTCCGATCCGTAGATCACTAATGATCTTCTGTTTTATACATGATTACTGATTAGCTTTCACCGAATGAAAGAAATCACAATTTCTACAATAAACATGTTTTTAGTAATACTATGTTTCATTGACTTCGTCATCATCCTCCGTTCTTATACGTTCATAAACGTTATTGGTACTGAACAACAACCAGTCTTGAACAAATAGCGTTTTCTTACTTTTGGTAATTGAAGTGTTGATCATTTCAAGTAGATGATTAACATTGTTGTTCTAGACAATGACTTTGATCTTTATACACAAGGCTTACATGAGGCTAAGTGTATTAGTTAAATGGGAGAGTTAAATATACTTAAAACGTTTTGGGGGATTTAGAATTAAATAAGATCACCGATTATTTAAATTTCTAGATTTAATTTTAATGGTTGGTTATACCGAAGTCAGATACCCGAGGCCACTTAATTATAGTTTGATTATTGTAACCCATACATCACTGAAGATAGGGACATTGTCTTTGAAACGCATTTGATTTAATAAAGTATTATTTGTGAGATATCCTGTTCAAGTTTAATTTTAATTTCGAGGCCGTATGCCTACAGCCTAATGTCAAAATTTAACTCAGTGCACCAAACACTGGTGAGCGAGGGTCAAATATTCCCTGCATAGTTCCAACTGGCGTATCTCAAACTTATAGTAAATATTGACAAAATTAGGTGAGGTAATAATTCTATTCAACCATTCAAATCACCGGGCCCATATGGGATAATTCCGGTTCTACTGCAGAAAAGAGGAACATACATCAACCCCATCCTGTGCAGACTGTTCCAGGTTAGTCTAGCCACCAGGTACATACCTCAAGTGTGAAAGGCAGCCAGAGCAGCGTTCATACCTTTTGTCTATTTAATATTGCCTTAGGTCTGGCACGGTAACGGGACATGAGGGGCTTGTCGCCGGCCTGGCCAATAACAGGCCGGTGGGGGTAGCTGCAACCCTGCTAGGTTGTCACGTTTTCGACTGATGCGAGGAGAAAGTCGTTAGTCTCGCCAAAACGCTTATGTCGTGTGCTTCTACATAGTTTTGATTGTTGTGCTAGTTTAACACGAGTTTTTAAACAGACTTTATTAAGACTAATTCGTAGGACTTTTGTGCGGATTGAAGTGTATTGAACGTGAATAGAAGAGCGCGGAGGCCGTGAAAGTGAAAGTAAAATAAAATAACCAATGGGGACGAAAATCGAGTTCTAGGAAATAAAGAAAACCTGGTGTGGTACACCGATGGTTAAAAAATTATGCCAGGTGTATGAGTTTGAGGGCCGGGGTTGAAACGTTCATTTCTCTATGGAAATATGCCACAGTTTTTCAGGCGGAGATTATGGCCATAACGGACTGTAGACTATACAGGAGAATAGAGGCGGGACTTTAAGAAAAACCGTATCCTCATATATACAGATAGTCAGGCTGTAATTAATACACTCAAAAACACTACAATAAAATCTAGTCTGGTATGGGAATAACGAGAGAACTTCAATGCTTTATTCAAGGAAAACCGGCTAACTTTGCACTGAGTGCTGGGGCATAAGGGAGTTGAGGGTAACGAGAAGGCAGACAATATAGTTAATTAAAAGGGACTCTGCATCAGGTTTTGTAGGGCCTGAGCCAGCTGAAGGAATATCCGTGTGTCTGGGCTAGATGGACATAAACAGGTGAATTCATGCAAAACACTAGCAAAGATGGGGAAGCCTTAAGGGGCACTTCCATGGTAAATCATTACTTGAGAACATTACTGCAGGTAGCCCTGAAAGGACAATAATGATTTGAAGTAGGATACAACTCAGACAAATTACGGTACTTATTACGGGGATTGTGGTCTGAGAGTTCACTTGCACAAGATAAGAGCTTATTATGGCAAAACTGGGTACACTGTGCAGGATTAGTGAGGAGACCGCAAACTACATAATTTTTAATTGTGAAGCCCTGACCAATAAGAGGCAAAAACTTTTTGGATTACAAATTTCTTTGTAACTATCATTGGACGAGATAATTAGTGGATTACTCAAACTCGTAAGAGAAACAAATCTGCTAAGCTAGCATGAGGAGGCTCTAGTTGTACAATAGGCCATGAGTCGCGGTGCCAGGTTTGGTTTAAAAAACACTTTAAACTCCAAATCAAATCAATCAACTCCTCCAAAGCCGATCCAAAACCTGTGTTAAAAAAAGGAGGAGACTGAACAACTGGTTTTTAGTCTTGATGAAATATCCTACCTCTAATATGGATGGGTGACAGTGAGTATTCAGCGTCGTTACAGTATAGTAACACAGACAGGTTTTTAGTTACGGTATGGTAACCTAGTCAGGTTGGCAGTTACGGTATAGTAACTCAGATATGTTGTCGGTTATGGTATAGTAACTCAGATAATTTGGCAGTTACATTATAGTAACCCAGACATGTTGGTAGTTATGGTATACTATCCCAGATAGGTTGGCGGTTACGATATAATAACTCACATAGGTTGTCGTTTATGGTATGGTAACCTAGAGGGGTTGGGGGTTACAGTATGGAAACCCAGACAGTTTGGCAGTTAAGCTTAACGATAAGAACATCACCTTTTAAAATAAATCTTGTTGCAAATTCTACACCTGGCTAGGAATCGGATGGATAATAACGGAAATTGGACAAACATGCTAACAGAACAGGTGGATATGTGTGGCAAAAGACAGAAGATAGTGGAGACTGGTGATGGTGGAGGGTTGTAGCGGTAAGGATGATGATGAGAAATCAATAGTTTGAATTATTGTTGTTGAATTATATGCTCTAAAATACTATTTGATAACTCAAAATTTTGGAATACTTGCAAATATAAAATCTAAAATATTTAATAAAGTATAATACATTAATCTATAACTTTTTTGGCACGATTTTCTGTTATTAAAACTCTATTAGTATATTCCTTATACAGAAATAAGAAACGGAAGGGAGGGGGAGATTGTACACACACACATTTTCCCTGGCATTATTGGCTGTAATATCTAGGAACGAAAACAGTATCTAAACATAAAATAAACAACAAATAATGTGAGTTATAAATATATCTAAAATTAAAGTTTATTTTAAACAAGTAAATATCCTTGTGATATAATTAGTAGGAAGGACACGAAGTGAGAACAAACCCTTACAGCTGTCACTTAAAACAGTATACAACTGAACTAAAGATAAACAACTGTCTCTGACAACTAACAACTTCTTATGTAAACATAATCAGAACACAAGACTAATATGTTAATTAGATTAAGATGAATTCACAGCTACGCATGGTAAAGCTGTGACTACAGAATTTTTTATTAGAGGCGAAATGTTTCTGTATACAATATGAGATAGCTATGAAATGTAAAAGTTCTAAGGTAAAAAATGTGTTAAATAAATATTATATTATCTCGAAATTCCGGCGGGTGTGTTCCTTTTTAAAAATTGTTTCGAGTCCCTAATCTCATCTTCAGTTAAACGTTACATGTTCGCTATCTTGAGGTAGTCGATTAAATAAATACATGAAAAAAGATACTCCTTAACGCGCTAGTAAACAATAAATCTAAACGGGTCGGTGCGCACACAAGACACTGGTTGATGTAAGATATTACTGCATACCTTGCTAGTTGTCCTTTCTTATCAATATCATTATGTAATATCAATATCAGTAATGACAACCGATTGTTCATAAGATTGTTTGAGCTGATATTAAATGCCTTATATATTCTTATTCATCCATGGCATTCACAAACTGGACATATCTCAAAAACCGTTAATTTAAAAAAAAATGTACGAGACAAAATATTTTTGTTTTTTAATGACAAAAAAATGTTTTTTTTTAAATTTTCTTTAGCAAGCGAGTTATCGATAAAACAATAAAAACTAAGTTTTTTTTTTAATAGTCAACAATACCCAAAAATTGATTTTAATTTCATAGAAGTTGTATTTGTTTATTGAAACCCTTATTTTGTTTTCCTAGGACCTTAGTAATTGTCTGTTACCCTTACAATAAATTATTCTAAACTAATTAATTGTAGGCCTATCCTATCATAAAGTTGTGGATATTGTAGACAATTATCAAGAATTTATGTTTATAGTTCTTTATCAATAACTCGGTTACCTTTTAAGTTAAAGAAAAAATAAACAATATTTTGTTCGTCATTATAAATCGGAATTATATTGTTTTTTGTAAAGTTAACGTTTTATATAAAAAGACTGATCATACATTATCTGGACGATGGCGTAAAAACGCGAAGAAAACAACTTTTTATCATACTACCTGTCTGTCAGATAGTCATTGCAATTTTACATATTTTGTAAACTCCATATTTTCTTGATTTTCTTTCTCAGTTTACTAGTTAATTTTTAGTTTACAACATGGCCCTAAGATACCATTTTAGCTCTATTCACAATTCTCAAGTCCTTTATTTATCACTTGAAAGCGGCTTTTGATTTATTCTCTTGAAACGTCGTGTATTAAAACACAAAACTTTGTATAAAAAGAATCGAGAATAACAAATGCATTGCTCCAATTGAAACAAATTTTGGATTTTACAGTGGAAAAGCAGGTAACAATTATACTAATGTTTTTCATTTTTTCTAATATTGAAAAATCCTTAAAGTCGGTTAGGTTAGGTTAGGTTAAGTGGAAAAGCAGGTAAAAGTTATATCAATGTTCAAGTTATTTTATTTTCTCTAGTTCAAACAATCCATAAATTCGGTAAATCCGATAACTTTCTAAAAGTCAAGAATAAATTCATAAAGATGAAGACTTAACAGAACTAAGGCCGTCACATCCATCAAAGGGTGCAGTTTGATGTAGGAAGTACGATGAACAATTTTTTCTACGAGTTTTTACGCCATCGTCCAGATAATGTACGACCTGACTCTTACCCTCACATTAGAATTATCATACACAAAATAAGAGAAATATAGTTAGTAAAGGAAAGTTGACGCATTCACAACAATATTCATTTGAATATGTTTAAGTTATTGATATAATTATTTCGGATGTTTCCATCTGTATATTTTGAAATAAATACTAGACGTTTTCGAGAATATGAATCAACTCCTGTTATCAAGTATAAACGTAGAACATGAGATATGTGAAAAGAGGTTAGGGGCAGGTTGTAAATTAAATTTGAAACTAGTAATCTAAGAAAGGAACCTAAGACTTGTGATCAGACAAGAACCATAAGTCACAGAACTACACAACACAAGAAATATCCAACACCAACTTAGAACATACACTGGACAACGAAATTACCAGAGTTGTATGCCAACGACTTGGTTACCTAATGGTATTATAGGAAGTGAATAAACTTTTATCCCCTCTCTCAAAAGGTTAGAGCATAACCTTGTGAACATTCCTTGTGATGATTTGACATTAAATGCTAGCCTTATTTAAAGTAGAGGATTATTAGTTTTCAATTTTCAATTCAGTTTTTATTATTATGTCTTTATTTCTGATTTGTAAAAAATACACTAGTTTCTCAACTAGAAAATGTAGACAGCTGGAACTTTAGAAATGTTGTTTGGCGTAAATAACTATTTATTAACATTATAAGTGAATTCACCCTATCTCCCAAAACAGGATTTATTGGGAGGTAACTCGAATTTTTTAAATATAATCTCCTTTAGTTAATACCTCAAATTAAAGGTCTTGTTTAGTAACAAATAACTGCGTAAACTAGAGGTCACTATTTTACTCTAATCCAAAGTGCCTTAAATAAATACAATATAGGCCTATTTCTACTCTAAGAGAACTAATAAAGAAAATAAACTACCACAGTAATAACTTAACAGAGTTGCATAACCCAAGATTTAACCACAAAATTTATTTTTTCGTAGCTAAAATTTTTAAATTCAATACCAAAAATTTTTTTTTTATTTATTTTAATTAGATTTCACATTGTTGGTTAAATATGGGACAACATTTAAAGAAATTATTTTTCTTACGCTGTTCTTCAGTTTATGAAGGGTAGATGCCAAAGTGCTTACGAAAGATGTGCAAATCAGATAATAATTTTGTCTACTTATTATTTCATCTACTTGGAGTAGGTTCCGAAGTAAATTGCATTTTCTTTTCAATATCAGACAGACCACCATTTTGGATTGGAGTAAGATAGCAACCTCCAGTTTGCTTATAATACCAAAAAACTAATACATGACGTTTAAGTATTAGGTTATACGACGAAATTATTGGAAAAAGGTATAAGTGTTTTGCTTGGAAATATAAAATACGTATAGCTTTCAACAATCAAAACATTTTTAGGCAACATCTCTTCAAAACAAAACCTTACACTAGACACTATATCTACAGTATTAAGTATGTGATGGGCATACTTAAAACTTCTAAATATAAAAATTAGTGATTACAAAATGAAAACTCGAACATGCCTACTGTGAGGAGATAATTCAGGGGGTGGTTATATGGGTCAAAATAAAGAAAAACATTCCTGTAAACATATGTCCGGTAGCGCTTCTTTTACCAGCTATCCGCCACTTTTTTTTCTCAATAATGTTTTTCTCTACAACGGCTTAACCGATTGAGTTGAAATTTTGCACGGTACTCATCCAGGTAAAGTCGTAGTTTGAAAAAATAATCAACTTGTTCCAATAATCCGTTTCTAAATAGCAGCCATTCAAATATTTTAAATGAAAACAACTAATTTTAATTTATTTTCGTTTTATATTATTAATGGCCGTCATTTTGAAACGGATTATTGGAACAAGTTGATTATTTTTTTCAAACTAGCACTTACATTTATGATACTGTGCAAAATTTCAACTCAATCGGTTAAGCCATTCTAGAGATATAAATTATTATGTTAAAAAAACAAAATGGCGAATTGGTTAGGAGCGTGTACAGGACATGTTTACAGGAACGTTTTTCTTTATTTTAACTCATATAACCACCCCCTGAATTATCACCGCCAATTACCAAAACACTCTGTTTAAATCAATAATAGTCTAACATATTTGATCCGAAAATCATAAATTGTATTGAGAAGAAGAAAAAATAAACATAAACAAACTCAAATTAAAGCTTTATTCGATTAATTCTATGAGAACACACTTTATTGCATTTTCAACTTCAGCACCCTACAGTGTTCAATATTTATTGTATTGTGTGTGTATTTAACATTATTTATCGATTTCAGTAGAGTAATAATATTTTCAGATGATCAGATGATGATGAATGTTACACATATGAAAACGTGGAAGTCATATTTCCACGAGTGGATCAGTTATTTATTACCACATGATGGATTTCTTTCGTGACATCAATAGAAACAGAGCTGAGTTTTCCCAGTAAGTTTTTTCACAATAAATTGTACAATTTACCTTGTTGTTTTAGTAGATAATGGAAAAGGACTTACATTATTGAAAAATTCTAAAGTAAAAGCGAAAACAACATAAATGTTTAATTTTAACTTTATTTCTTATCTGCTTGAGAGTTTTATCCGACGATTTCGACTGACGATATCTTAATAACGAAAAGACATATTAAAAAACAGGTTTCTGCATTGGTTTTGCAATCAAAAGTGTGTTAAAACAAAATGTCACATGACCCACTTTCTATTGAAAATTTTTAACTTTGTTTCAAGATGGCCGCCAAAAAATTCAAAATCGAAAATTGAAAAACTCACTCGAACATACATCAAATTCAAAATTTTAAAATTAAGCAGTACTATAAATATTGGGTGGATTCCGGACTTAATTTACACTATGTGTATACCAGGGAAGAATCGTTTTTGGCTATATTTTGTAACTAGTTGCGCAACACTGCAGAAAACGCTGACATTCGACAAATTCTAATGGATACTAACGTTAAATATCTAAACGAATCTTTAGATTTTCAATTTAGTGAGTACGTGGGTGGCGAACCAGAGCTAACGTAGATGGATCTACACCTTTTTTTATGTAGTCTTGGATTAGATTCCACTGTATCATCTTTCCTATCACGTCTCTCTTGACCAACTCTTGTTCTTTTCCAACCCTGGCGCTAATAGAGTATTCGAAAGGTCTTTATATTATGTTATTGTTTTCCTTTTTTTTATAAGGCGATGATGAAAGAGACGTTTTTGTTTTAAATAACCAAAACAGTTTTTAAGTACCCTAATAACTGTTAAACAGGTAAATTTATTTATTGGAGCGATTTTTCCAAACGCTTCTTGTTAAAAAAATGTAGAATCTTTACAGTTTATCGACGGGACGGTAGAAGGAGAGGGTAATTGGACGTCATCCCCAGGAATGTGTGGTTATTGACTGGGATTGTTTGTAGACGATCGCATTACGGAGCTGGCAAGTGGCAAGATGTGGTTTCAAGTCGGAACAACAAACCCTATGATGAATGACTGACCACAAACAGTGCCAGTGCGTAAGTCTGACTAGAGGGGGAAGAGGGGTTCCAAACTTGTATTCCTTAGGCCCTCTCTATAACGGTTCAACTTTCCTGGTAGAGAGTGCTAAATATTGACCTCACAACGATCTCAAGGGTCCTATTTTAACACCCCGTTTCTAAAGTTTGCTCTGCTTAATACAACAAATAGCAAATCACGACTTCTCGTTTAGCTCAAGGTATAAACTGATTCCATTAATATTAACAGAACGAGTTAAACTTTTGATCTTTTATTGGGAGTACGGAAAAGTTTTGGTTAACTTTATATTTAATTAGATCGCATAAACTTTCGCACAGTTCGAATACGTAGAAATATACTTAAACATAAATCATTATATTTACTCATTTATTCCAAGAAACAATTACAATAAAAAGAAACAAAAATGAAATTTTTTGTAAAACTGATCTCACGTAGGCATTTAACCTGTGATTCAGCAAATGTACAAAATTATATTGAAATATTGAACATAACAAAGACAAAACTAAAATTTAACAAATATAACAAGCAACAGAGATAAAAATAAAACTGAACGATTAGAAAAGCAATACAAAAATAAGCCATAAATACAAAAGTATACAATAATAATACATGACACGTGAGTGGCTGAAACTATCAATTTATGAGCACCGCTATCTGTTCAAGTTCACAAGAATTCCTTCCTACCTTCCATAACGCTCCTTTTATAAGTGTTAATATTAAACATTTTTCCATGTTTAGTACAGCCAAAAACCTCTCGGTCATCATTGTCTCATAAAGAAAGAAGATAAAATACAGACCCCCCCCCCCCTATCTCTCGAATATTCCAGGTTCGGAAGAGTTGATAAAGAAAATCAGATTGCATAATGAAAGAAAGAGAGGCATCTAATCCAATACTAAGTATAAGAAAGGTGTAGATCCAGCAAGAGATTAACCTCTTTAAACTCTTACGGGTATTTAGGTATATTATGAAAAACAATTTGTGATTAGAAATTAGTAACAGATAAAATTGTGTGAAACTTCTTTATTCTAATTCCAACTGATTTAGGATGACTTTTAAAAGAGCTATGATTGTTAGATATTTTATTTTTTTGACACTCCATCTCTTTATATAGAACTGGAACTTCATCAAGAAAACGAAGATAATTAGTTTTGATACAAACGAATTGATTATTAGATATTTTATTATTTTAACACTAAATTATAGTGAAGACTAAAAAATGTAGATATTGTCGTATCAGAAAGTATCGAATTTAAATTTTTTTCTTCCTGCAAGCCATTCACAAATAATTGAAGACACGATCTGATATAATAACGTAATGAGAGATCTTTATTTTAATACTAGGATCGGGTCATTATAAATTTAGAGAAATATTATTCAACATACAAAATGAGTAATGGTAATAAAATGTTTCACCAATTTGACTAGACTTGATCGAGTAATAGTTAGCTGGAATCTATCAGATTCAAAGATTGAGATCAGTTGAGTAATGTTTTTTTCGATCTCAGCTTTGGCTTTGAACTCTCTTATCCTATAC
Source organism: Aphrophora alni (assembly GCA_963513935.1). NCBI lineage: Eukaryota > Metazoa > Arthropoda > Insecta > Hemiptera > Aphrophoridae > Aphrophora > Aphrophora alni. Next base: position 111,561,655 of record OY740765.1, read on the forward strand.
TACTAATATTATTCAAATAAAAATAAATTTATAAGAAAGTTGTGCAAATCGGTATAAAGAATGCACTGAAAATGTCCATCATGAAACCTTTAAAACTAACAAAGTTCTGCATACATACGCTTATGTCCTAACTTCACTGTCGGATCTTATACAGTATCAACTGTTATTATTTTGTTTAGGTTATTATGTATTTGTTAATGATTTGTGATTTTTTTTTCTTGTTGTTTAAAGGCTAAAAAACCTCTAGGTCGCCATCGCCTTATAAAGAATGAACATAAAATAAAAACCACTAGCCTTCTAATACTCTAATAGGGTCAGGTCAGGATGAGAATAAGAGTTGGTCAAGAGAGACGATAAAGGAAAGATGAAAAAATGTATCTAACCCAAGACTTGTCACAAAAAATGCGTAGATCCAGATAGGTTCCCTCGGGATTGCCACGCCTGTATTCATTAAAATGAGCCCCTTTAAGAGTGTTAAAGAAGATGAATACAAAATAGTGTCAAAGTAATATAGTCGAGTTTGAATTACTTTTTAAACGCTAAGATTATAAGCTAGAAGTTTCCCAAAATTTTTCCAAACCTTGTTGCCCTCTGTAACGAAGAAAACCCATAACCGTTTTAATTACCCCTTAGTCCCACTCGTGTCCTAGTAAAGCAATTATCACACCAACTTTGCACATTTATACTGTCACTTAAAACAAATAAAAAATAATAATATTATAAATTATATTTTAGCGACATCGTCTACCCTTTCAGTTATTATTTATAATCTGTTTGTAAATGTGAAAAAGAAGAAACATTATTCCAAAGAGACAGCTGGTTATCTTTTCAACACGGTCATTTTCACTTCTAATTACACTAATGTATCAGTCTTAATTATGACTATATATTTCTACTTAACTTAATTAATGCTTTCGAATGGAAAGAAATTGTTTGAAAACTTCCGAAGAATTGTTTTTATGCGTTGGAACAGTTTAAAAGCATTTAAAAGGTTGAGATTCGCCTTCTCTTTTTGGAACGGTTCACAAAGGAAAGATAACAACCTCCAATCATAATCTAGGTAACATTCACCCCTTTTCTACCCCAAAAAGTTAAATTATGTTACTAAAATTATAAAAAACTAAAGGCAACCATCAAGTTAGCTTTTAACAATTTTGGGGTCAAAAACCACAATTAAGACTGCTTTCAATTTTTTTTAGTTTTGACCAAATCCTGAGTAACAAAAAGTTTAATTAGATGAAAGTTTAGATATGTTAAAAAATAATGAATCCCTACAAACATCGAGGTTGTTTTTACGCCCTTTCAAAAACACACTTTTAGTTATAACAAAAATTTTAACTAAAAGAATTAAAATTTCACAAAAGTTTACGTACATTAAGTAAACAGTAACGCCAACAATCAACGAAGTATTTTTCACCCCTCTTAACAATGATGCTAAAAAATCCCTCTTAATGGTGTTATTTTGGAAAATTCTTAGTTTTTAGCAAACCTTGGTAAAAAAATGAATGAAACGCAAAAACAATATTGTGTAAATCCTAAAATTTTATTGAGTCTAGCCCACCATGGTTTCGCCAGTTACGGCATTTACGAGGCAGCTTAAAATAGTCATAAACCATGGTGGACAGGACTCAATAAAATTGTTGGAGCCAGTGTGAGGTTGCGGTTAAAATGACAAAATAGTGGTGAGCAAGACACGATAAAATTATTGATACTGTGTTAAAATCCGTTTTAAATGTCCTAATTAACAAAACTATGGTGGGCAAGACTCAATAAAATTGTTGAGTCTGTGTTAAGCTGTGTCGCAAATACCAAATCTAGTAAAACCATTGTGGGGAAGACTCCATAAAAGTGTTGAAACTGTGTTAAAATCCGTTTTAAATGCCGTAAAAACTGCTCTTATTACTACTAGTTTTGAAAATCCTTGGTTTTGAAAAAATCCAGTCAAACTATAATTTCGGCATTAGGCCCGAAAAACAATGAAAGATACTCAACATCTGTTGTCTTAATTTTTTCCGTAATCAACGTAAACTTTCGTGCGTTTTTACTTTTTGTTTTACTGGATTTGTAGACACCAAGGAGTCGTAACCTTAAGGGTCGCTTCTGACAAAACAAGAGGCGAACGCTACCTCGGCATTAGTCGGCGTTTTTTTTTTTTAAATCTATGTAAGCTTTGTTTGACTGGATTTGTTTAAATCCATCATTGCGTTGCGGAACTTAGATATTTCACAAGACGCTTAAATCGGATTCAATTCTGGGCAAGCCTTTTTCTACCCCGGATAATTTCCATTGAAACTATGTCAGCTTCAACGTTTTTTAACTATGTATTTTTTGGTTTACCTCTTTTTCGGTATCCCGTAGGTTCTATTCTAGTGCACTACAGCGATGTCGTTATTAGGTTTAATGAAGATTTCTCCTAAACATTTTTCTCCATTTGCGTTTATATTTATATTTCTTTGCTAGTTTTTTGCTACAAGTCCTCGTTGCTAATTCTGTTCGACCAAAAGAATTGTAACAACCTGCGTAAACAACTGTTCACGAAAACCTTCAGATAGCTTTGTCAAACTTTTCGTAATCTTTCTCGTCTGACATCCTCAGTGCAAGACTGATATGATATTAGCAGTAAATAGATTAACACAAGTGATATTCTTGCTTTAATAACTCTAATGCTAATGTTACGATCCGGTCCACCGTTTTTGTCTATTATTCAACCCAGGTATAAACAGATATTACTTAATTTTCCCACATTTCAGGAAATATTCCCAAATACGTGGGACTTTTACAACCGCATACTAAAATATTCGGTTTCCTGAAGCCATGAAATATGAAGAATATCCAATAAACGTTGTTCGAATTTCTTTGCAATTAACAAACTTAGACTACACTTCGTATACTGGGTAAGTAAAATCAACCTTACGGGCTTTATTCACTATTCATATTTAAATAATATCAATGTCTATATACTTACACTTTTTACAATCGATATTAAGTTTTATGTAACAATAATGTAAAGTTCGTCAATACTTGCAACAAAAAAGCATTGTTCTTTTCTATACCGATAGCTATTACTTACCTAACATTCTGTTCCTTTTATTATATTGACTAATGTTCCAGGAAAAGAACGAAAAGCTTCACCGTAATGACTACAAATAATGCAAGAAATACAGTAATTTTCGATAGAGAGCGGAAACCAAACGAGAGAGAGATCGAAAGAAATCGCCACGGCGTATGTGATTGAACAGCAGTGAATGATACGTGGTCACGAAGATCAGGATTTCGCGTGATTTCATATAATTTGAGCGATAAAAAACAACAACCATAAAAAGGGAGGAAATCGAACATGAAGCCCGATATTTACCTTGTAAATTAGATTGTAAACTTTTACAAATTAAATAATCTTGATTGAAATTCGATTTGTTTAATGTTTGCTGTTACTTGGAAATGTTTTGTAACCTTTTACAATCCACTGTCGTTTTAATTTAAACTTAAAGCATAAATAACAAACTTAACTGGAGGAAAATTTTGACTATATATTTTAATCGAGATTAGTAATGAGAGTTTTAATATGCAAACTAATACAGGTATAAACTAACATTACTTTCCCACATCTGCGAGAGTTTTACATCCCCCGTACCAGGGAGGGAGGGAGGATAACTAGTTCGAAGTTATATTAGGTTACGTTAGGTTATTTTCCATCCTCCGTACCAAAAAAGTTGGGAGAGTGGAAAGGTTAACTAGTTGGAGGTTAGATTAGGTTAGGTTAGGTTAAGTTAGGTTGAAAATATCGAGAGAAGGGGTGGGGGGAGAGGTTAACTAATTTGAGGTTAGATTAGGTTACTTTTCCATCCTTTGTACCAAAAAAAGTAGGGAGAGGGGTTGAGGTTAACTAGTTTGAGATCATTTTACTCTAAAAGTGGGGATATACTTCTATCATTCAATAATATCACCATTTTCATTATTATTCAATAAATATCTTAATATAATATTTATCATTCCATAGAAATACCGCTATTCACATTTTCTTTCAATAAGTATCTTCCTATTTTCCGTTATCATTCAATAAGTATTTCAATATAATCATTATCTCACTATTTTTATATTCACTCCATAAAAATTATTTTTTTTAATATCACATAGTAAATTTAATATATTCATTATTATTAAATACATTTCAAACTATTCCATTATCATTCATTAAATTAATATTTTAATTATATTTCAATAGATTTCCCACTATTTCCATTATAATTCAACAATTGTCTTACTATATTAATTATCACTAAATACATATACCACCATTTTCATTTCCACTCAATAGGTTTCCCACTCTTTCCATTATCATTCAATAGATTCCTAATTATTTCCATCATCAATTAATTTAATATGTCATTATCATTCAATAAATTTCTTACCATTTCCACTATCATTTAACAAATTTGTGTATATTCATTATTATTTAATACATGTCCCACTATTTACATTAACACTCAATGAATTTAATATATAATTAATTATCATCTATGTCGTGTGAAGACAACTTAAAAGGATTATTAGTGGTGACATCACAGTTGTACATAAGCATATCCCGTACGTAGCTTTAGAGTAATAATTATAATATCATTATCATTCAATATATTTCTTACTATTTCCATTATCATTCAATATATTGAATATATGCATTGTCATTTAACAGATTTTCTACTTCTTCCATTATAATTCAATAAATTCAATACATTTATTATTATTCAATTCATGTCCTACTATTTCTAATATCATTCAATCAATTTATTATTTCCTTTATAATTCAACAAAATTCCCACTATTTCCATTATTATTCTATTTAATGTACATTTCATTAAATTTATTATATAATTATTCATAATTATCATATTATTATCATAATTATTCAATAGATTCCCACTATTTCCACTACCATTCAATAGATTTTCCACTATTTCTATAAGTATTTCTATTCCATAAGTTTAATATATTAATTATTACTCAATAGATTTTTCACTATTTCTGTTATTATTTCATAAAATTATTATTTTCATTATTATTCAACTGAGTTCCAATTATTTCCATTATCATTCAGTAGCTCTTCCACTATTTTATTTCATATATTCAATATTTTAATTAGTATTGAAGATATTTCCCTTTGCTTCTATTATCATTCAATAAATTTAATATATTCGTTTTCTTCAATTTATTCTAACTATTTCCATTATCATTCATAAAATGTAGTATTTTAATTATTATTCAATATATTTATTTTATTATTCAATATATATCATGTTCTTTAAATATATTTTATAGGTATTGGTTAGAACTGATGAGTTAGTTAACGAAAATGAAATGTTGTAATTAACTTCCATTCATAATACTTTAACTTCAAAGGGAAACAGATCATAACTGTTTGAGATTAAACCTCGTTTCCCTTAGCATTTGTGAGATCGATTAACCAAACAATAAAAAATTCTTTATTCAAATATTGGTGCACGGAGTAGAAAATCAAACAACGGGAATTAAAGACTGAAACGTCAAGATCGGGACCGAGAGTGATTAGGCCTGATCCAATTATTTGTTGCCGTTACCATCTATCCAAGCTCAAGGTAATTCACAAAGCTAATATTGTCTTTCTTCTTATTATTTCAATTCAACGACCTACGGTATAGAAATATATAATTTCGAGATTCAAATCCAGATCAATGACCACAATAGGGTCGGAAATTATTTCTTTTCTCTTTGTACTTTTTCAATTTCTCATATTTTAGACAAACTTATGTGACTTTAAAAATACACTAAAATGGGAGCTTGGGACATCCATTTGAGATCCCAAGATTATTTTTATGAAAGGGAATGTTTATTACACACTGTTAGGGTAACACACTATTAGCATTACCCGGATGTGGTACTCCAGATTACCCACTAAAACCCTAGTCTCCGATTCGAGCCAGAATCCACTCTGGCACTAATTTGTCGCAACACTTTGGGATGTTGCAATCCATTTAGGCAATGAAGCAGCTCTACTTCATTTTAGTATATATTTGTTTACGAAAGAATACCTAACCACTATGAGCCTTTCTGCCTTCTTATTCCTTTTTTCCATCGGTGAACCAATTGCAACTCCACATATTTCTCAACTTGTTTCCAATTGTTTTCTTTGTAGCACCACTTCAACGATATTATGAGGAGTAATTTCTCCATTGGTGTATACAAAATTTCCTCTATTGATGTGTGTTATCACTATCACTTCTAAAATCCAATCAGATTGGACTATCTGTATTTCCAATATCTCTGGAATAGTCGTGGCCAGTCGTAATAAAAATTGATCACCCCATGAGTTCTACTTATTCACTTGTAAAAGTATTTTATTAGTCTGGCTGTCTATATTTTCTTGAATTAGTTTCGACTATCATTTCTGCCGCTGTACCATAATTGAGGATCTTGCCTTTCTCCTATTGTTCTGTTTGACACTTGTCTCCCCCCACTCTATATTGAAATTATCTCCAATACTAATAGAAAAGCTTATCTCCCGTTGAATAATAAAAAAAACTATAAGGCTCCCATTCTTTAGGTGGCACGAAAAATGCGTACAACGAAAAATGCGTACAACGAAAAATGCGTACAACGAAAAATGCGTACAGCGAAATATGCGTACACTAGGGAACAACTACAATTGACGAGGGTAAGTGGTAAATTTTATAAGCGAAATAAGCGTACAAACCAGAGAGCTTCCAAGAACCCCAGGTCAGCCACCCCTTCACGCGGAGTGAAGGCATTATTCCCAAGAATGCCAACCCCGGATGCGTCACTGGGTCATTCCAGTTGTCACCCCAGGTCATCCACCCTTTCACGCGGGCCGAAGACATTATTGCTAAGAATGCCAACTCTTAATGCGTCACTGGGTCACTCCAGTTGTCACTTTGCCTTTAACTGTCGTGGGGATAAGGTTAGATTTGGTTAGGTTAGGTTAGGTTATGTTAAGATAGGTTAGGTTAGGATAGGTTGGGTTACTTCCACTTTAAGAAATATGGAAGTAACCCGCGAACGCCTAAAGGTTGTACGAATTTTTCGCCTGTCAAAATGTTCTGACGTCATAGCTTATCCTCGTCATCTGTCAAAACTTGATCATGTACGCAACTTTCGCAAGATTTCTGGTGTACGCATATTTCGCTTTACCTTTTCATTTGTGTATTCATTCTTTACACCAATATTATATTTCTCCTATATTTTTCAATTCCGATAGCGTCCGCCAAATTCCTACCCCCGTACAATAACGTTGAGTGCCCAACAGATTTTAGGAGTCAATGCTTGCAAGTTCTCAGTCAATAGTTTTTTACTCTATTTTGAAATGCCAAAAATTTAAAAAAACTGCTACTCTAACTGCAGCTGGCATTTAGCTGGAATAAGTTCGAATGGTCCTTTGTATGATTCGTAAAACTTATTAAAAATAAATTTATAATTTAAGTTCATTTAACAGTATCTCGATTCCAAATAGAATATATTGACCATGGAATAAAATTCTAGCTCATTAGTCTTAGAGTACAGATACAGTACAATAAAGCCTTAATCATTATTAATAAACACTTAATTATAGACACCATAAGAACAGTTAGTCTGTTGCACCTTTTCCACGCATTATCTCAATAAATATAATGATTCACAATTTCTACAAGAAGTTTGTTTCATAATGTGTGTGATCTACATGAGTTTTGTTGTAGTTTGTATATCAAATGGAATTATTACATATTGCATCAAATCTAGAGGGTTTAAAATAGTGTGGGGGGTGAAAAGTGATTGCCATCCATTATCTGACTAACGAAAGTTCCCATTTATTAAATATTATGCTAGTATCCCGCGGACGATTTTAAATCAAAACTGCTTTTAGGAGTGGAAGGTAGAAACAGAGGTTAATCCCAAATTTATGAAAATATTTGACATATTTCGGGTTTTGACAATAAAAGTTTGAGCTTAACGGTGTCAATTTAAAAAAATATATATCTAATATAAGGAAAATTACATAAAACCTTGAAAAGATAAAATCGTCTATGAGATATTTGGTGTTTCGACAACAACAAAAATATAATAAATGAATATATATATATATATATATATATATATATATATATATATATATAATGAAATCAGCTGTGCCAAATACAAAAATAATATTCTTGAAGATAATTACATAAAATCTTTAATAGATAAAATCGTTCTAAAGATATTTGGCAAAAAAAAAGGATTGAACTATGTATGTCAATTTTTAAACATATTTAATTTGAGTATTATTATATGAAGACTTTAAAAAATAAAAGACTTTTAGAAATATTAGGGGTATTGGCAAAAATAAAAAAATATCGTCCTAAAACTTTCAATTAAAAAAAATTCGAATGTCAAGAAAATTACATAAAATCATGAAAATGTAAAATCGTCCTACAGATATTTGTGGTTTTGAAAAAAAAATTAAATTGAGTTAAACTATGTCATTTTTTTTTTGAGGAAAATTACATAAAATCTTTAAAAGATAATATCGACCAAACGATATTCGTGGTTTATACAACAAAAAAGATTGAGCAAAACTTTTTTTTCTTTTTTAATATTCTAATTTGAGGAAAATTACATAAAATCTTTAGGAAAATAAAATCCTTCAGGAAATATTTGGGGTTTCGACAACATGAACAAAAAATTTAGCTCAGGTGTATTCATTTTTTTAAATATTCTAAATTGAGGAAAATTACATAAATTCTTTAAAAAAATAAAATAGTCCAAGAGAAATTTAGGGATTTTTACCAAACATTTATCTCAGCTGTGTCATTTGATAGATTTTTTTCATGTAAATTAAAGTTAAGATATATTTTAGTAAGTAATTATACACAAATAAATATGTGATTATGTTTTGTTGTGAGACAAACTAATCAATTTAGCATGTCCCATATAGGTTAAACAAAATATTGTTACATTATAGAGATTACGAAGAGAGTTATTTCATTGTTTGTGATCCTTTGTATAATAATAGTGTTTATAAATAGTTATTAATTTTTTTTCCATCATAATATGTACACACAATTTAATGATAATATGTATGTTTACTTTTTATATGAATGATAAAGGTGTGAAAAGTCTCAAAGTCGTACAAAATCCACACAGATCTCGCAGGATAATATAATTCCTATCGGAGCTTGTATCGTAAATCCTAGTGTCGTATAAAAGGATCAAAATACACACCATTTATTTCAGAATCCATCGGAGCAAACGTTTCGTCACATCTCTACGAGATAAAATGGCTTAAATCGACTGTATAGGTTTCAAAATAGAATCAAATACAAATGGAATGAATTATATGAGAGGAAAAGGGGAAGACATAATTTTTTCGGTTTAATACAGTGCAAATAGTGATCGATGTTCGTTGAGGCAGGTTTTAATTGTGAATAACATATGTTGTATGTCGGAGAAATGCAATATTAGTTTTGTACTCGGTTTGATGGCAACAAATAATTGGATGCGAAATCATTCTCGATCTTGACTCTTCAGTCCCTAATTCCCGCTGTTTGATTTCAGAGCCATTACGCGATGGCGTATTATTTGTACGTGTATAAAGCTTCTTTTATTGTTTAGTTAATCGATCCCGCAGAGGGAAATGAGGTTTATTAGTGTTCCGTCCAGATTGGTATTTCAAAATACAAATTTATTTTCATATTCAATTAGGAAGTCACATATCGGTTCTTTGTACAGTAATGGCTTAATCACATTAAATAAACATTCAATTTTAATGGAATTATTCTTTTGCATTAGTTACCCTGTTAAAGCAGGTTCTCATTGACTCTGTTAGAAAGTGATAGGTCCCATTAACTACAATTATGGATAAAAAAATAATTAAAATAATATCTATTTATTGATATGGTTAAATCGTAATGCACGAGATTTCAAGTGATACACTTAGAACATGAAAAAAGTGAAAATCGACAAAATAACCTGAAAACTAAAACTAAAAAACAAAAAATAACATAAATGAAAAGCAATTGAATTCTCAAATATAAAACTTCGGTTCTTCAGAGCCTCACTTTAGTGAGTACTGGCTTGACAACCGCGAGGGATCCCAGCTGGATCTATACCTTTTTTAATGTAGTCTTGGGTTATATCCCTCTCTTTCTTCTTTCCTAGAAGGTCTTTCTTTATTAACTCTTGGTAATGTCCTACTCTAAGGGCTAAGGGTGTTTATTGTATGTTCTTTTCTTCCAATTTTTTAGAAAGCGAATATGACCGAGAGGTTTATCGCCTTTAACCAACAAAAAAAAGATAAAGCTATCGTACAAACCTATCAGCCAAACTAGTGTAGAAATAAGACATTTTTGGATTCCGTTAATAAAAACTGAATAAAAATTGAAAATAAAACTATCTCTACTTTTTATATAAGGCGGAAACGTTTTCGCTTAAATCTCAATTATGAAGCACAACTAGGTCACAAACTAAACTTTTGATAGAGAAGACCAAAGTTTGTTATACCCGTAAACTGTTATGTCATCAATCCATTGGCACACAATCCTTATTAGTTAGCTGACCACTTGTTTGATGTCCCTTGTGTATTGCTGTTCTGTGACTTAATTTTTTATTTTGAATAAAATAAAGTTATTTTGAATGATCAGGCAAGCCTGGGTTCTCTTCTTAGACTATTAGTATTAGTTTTAATTTCATTTTCCAACTTAGGTTAGTGTTGTGTTTATCACTTTTTTTCATTTTCTAGATATATAACTACATAACAGAAGTGTATTTACAAAACTTAGATTTACAGTTACAGTCGTTATGACAAAATAAATTTTTAAAATGTGCATTAAATTTCAAAATGTTATTTTTGGAGAAATTAGTTGTATCAATGTTTGGTATTGCAATATCTTTAAAGTAAAATCTTCAAGAATAAATTAAAACACATTACATTGTTGTTTGATCAGTAATACAGGTGGCAAAGCAGACAGTATTTACACGTCAAAGGATGAACATTTTCATCAAACAAATTTTATAATTACACTCATTATTTAATTAAACACAAAATTAAGGAAATACTTAATAATTACAAAGAAATAGAATAAATTAATGATTATTCATAATATGTAATGTCCTATTGGTGATGTTGTTTTAAAATACTACTCTCAGATCAAGAAGTATTTAGATAGTTCAAAAGAAGTTAAACATTGTCTGGATTGAGTAGCCATATTTCATCTTAAGGGGTTGACGTCCAGCTAATTTTTGAATAACATTCAATGTTTGTTTTTTGGGTTGAAATGGTAGACTGATATCTCCTCTTCAAGAAACATTATATGTTTCTTTTCTTATAATTACAGATGTTTTTAAAACTTTTATATAAGTCCCAATAAAATTTTAGTATTTTTACAAGACTTCAATATTTAATATCAAGGTTTCATATAAAAAAAGCTTTATACAACATATAGTATACACTGCCCTATTTTTCTCAATAACAAAATATCCAATTTGATGAAGAATAATACCCGTAAACCCACCATACTCTACAGGATACTACAAAATGTATATTTTAAAGTTTTGAGTTGATATTTTCTTTTCAAAATCTTACTTTTTAGTGTTTTTTGCAGTTTCTCAGGAACTAAAACAGACAGAACCTCGATTTTTTTACCTAAAAGATCTATGTTTTATGCATATTTTAATAAGGAGAAAATCAATATTTTTCAAACGATATATTAAAAGTATTTTCAAAAAATATCAACAGCAATTATCAACTGTAGCAAGCTACACTTGTGGAAACCTTTGTAACCAAACGAATCAAAACAAAACTTTCCACAAAAAAAAAAAAAACACCTTATTTGTGCAAGACAAATACAAGACGACGCGAGGTCCTCAGCTGCTACATACACACAAACCCTACTGACAGTGAACTTGTGATTTTTTGAGGAAGGTTGTGTTTGATTCGTTTAGTTATCAAAAAGTATTTTTTATAAAAAATAATTTAAAATAATAAAAATTGATAAAATCAAAAAAGCTTTTATTAAAATATGCAGAAAGAAACATTGTACGAGAAAAATGTACAGCTCTATCTTCATATGGACGCGTAACGCCCTTAAACTGAAAAAAGATTATTTTGTTTGAAATATATTATTATATTTGAAATTTATTATATAGTTTTTAAAACTTATACGAACAGAATTTATTTAAAGGGGTAGATTTTTTGAGGACTTGGAAATTTATTAATCATATTTATTGCCAGAACATAATCTGCATATCAACGTCAGGTTAATAGTACAGTTATTAAACAATTTTCCTAAAAAATATACAATAATAGAAGTAAAACTATATAAAATAGATAATACAACAAATAAATAAAACTATAAATTCAAAAATTATACAAAAAGTTATAAGACTATATAAATATCTCAAGAAATACATAATAGGCAATTTATAATTTTTATTCTCACTTTTATAACTTATTTATTTATAGATATTGTTTTATTTTATTTTGTAAATCTTTTCAATTCCAATTTATTGTAGCCTATCATATCAAAACATTTAATGTGTAATGTCATATATAGTCCTATCCATAAGAGCCCCCTTATTAATATATTTTTTCTTCTTTTTTGTAGAATTTTAAGTCGCTATATCCTGACTTGAGTGACAAGTTACGCTTTAATATTGGAGAAAATGGTTAATTTTATATATAAACTATAATCCTATAGAAAATTCCTTATATAGAATCTTAGTGGAGTATAACTAAACATTTTAATCCATATATACGGAAACACATACATCAACTACCAGATTTCATTAAAAGATAAAAAGTGTTATTTTAAACTAAGTAAAATTATCTATACTGTTTACATATTGAGACGTAATAAGTTAATATTTTAAGTGGTGTGGTGTAAATTTTGTACGCGTTTATAATTAAAGCTGCAATAATGCAAATTACATAAAAGTAAAAAAAAATTTAATGTATAGAAAGGAACTCTATCGTACAAAGAAAAATGAGTTGTATACGAAACTGGCGTAAATGCGGGTGTGGGTATGCACGGAAGCAGAACATCGCGGAAGACAATGGAATTACGTTTAATTATCCATTTATAAAGTTTGTAAGATATATTCATACAATAACCATGTCTCATCACAAAGATTTCTTTGCATTTTCCGAAACAAATCCACTCCCCCTACGCTACATCCCCCATAGATATCATTACGTTAAGTAAAAATATATAGGCATAATTAAACTGAAGCATTAAAGTAATTAGAAGTCTAAATGACCGTGTTAAAAAGATAACCAGCTGTCGCTTTGAAATAATGTTTCTTCTTTTTCACTTTTACAAACAGTATGTAAATAAGAGCTAAAAAAGTAGATTCGTACGAACAAAAAGAAAAGAATTAACGGCATTTGAAAAAGGCATAATATTAATAGTATTGCTGAAGTTAAAAGCAGACACTTCTATCACGATACTCGCATTGAAACTCCCCCTCTCTCTCTCTCTCTCTCTCTCTCTCTCTCTCTCTCTCTCTCTCTCTCTCTCTCTCTCTCTCTCTCTCTCTCTCTCTCTCTCTCTCTCTCTCTCTCTCTCTCTCTCTCTCTCTCTCTCTCTCTCTCTCTCTCTCTCTCTCTCTCTCTCTCTCTCTCTCTCTCTCTCTCTCTCTCTCTCTCTCTCTCTCTCTCTTGTGGAATTTACTTCCAGAGGCACTTAAATCTGTTGACAGTCGTGTCCAGTTTTCAAAATTACTTAAGACCTTCTTTTTGAATAGAATGGATTTGGTGTCCTCGTCCCTGGGTGTGGCGAAAAGTTAGTTTTTTTTGTAATAAGTGTGAATGATTGAAATAAGTATTTGTTACTTTCTTTAGCTTTTATGTAGTAGCTTTTTTGAACACTCTGGTTACTATCAATAATATTATTCATATCACCAGAGTGTTCTACTGCTAAACTAACGTGTGAAACTAAACTAACAAAAAAATGATAACACCCCTAAAACTCTACAGGTGTATCAAACCTGTTTGATGCCACTAAGTCATTGATCTGAGGGATGATATGACCGATACATTACAAACATACATGTATTAGCTACTACCTACAACTAGTCTGTGTTAATGTTGTCCTTCTTAAAATACTTGAAACACAAAATTAAATAATGTAAATAAACAAAGTAATATCCATTTAAACAAACAAAAAATTGTCATTAATTCCCTAAAGTAATGTTTGATCTTCTTTTCTTAGTTTACTACTTTTAGTTTAACTTTCCAACGTAGTTTTAATATACCTGTCCTAATTCGTCTTGTTTTATTTTGACGAGAGTTAAACTATACTCTAAAAAACCTTGTCTATTAATGTTTACATACACAAATGAGGACACATCTAGGAATAAATTATATATATATATATATATATATATATATATCATTTTCTCGTTTTTCGGGACGATGTAAACAATTTTGTTATTAGTCTGTGTCTAATGATAATTGGACAACGTAAACTAAAAAAAAAAAAGCTGCACCAGTTATTCATGAGTTACAGATTTCATGAGTCCTAATTCGATATATATTTTTAAGCCGCTTGTTCTTTTGGGAATAAATTATTCTTACTGGCTTGTATCGATCGATTAGAGATACATTTCTTCAGAACGGAATCGGTAAATATTAGGCTATCATGTTCGATCTCCTCCCATTCCGTGGTTGTTGTTTGTGATTGCTCAAAGTATATGAAATCACGCTAAAACCTGATCTTCGTGACCACGGATCATTTACTGCTGTTCAATCACATACACTGTGGCGATTTCTTCCTATCTATCTACCCCACGCACACATCTCTATCTCTTTCTCTCTCTTTATTTTCTATAGAAAATGACTCATTTATATCATTTATTTTCATTTTTTCCTACTAGCCTGAACCACTTGGATTAAGAAAAATATTTAATATAATATTTAGTGACGCTGTTAATACGGATGATCTGATCGAGGTTTCTGCATCCAGGATCATTCTCAAAGTTTTAAATTGAAGTAATAAACTTAGAACAAGAGAAATGTGATAATAAACAACGTAGTAGCCTATGAAACTCAAACTAGTAATCTAAAAAAGGGACCCAAGACTGAACTAGGCCTAAACGGAAAAAATAACTAACACTATACCGGGTGATTCAAAATCTGATTCTGAAAATAAAAATGTGAAAAATGTTTATATATACATAGGTCCGGAAAAGCTTCGTTTACCGTCTGTCCGTCATTTTGTTATTTTAAACCTAAAAATATATCTATCAAATTATAGATAAAATAATGAGTGAAGGTTTGGTAAACATTTACCAAACCAGCATACCAGAACACCAATATTTTATTTCGATTATTTTTAAAATGGCGGACATTTAAAAGTTTTAAAATCGGATATCGTGAAAACCATAACACATTACGAAATATTTAAGAGAAACGAAAAATTTTCTCTTTCCACAATTTTTTTTTTCTTAAGTAGGTCAAAGGGTAACCGAGTTAACTACAAAAACAACATAATTTCTTGATAGTTGTTTACAACACCTAAGAATAACCTAAACCAAAATCCTATGAAATTATCATAATTGTTAATATTATAATCCATTGACCAAAAAGGTACCAAAAATCAATTTTTTTCCTTTAACAATTTCTAGATGATGACAGGTGTTTATATACTAATTTAAATATTTTATAATTTTTTTCCATGAATTTGTAAAATCACATATTGACAAATAAATTTATCAGGTTTAATTTCCCACAAATTTAGTTTGAAATTTGTATTCCTTAAATGTACTTTTACCTACTTATTCTAAAAAATATATATTTAAATTAGTATTAAAACACAATTTTTAAACTAGTAATGGAAAGATTTTCATTTTTGATACATTTCTGGGAAATGGATTATAAT
Organism: Aphrophora alni; assembly: GCA_963513935.1. Taxonomy (NCBI): domain Eukaryota; kingdom Metazoa; phylum Arthropoda; class Insecta; order Hemiptera; family Aphrophoridae; genus Aphrophora; species Aphrophora alni. Next base: position 111,577,533 of record OY740765.1, read on the forward strand.
ATTATTATTAACAATTATCGTAATTCCATAATATATTGTTTAAGTAATGTTGGTTGTTGTACACAATTAACATGAAATAATGTTTCAATTTTTGTTGATAACTTGGTTATTCTTTGACCTAAATAAAAAATAACAAAACTATTATGATTTTTATTAACAGAGAGAAAATATTTGTCTCTTGTAAATATTTTGTAATGTTAATGGTTTTCAAGATATTCAATATTAAAAGTTTTAAACATCCGCCAATTTGAAAATATACAAAATGAAGTCTTGGTTTTTGTTATAAGGTTTCTAAATAATGGATTTACTAAATCTTTACGCAATATCTATTTCCAAAGATACAATGTTTTTATTTATATATATATATATATATAGAAACACGAAATGGGATATAGAGGGAAAACCAAGAGTGTCTACACCAATGTTAGTTTAAACTTTTATTTTTTTATTTATACCTCTACCATAAGTTTTCGAGATATTGCCGTGTAATTTTAAATCACTTTGTGTACAAACGTGATCAGGAAAAAAACACAAGTGAACATAACTATAGCGGAATAACACAAGTTGAGCACAGTAAATCAACAAGGGTTGTATACCAATGGCTTTGTTACCTAACGGTTTCATATTCGACGTTAAATATTTCGTTTTAAATTTATACGAAATAAAAGATTTTGTTTTGGAACCATTGTAAAACGTAACATAAAAAGTGCGTGTAACAAAATCTCAACTCAATACCTTATTTATTTCCACAATTATGTTTTTTGTAAAAATAAAAATGGCGTATACACGGGAAACTAAGTTTTTTTTAAACCTATATTTATAGCAACATTTTTCGATTATTTTTATAGTACAACCCGTCCTGAAAGTTTCTCCATTTCTTTGTGAATATTAATGTTTAAAATTATGTTTCTACGTATAACTATAATAATAATAATAATAATAATAATTAATGAGAAAAAGTTAAGACTGTAGAGTCCTCTTTTATATTTAACCTCAGCAAACAAAATAATACATAAATACAAAAGAAACATACAACAGACCGAAAATATGTGTAATAGTACTTACAAATATAATGAAATAATAAAATAATAAATAAAATGATGTCTAAAACAAATAGAATTAAGTATAAAAATAAATCAATATAAGTCTCCAGACAAAACATTTACAAATGGAATATATAAATAGTACTAATAAATAAAATAACAACAACAAAAATATTCTAATAATCGAGATAGAATAAACCGCTCATGCTCTTAAACACATAACCATACAAAATAGTCATAAACCCACATAAAACCCATTACAGCGCCGAAACTATAATATACTTTTTAAACAAATTGATAGTAAATTAGACTTGACTCAATCTTTATCTACTTAATCACGCTTTGATATCTTTAGGTTTATAGAAACAACAATGTGTTTTGGTAGAATAACCAAAAACTTGATTTAAAGTGAAGACGATTTTGTATTTCCAAGAAAATAAATATTAATTATTGATCATGAACACATCAGTAACATAACAGTTTATATATTTATTTTTCAACGGTTTTTGAAAATACATTTTATATTCAAAGTAGAATATATTTAAAAAGAATGGATACAAAATTAGGTACGTCTAAACTTGCCTGTGACGAGGGTACGATGACACAAAACAAAATATATTTATAGATTAAAAAAAAAATAATAATAATAAAATAAATAAATAAAAAACACACACACACCAAGATAAATAAATTTTGAGCTTGACTTGTGAGATAATATTAGATAGAATAAAACTCGAAGTATAGTTATTGTAGATCATGTATCACTGAGGATGGCTACTTTGTCGTTGAAACGCGTTTGATTAAGTAAACGTAATTTTTGTGAGATCCTGTGTTCGAGTTTTATTCTAACATACATTTAACTCACCATTTCTCTGTTCCAAAATGTAAAAGTTCTGCAATTGAAATAAATTTATCATAAAGTTTTAAAAAAGTTTTATTTATGATCCACGATTTTTTTTTTTTTTTTTGTTAATCCATGTAACTTTTACGGAGAATGATCTTATTAAATTATTAGACCTAGAATAGAGTTATGCACATATTTTTAAATTATGTCGCACCTAAAATTTTTTTCTTCATCCAAATGAAATGAAACAATGAAGTACTACTAAAATATTCATAAAATTCCTGACTAATTACCTATTAGAAACAATTATAATTTATTTAAAAGTGTAAAGAAAATAAAACAGGACATTGAGAGAGACTTTTCAAGTATAGTTACCGTTATTAATAACTTAAGAAAAATTATTAAAAAACGTTGAGAAAAAATGTCGAATAAGTGGTGTTAAATTTTTCTTCATAAATCATCAAACTGTGTGCTCCAAGCATTAATGTTATTTGATAACTTTTACTTACTAGTAATTTCCTCTTTTATTTTCTTTGAACTTTTACCATCAAAATGTTGTTACTAATCATTGTGATGAACTAAAAACTGCACCAATGTATTTGGTTTTTATATGCTTTAAAATAATATGCCACATGCAATACCTTTACAGTTTATAATGTTTACCTCCCCCCCCCCATAATTTAGAAGGGGGAGGGCAGAATTTTACTTACAAAGGTTGTCCCACTACGTAACATAAGTTTCAATGTTGTATCTAAGTCCGTTCAAAAATGAAAGGGCCTTATTCTGACTTTTTCATCACTCAGTATATTATTTGTATGGCAACAATTATTAAACTTTCTTTTACCGCTTCCCCGTCTTCTCATTATTTCAACATATGGGTAACCCCTATAGAGGTTCCCTATGAAGATACTTATTCCGGATCAAAATTTTTAATTTTAAATTTATTTGTCTATTATTTGCATCTATTGACGGTCGTTTTGGTAAATGTCTTTTATCGTCTTTTCCTTTCCTTCTGTTTATGAATTTTAATTACTTTTATTGTCTCTTGACATTCCTGAGTGACCCCTCGTGTAATCTACAACTTTTCACACGTAGTCTTGTGTTAAATCCTCGTCTTTCATCCTTTTATCACGTCTCTTTTAACCAACTTTTATTCTCTTCCGACCTTCTTCATTTTCCTCATTTTTTATTAGCCGATGATGACCGAAAGGTTTTTCGTCCTTAATCAACAAAAAAAATAACACATTTATTGTTAATATCAATTTTTAATTAGTCGTAGAACAAGGGAATTGTAAAAAGATAGATTTACTTCAATAAATTTATTTATATTTAGTTTATTTAGCAAAGAGTTTCCCGCTATATTTTGTTGTACTTCGATTCTTACTAAAATATTTACTTCTAAGTTATGAAATACAAGTAAATTTTATACAATACAGTCGGTCTCCTTTTTGAAGTGAATACTTCTTTACGCCCGGTAGGCAATTTTTGTGTGCTGTTAAATCGATGTGGTGAAAGGGAAAATCGTCACGATATCTAGCAGCTGAGGCTTAAATAAAGTAAACATCAGAGATATCCAATTGAAACAGCTGATTATTTTTCTATGTAAAATTTAATTCAGCTGGACTTATGTAGAAGACATATTGGTTTGCTGTTATGCATTTAATTAATTTTTTTTAAATCTTGGTAATTTACTAGAATACACAAGAGCTTTTCTTTATCATATTATATTTATTTTATTATCCGTTGAAGGATATTTTACAAGACATCGGTAAAAAAAATTATTAAACGGATCTTGGTAGTTTACTAGAACACACAAGAGGTTTTTTAAATCATATTTTAGGCCTATACGTTAAAGGATATTTTACGAGATTGCGGTAAAAACTTTTTATGTATAGGCCTATGTGTTTTTTTATTTGATTTTTCCCTATTTAAATATTATTACTGTTTACAAATAAAAATTAAACTACAAAATTACGAATACAATTATGATATTAAATTTTTTAAATAATAAATAATTATATTTGAATAATTAAATTTACATTTCAAAATATATATTACTTAACCTCGAGATAATCAATAAGCTAATATGGTAAAATCAGGGTTTAAATAAGTATTCACTTCTAACACGCGTAGTCTCTACGCACCCAAGGGGCTCACTTGAGTGGGTACGGATTTGGGAATCCCGAGATAACCTAGCTGAATCTACACCTTTTTTTGAACTAATTTGTTACATGTTTCTATGGTGTCTTTTGATATTATTTAACAAGTCCTAACGTAGAATTTTCTCCAGATTTGAAACATAACAGCTACGATCATCGAGGAAACCTTAAGATTTGAAGATTCAAGATCATTTCTTGTGTTCACACTTTGCAGATCACACAACGAAATTTATTTTGTTTCAATGCTGCCTACAGTTTGCCTTTCAAGATTTATAGACTATTACGTAGCGCAGTTGATTGTGAAAGCTGCCACTATGAGCGCCACTTCTCTCGTACTTGAGAACGTATCTAATAACCATTTCCAAGATTGTTTCTACGGAAAAAGAGATATATTTGTGCGGTATCTGAGGCTGACGGCTATTGATATATTACCGCACAATGTCGAGGGAATATTGTTGCAAATCTTTAACAATAAGTCTTATTCACCTAGAATATTTCACGACTCATAAAAAACACACTTTTCGTCAGTTCTACATTTAAAACGCAACATCTGTCCGTCTATAGTCTTATAATTCGAAAACTGCTAATTCAATTTTCATGCCGTTTTCTTTTCTATGTAGGTAAGATATTTGGTCAAGTATTAACGTTTGTTTTTATTAAATTTATTCAAGAGTGGTAAAGTTTGCACAGGTAATACGAAAACTGTTCCTCATATTTTACGTGTTGCCTACTCTTAAAATATTAAGCAACAACACAAGTATTGTCAGTGACATAACTGGTATATGATATAAACGCTGATTTTAACTAAAAACGTTTTTGAAATCAGTGCAGTAGTCCTCGAGTTAGAATAATTTTGTGCTGTTGAAAAGTAGGAAATTTGTAATTTCAGACATATTTACGCATTTTCCTAAAATTTCCAGCAACATTGTATTGTCAATGATATGAATTGGAATATGATTTACAGGCTAATTGTAACTGGAAAAAAAAAAAAAAAAAAAAAAAAAAAAAAAAAAAAAAAAACCAAAAAAGCAAGCGGAATCAGTGTTTTCTCGTATGTTTTTAACATTTCAGCCACAGCATATATTTGAAAGAATATATTAATTAGAATTATTTAAATCGAAGTAAATTTAAGAAAATTTATGCGGGTTTGAGTTGAAATTGGAGTATTTTAATTTGAGTGACACGACTCTTGAAACGGAATAGGTTGGTCTTGATCTACGGAGTTTCAGGTAGCATATTCGTGTGTGAGCAGCAACCTCTACCTTCTAGCGCTTAATGGTAAAACTAAAAAACTTAGAATAGGCTATTCTGAATTTCACACACTTAATAAATAAAAAAAATGAAAACCACGCGAGTGGAACGGACGACAAATTATGGATAAATATACAAAGCCCGAGTTCCAAGCGAGCATAGTTGTTGCGATTTAAGCTACTTTTTATATAAATATCTAGGAGTTGGATAGTAGTATTACGTTAAAAATACGCAATCATCATTAGCATAAATAAATCCCCTTTGTTATCTATAATTGCATTAACTACTAACACTTTTATATAGATTTGACTTTAATTTTTACTTTTCTTATTGTATAAATGTTATTCCAAAATCTGATGGATCAGGTTTCGATTGTTGTATTTTTCCAATGTAAATACAAGCACCTTAACTTAAATCATTTATGAAACAAAACATTTTGATAAAAAGTTTCTTCCAATATCATTTCAAAATGGCTGCCCAAATTGTCAGTGTTGTGGAATTGATTTTTTTCTATCTTAAATATGCTAATCATGTTATAAAACAAAACTAACAAGAATCACCGTTAAAATAACTTTAACACTATATAAAACATAACCACTTGTGAGAAAGTTTATCCATAATACCCCAACTTGGACATATTGATATATCCGTAAATCAAAAATTTCAAATAACACGCTAGAGGACGTTGTACATCATTTTAAAGATCATTAAAAAACATTTTCCCAATTAAAAATATTTCTCTATATATTACTTTGAATGGGAGATCAAAGTGTACTTTTTACATTTTTTTAATGTTACATAGTCCTTTTCTAATTTTCTAAATATTTAAAAGTCCGAGTGGCGTTTCAAAATGTATCAGCAACGATAGTATCTTAAATAATAATCCAACAAAAATACTCTTCCCCTGTTTAATTAATGACGTAAATTTCATTTATAATTTTCTTGTTAAAGTTAATTTTGTTATTTTATATTATATTATATTATAATACAGTATATATTTATTGTTCCCCTACAACTGATACAAATAATGTTTATAAAACAATGAAACCTTTTGACAAAAATTAAATGCAGTTTTAGATATTGTATAGGCTCTGCAAATAACTTTACGTGTATAAAGATGAAATAAAACAAAGCTTACGATAATTAACTACTCTACTCTCTATTGATAGTAGAATTAAGGAACAATGACAGCCCGAGGTATTTCAAATAACTGTTTTGACCGTTAAAACACATACTTTATTTTAACACTTCAGCTCAAAGTAAAAAATGTACTGCAGCCGACCAAATTCATATACTACTACAGTATAAAAAAAGTTAAATTTCAAATATTTTTGTGAATAGCTGGATGTAGGGGGGAGAGAGAGAGAGAGAGAGAGAGAGAGAGAGAGAGAGAGAGAGAGAGAGAGAGAGAGAGAGAGAGAGAGAGAGAGAGAGAGAGAGAGAGAGAGATCAAACCGATTTAGCCACTGTACTCAGCGTTGAAAAACAATATTTAAATTATTAATCTGTTTAATCAATTGACTCAAATCTAAGATGGTGGTCTGAAACTGTAAACATCACTAAACTAAGTATTTTTCTTCTTTTTGTTGTTGTTATTTAAAGACAGAATATCGTCTTTAAAAAAATAAGGAAGAAAATAGGATAAAATAATGACCACTAGCCCACGAATTATCTAATAACCTCAAGGTCGGAAAAAAAACAAGAGTTGGTCAAGAGAGTCTAACTCAAGGATGAAATTTAGGGATCCAACCCAAGATTACGTGCAAAAACGGAAAAAACGTGAAGATCTAGATAAGTTCCCTCGGGATTGCCAAGCCCCTATTCACAAATGTGACCCTCTGAGAGTAAAACACTTAGTATGCAGAATCAGGTATAAACTTCATTTGGTCCTAAATCGATGTTTGTGAGAAAAATTAGCCCAGTACATGTTTAAAGAAATAAACAATTTCAGTGAACTTATCAATATCATTTCATGAAACATCATACAATTTCAGATACTGTCCTAGCGTGACCATTTAATGAATGTTTTCTTGTATGATCTGCAGCAGTAGAGACGTTTGAGATGCAACGTACAAACTTAGAGTCTCTTTTTTCCTTGTTTGAAATAACCACTTGGTTATCATAAACAAAAGAAGAAAAAACTAAATGAAAATTCTGAATAACGTCAGAGTCGGAAAAGAACCAAAGTTGGTCAAGAGAGGCCTGATATGGAAGATGAAAGAAGGATCTAACCCAACACAGAGAGTCCTTGGGGATTTTCACACTCGTACTCACTATAATGAACCCCAGGGTGATTCTTAACGTCTGCGCCTACACGTAAAAACCTATACGTCTTTTTTTACGAATTTGTTTTTACCGTGACATCAATCTGGCTCGAACCTACGTAGTCTTTAACTAGTCCAAAATACAAAGATATAATAAGCGTGCTTTCTACTAACTGAGCTATTTCCTATTCAATTTATCAAAAAAATTATGAATTAGATAAATTTGTTCAATTATGACTGTAAATTGTGATTGTTTCCTGTCAATCGGTTTTTATTTCTGTAGGACAAGACAACAATATTTTAACATGTTTGTTTCCATCGGCTATAAGTATTTCTTTAAATTTATACATAAGTGTTGTGTCTGAAATGCCCCAGAACACCACAAGTTTTACTGATAAAAATAAAAACTTAAGATTTTCTGATAATGTTTGGGGCTATCTAAATTATGTTTTTAAATAAATATTATTTTTTAAATATTTTTAGGGGTCGGTCTTGGGGTGGAACTAAAATGTTTTCAAACAGTAACCCCTTTGATTAAACGGATTGAATGGTTTGATATGACAACCCTAACTCAAATGCCGGCCAGAAACTACGCACTTAAATACGTTATTACCACTATTTGGTTTAGATACTCAAAATGTTAATTTCATCATTAGGTTCAGATTTTTCCAATATGATGTACATGCCCTCAAGGGGTCACTACAGTGAATAAGGGCATGGCACTCCCGTATGCCCTACCTGGATCTACACCTTTTTTCATGTAGTCTTCTTGAGTTAGAACGTTTCCTTTCATCTTTCCTATCAGGCCTTTCTTGACCAACTCTTGTTCTCTTCTCACCCTGACGCTATTAGAGTGTTCGTATAGAGAAGGCGATGATGACTAAAACATGTTTGCCTTTAAACAACAAGGAAATACAAATCATTTACCATATCTTGAACGTTTTATTTATAATGGTTAAAAATGAATTAAGATGTTCCAATAACTTACGGATACCCTGTATAAATATTAAATTTCACTGATATCATATTCTTATTCTAGGGATTCTAAATTTTGAAAATTACACAAAGTGTGTCCAGTGTCAAACTGTCATAATGAGTCTTAAGTACTAAACTCCTTTAGATAAGTTTTTCTCTGCATCTTAAATAAGCAATTTTACTTACTTTGGATAATTTAACCTGTGATGTTAAATAACACAGTTCTAAACGACTTAATAGGAATTAATCAATAGTTGAGTATATTAAAACTGAATATTACATAAACACGAAAAAGGTCCAGGTTGGCTTTTCTTAAATCTTCGAATTAAAAATTCCACCCTGAAAGTAGCATATCAATAAATGAAATGAAATGTGGGATCAATGTATGAGAGGAAGAGGGGGGTTTGAGGGCAAGCAATTTGTCTCGTGTTTGCCCAGCCAGTCTTGCGTGGGGGAGGAGACAGAAATGCCATTGAATATTTAATGTTTCATTTGAGTTTTGTACTCTAAGCATCCCTTCTCGACGTGCTATCAATAGATTTTTCATCCCGACCTCTCCCCTTTTTTTAACCCTTCGATGGAAAGAAAACCTTAGCCTTTCACGAGAACCTTCAATGTTTGATCAAATGTCATTGATATCGCGAAATAATATATGAAGACCTGTTCACTGTGACTCGTTTGGAAGCGTTTCGCATAAAGGAATACATAAACATTAATGATCTGTAGGATAGAGCCAATGAACGAGCAAAAGCATAATGAGAGACTGAAATATCTGATAGGAGAAGGAATTTGTCAATATTTACTGTAACCCCTACGCGCTGCCCTTCTACATTCAGAATTACTAATACAAAAGTCTGCATTGATGAACAGACTTTTCTGAGGTTGAAATAAATTAACGATGCTAGATCTGTATCAAAAGTAACACGAGTAGGTCGGGAAATGAACCGATGAATTCAAATCCTGCTCAATTCCTTAGAAAGTTGTTATTTATTGCTGTAGACTAAGTTTGCTTCGCTCTTAACAATATTCGACTGTACAAAGATTTTGTTATAAAAAAGACACGAATTATTGACGCATGGGTGTTTTGTTTGGTGCACTTTAGACGCTTGCTTCTAATGGGAGAGAGCTCTTTAAATTATCTGTTCATTGTAACCTGACTTATTATAATATAGGGTCTTTCAAAAGTAAGTTACAATTTAAAATGCTTTTGGCGAAACATTTTTTTACTGATACGCTAGTAGATGGGATTTATTTTTAAAATTGTTATTTTACTAAATGTTGTCTTGTTATCATAGCAACGAGTTTGTTTCACAACAACCGCTGTCTTACAAACACTAATTGAACTTATTCATTGATATTAGTAATGTGCCAGAAACTTTGCAGCAGAGATAAGAACGTTCCGTATCCGTAATGGCCCGTGCACTTTAATAGCCTATTGAAAGCCTGTGGAAAAGTTCGGTTGAAGACAGGAAGAAATCCAGAAGACTTTCAGTTGCTGAAGTCTTATATGAAACAAATGTTATGGTAAATAACACCGAGTATGGTGAATGAAGCGTTAAGAAAATAGTTCAACATTATGATCTCAGTACCACGACAGTATGGTGTTTCCTTAAAAGGCAACTAACAGATTATATATCCTTACAAAATCAAAACGTTATTCAAACTCGAATATAGTGATAAGCCTAGAAGACTTGGAATTTCCTTATTAAATTTCACTGAATAAATGTTGGCTTAGTAAATTTTTTGAACTGAAGCACAAATGGGTGCGTCAACACTCACAATTGAAGAATATGGTCGGTTAATAATCCACTGATAGTTGTTCAACAAAGGCTATATGACGTAACGGTTACAGTTTGGTTAGGTTACTTAGCTAATTTCATTCATGAGCCATATTTTTTTATACAGGTTCAAAATGGACTAACCAAAACAGCCACAATAATAGGACACAATATAAGGGTATGTATGTTTGCCCTTAAAGATTTTACTGGTGCACTGGATGTAACTAAAATTCTCTGTTTCGGGTTCCTTTCTAGCCCTACAGCTAGATGAGTTGTAGGATTTGAAGAGGATTCAAAGATGGTAACTCCTCCACTTCTAGTTGATATTTTCCCAAAGTTCTTGCTCTTTTAGTATATACTGCCTCATAGTCTATTAGTAAGTAACAAGGGAGTTACCTCTCCTGCCTCACAATACCTACAGGCAGTGTCATCTCTTTGACCTAGTTTCTCGAGATGTCCTTCGATCGTGTCATGAGCAAAGAAACCCGTTAATAATCTTAGCGTATTTTTACATAGACTAATGCAAGCCATTGATCTCTTATGGTCATAATTCCCAAGCAGATTCTTAGCCACCCTTGGCCCTTCTATTTCTCTCTCTAGTCCGACTGGTTTCTTCCCCTCTATTGAGTCTCATCCTGAAATAATGTTTTGAGTCTCATCCCAATGTGTCCTAGTATCCAGAGAAGAGCGATTTTGTTACTCCAACCTAGCTCGTTAAGTTTCTGCAAGGCATTCCCAAACCATCTATTAACTGATAATTGAAGAACTCAAAGCTTTGATGGCAACTTGTCTGTCTAACGTAGTTGTGATGTTTTTCTGTTTGTTTCGCCTGTCAAGGTTTTTTTTTGCACACACCTCTCAATAGCGTAAATTTTCACCTGAAATATGCTGACAAATTTTTCTATCATTTCCGAGTACCTGGTCCACGGTCCAAATAATCCGGATCCAGTTTCTTCTTCGGTTTTGGACCCATCCGTGTACCAAACTATGTTATCCTGTGCCAGTAAGTTAATGGATTCATCGCTCACTCAGTACATTGAGAAAGTGCTTCTCAAAATTGTACCTTCTGATTATTGAATCTTTTTGGAGTTCCCAGCAGTCTATTACTTCTTTCTCCGTCACTGGTGAGTTCCATAATTCAATGTTTTCCATTTTCAGGCATATACCTGTTTACTCTGTCTCTACAACTAAATTGAGAGGCATGAGGTCTATTCTAAGTATGACCTTCATAGCTGCCGTCGGGCACGATCTCATTTCCTCTATTTTGCAAATGCATGACAGTTGTTGTGCTCAACTCGGTTCTGCTAGGCCACGCTACCGTCCCATTTATGTGATGATTGGTCTATCATCGTGTAGATCCATCGTATTATCCGCGGTATCAACGTTACTTGAATATGCTTCGGGGTAACTTTATTTCTGAACTGCAAGAGCATGATATTGAGAACACACAATATTCGTACATGATGGACCACCTCCACACATTTACAAACCATTGATAGTCAGTCATACAAATTTTTAGCTATAATTTTACTTTGAACACAATCTGGATTTAATACTCAATGCAAAACATTTATATGTCTAAGCGATAACTTTTTCACCAGAATGCCAACCACAACATATGCATGTACAAAAACTTTGTTCGATAAAACCCTAAATTTTGTTTGATACAATTAGATAAATTACAACACAGGTTAAAGCTTGTAACGCTCTCACTTGACGATGACATCGTAACTCACAGAAAAGTGTTTAATACAAACGGTTTTATCAAAATATTGTGTTTACTTAGTTCAATAGGTTATCGAATATTTTGTTTAAAATAAAACGGTCTTTTTTCTTTAACTGAAATGGAATATTACTCAAATATAAAAACTTTTGATTTTCACATTTTAAATAGTTTATTGGAATGGTAATTTGTTACAATGGCAATTTGTTGAAAACATGTTCATCATTCTCAAAATGGTTTATAATAAAATTGGTTGGTAAATATTTGATTAATTCTTCTTGCATGCCTTTGTATCCTTTAATTGCTAAATTCACCGCTTTAATTCGAACTGTAACTATTTTTTTTTCTTTCCAATTTTCCACCTCTGGAGTAAAACAATTAAAATTGTTTCTTTAAAACACTTAAGTTACGACAATTTAAATCATCTAAATTTAATATCAATATATTGAAGTCTGATAAAAGAGTTGTCAAAATTTTCCGTTTTTCGCTTCCTTTAACATAAACAGTACCACTTACCGATATGTTACGAAACAAAACTTTTATATCACAATATGGTTTGACACCAGAATAGCGACTAAGACAATGATACCATGTTTCCAACCATATCACTTGTTTCTGTAGACTGATTGGTAGTTCACTGAATCCTTAATGCGGTTAAAAAAGCTCTAATTCGTAGATGTCATCATTAGTAGATAAATCGCTAATTCTTTCTCAATGAACCTGCTATTTGAATTTTTAAAGAATTGGAAATCTAAGATATACTACAATATGTTACTGATAATTTATGTCACTCTTCTTACCTATTATACTATATGTACAAGAATGACTCATCCCCAATTCATTCAACGCTGAATGTATACAATTCTCAAAAAGAACACATAAACAAGTATCCGGGCCTTCTATGCATAATGGATCAGACCATTTACACGTGGTATAATGACCAGTTTCAGGTACAAAGTTTGAAAGTCCATAGTTGATTTTATAAGTTTGTGCTTCGTCTATATAAAAATGTACACTTGTTTGTCCACGTGAACAAAGGTTCAAATGAAAGATTAGTCCGGTAAGTTTTTCTTGTGCTGACAACGTCTTATCTCTAGTCCAAATAAAATGAAACCAAGAAATATCTATATTCACCTTTTTTTTATATATAAAACTCCCAACTTATATGTCTTTTCTTCAAAATTTAATCAAAGAAACATTTGTGTCAGCAAGACGCACTAAATCTATTACGTCATCAAGTATGTCATTAATATAAAATTCTTCATGATTGAAAATTTTAAATAAAGGTGATATGACACATTTATCACACCAGTTTTCATATTTCCATATAATTTCAACTAGCAAGTCGTCACTATATATAAAATCATAACTAAACATATGACCTGCTTTTCTTATATCGAATTGTCTTGAAAATAACAAATTCACTTATACATTCACGATACAAAACCCTTTTCATTAGTATATAATTTCTATTAAATGCAAATTTAGGTTTTTTAGAAGGATGATTCATTAACATCATAAAATCTGTATCCGAAACATTATTAAAGTCTATAAGTTCATATATAATCCTGTGTATCACGCTTTAAATTCATCCAAGTTTTATTACAATTTTTTTCAAATATTATTGAATAGACACTGGTAGTTAATCTTTATCTTTAAATCTTTTAATTTGACCAAACACAATTGATATAATCTAACACGTGATGATATAATTATAAAACACTAAACATCATTCATTCACCAACTATTTATAGCTTAAAAATAATGCAATACAATTAATTGATTAAAATAAAAACCTTTACTGTTGGATGAAAGTCACTGAGACTAGAATTACTCTGTAATTGCATATCTAATTTTGATAGAAGATAATATGTTAATTGTTGCAACACACTAATATAACCTGAAGGTTTTCTTAAACATTCAATTCCAAAAATTGATAAATTATTTTTTCTACCTTAACTAATAACTTATAACGATATCGCGTTATCAAATAAATAATAAAATAAAGGATAACAACGATCTCTATAAAAAATGAGTAATTACATGTAACTTATGATATAAAGGGGAAACTAAATTAAATAATAGAAAAATAATGAACAACTAGTATCATCTGGTAACAGAAAATATTATTTTAACAAAAAAAATAATCAAAAGGACATCTGTGCACAACAAATTAGGAGAGAAAGCGTGCAAAGAGAAAAGAAGCCGTTTCGCTAACCTTGTAGTGTACACGTGTTAACGTTAAACAATTTGTAACGGTATCTAAAGGGAGATTTTATGTCACGCAGCTGGATATATAAAAAAAAAGAGAAACCTACAGGGTGAGGGACCTGATGGGACACGCTAGAAAGCATAACGGTACTTCTAAAAAACATGAGAAACCGACAAAAGGAATTAGGTCGGCCAATCGGAAAACAGCCACATGGTGAAAGCAAACGAATTTAAAAAAATACAGCCACTAGAAAAAAAACACAACATCTGGGGAGAAATCGAGAATTCAGCGAGCGAATCGGAGGAGTGAAAGCGAAGGAAAGTTTGGGAAGAAGGGAGAGGTTTTTGGCGTCAAAAATTTGAAGAGGAGTCTAAAATCTGGAGTGGTGAGGAGAGGTCTGAGAGACAGAGAGCATTCTGTGGGACAGAAAAAGGGAGTTAGATTGACCACGAGACTAGGGTTCTCTGTGTCAATACGTCGAGAAAATTAATTAGTTGAATCAAAGTTGAAAAGAGAGTTAGTAGTTTTTAGTCAAAAGTTTGTTGAGATTTTGGAGCAGATTAAAATATTTTGGAAGAATTGTTCGAGAGAAGAGTCGGAAGAACTAATTCATCGCCAGTGGAGACTTGAGGAGGATCATCAGTCCGAATTCCAGGATTAAGTTGTTGGAGATAGTGTGTGGAGTGTTTTGTTTTTTTATATATCTAAATCAAATTTAAAGCCATCGTTGTGTTGTGTGTGGAAAGTGTCTCGTCGATCAAAATTGGAAAGCAGTACCAACGATAAGTACAATTTAAAATTCTTGTTCACTTTAAAATTATAAATTCATTTTTCTAAAATAATTCACTTTAATTGAGCCATAAAAGAACCTAACGACCCTAAAAAGAGATAAGAGAATTAATTAAATAAATTAATAACTAACAAATTGAATAAAGATTATAATAAAGTTTAATTTTGTAAAGGAAATAATTGTTTGTGTATAAAAAAAATAAAAGTAATTCAAATTACAGATTAATTTCATTAAAAATTAACGCCAATTGTGGAAACTTGATGTTTTTTTTAGTAATAAAGTCTAGCATAAGGAAAGACAATTAGTTAAGATAAATTTGTATATTACATAACATTAAGGAATGCTTGTGGAATGAATGAAGATATTTTAGACACTAATGGAATAGATGTACGTTTTTATGATTCTTTGACATGTTGCTTAAATAAATTAAGGTTTGTTTTTTAAGTAATACGTTGTGTCAGGTGTGTTATTTATATTTCCACATTTTGCAAGTTTAGGAACAACTAAACATATAGCAGGTAATTAAAATAATATTGAATTATTAATATCTAATAATAATTATTATTCAAAATATTCAAAATAAATAAATTAACTTAAATAAACATATATATAACGTCTTAAATGTTATATTTGGCTCACCAACGTGTGGCTTTTGTTTAAAATTATAAATCAAGATTAAAAATAATATAACTAAACTTGCGTTTTTGTTATATTTGGCGCACCAACGTTTGGGCAAGAATAAATTAAATTAAATTAAAATAAATATAACAACTAAACGTACGTTTTTGTTATAAACTTTAAAAACTCGTCATATTCTAAGACAGTATTATTTTTATAGAAATATAGTAATCCATTTGTATATCTAAAAATTGATTAAATACTGGAAAGCAAATTGTTAATAGTTTTATATATAAGCCCATAACTCTTTCCTGTAAAACTACATTCGTCTAATTCCATATATTAAACATAATTGACAACTAAAAAAGTACGTCCTGAATAAGAATTAACTACACCATGAATTTTCATATTTGATCTGGCACCCAAGACGTTAATATGTTTTGGATAGCCAACCACAAGTCTTAAAGTCGGAAATTCAAGCAGCAGCAGCAGCAGAGAGAGAGAGAGAGAGAGAGAGAGAGAGAGAGAGAGAGAGAGAGAGAGAGAGAGAGAGAGAGAGAGAGAGAGAGAGAGAGAGAGAGAGAGAGAGAGAGAGAGAGAGAGAGAGAGAGAGAGAGAGAGAGAGAGAGAGAGAGAGAGAGAGAGAGAGAGAGAGAGAGAGGGAGGGAGAGAGGGAGGGAGATGGAGAGAGAGAGAAAGATAAAGAGAGAGGGAGAGAGAGACACAGACAGACAGAGAGCTCTTAATAAAAAGTACAATTTCCTCAGACGGTCTTTGGTAAAGAAAATCTTTTTTTTTAAATAATTTGTTGGAAAAAAGGTGAGTTACTTTCTCTGAAACAACTGGGTTATTATTGAAAAGTAATATAAGTGTAGACTTCAATAACATTTGACGGGCTACCATTTTTGATAGAGAAGAGATAACGAACTCTGGTTTTCACCATTCTTTAAGTTTTTGTAAACACTTCAAAATGAGGTGTCATTTGAAGGGGGTTTACATTTAAAATTTTTGAGTTGCCCCCAAAATCCCCCATTTTTGGGGGACACTCAAAATTTTCAAAATCATAAAATGAAACTTCCTGCTAAGATTGCACGACCACCAAAAGGATATCTCTGTATATTTACTTAGGAAAATATTAGAGGGGGGGGTCTTGACTTTTTATTCACAAAGTATAATAAAACATATATTACATGTGGCACTGAAATATCTGAACACGCTATGTTTATAGAAATTATTACGTATCAAATGTGCCTAATTTGAATGAAATCGGATAGTAAAAACTGGAGATTTGATTTTTTTTTTTATATTTTAATATTTTGCACCAGCAAAAAAGGATTATGCAACACGCAATACACTTTGACTACGAATACTAACCGATATGGGAACGAGTTTGGTGACTGTAGGACCCACCGTTTAGAAGATACGCAAAAATACATAATAATAAACGTCAGTAGTATAGGGAATGCCGGTTCTAGCGCAGTTTTAACATGAGAGTGGTAGGGGAATAGAAAAAGTATTCTGAAAGTACATTATCTAGTAAAGTACCTTATCTATAAAAAAAAAACATTATCTAGAAAAGGATATTATCTAGAAAAGTATATTATCTATCTATGGGAATTCCCCGTGAACGTGTGACGTCACTGCACAATAGCGGAATCTGTTTAGACATGTAACATACTTGTACTGTACCCTCCTGATGAGAACCCAGTTCTATACACAATGAATGTGAATCACACTGCTAATAAACCAAAAGTTTTTTTTTTTTTCAAAACAAACAAACCAACCGTTTTCTCAAAACAAACAAATTAGATCAACTATGCACCTAGAACAGAATCCAGGCAAGTATAAGTTACAATTGTTGTATAAGTATTACTTACATTGTGTGCTGCTACAAAAGGAGATCAATCTAAAGAAATGGAAACAACACCTTGTGCGGTCAATGTGACGTCACCGGAATTTCTGGGAGGAATTGACAAACTCTCACAACTTACATTTTTACCTGTCAAACTTCAAGAGATCAGTTTCAAATTTTTAAAGTGTTGAAATTATTTTCTATTTAACAGTCCTATCACGATAACTTTCCCTATATGTCATTATAAAATTTGTCAGATAACTAATTTTTCGAACAGTATCAACTCTGAATTTGAGTCATGGCTGGGAAGTTTGAAAATCTTCCACTTGATCAATAGGAAACTATTATTTTATGTTGTCCAAATTATCTCAGGATTAAAAATCCATTTTTTGTTTAATTATTTCCCTTGATATCAATTTCAAGGGATCTAACATTTAATATACAAACCTGAATAAGGGTTGAGACTTGAAACAATTAGGTAATTAACCAAGTTAAAAGTTGAATATGTAAAAGTATTTCCAATCGATTGGATTTATGAATTTTCAAAATCGTTGAACATTTCAACCTGGTTGTGCCAATCAACTTCAATGCCTGTCTGATATTACCTCCACTCTCTCTTGATTCTTTTGAACTACATTAAATAGTTTTCCTTGTTCAGGCATGTCCACTTTCCTTACTTTCGTGTTTCGAATCTTTCCTTTCTTTCCCAATATTTGTTTATTTTAAAACCTGTTAAATATTCCTCTTAAACAAAATTCAAAACAACAATTAGTTTCACCTTCTTAGTATATTGTTTGTCTACTAACAACTTTGCATTCAATTTATCTCTCACGTCCTCTCTCTCTCTCCCCCCTCTTTTTCTTTCTTCCTTTCCCTCTCTCCCTCCCTCAACTTTCTATCTTCCTTTCTCTCTCTCAGTCTATCTCTTTCTCTCCGCACACTTAACCTATCCTACATTATATAAATTATTTGCCTTAGTTGAGTCAGGAAATGTTCTATTTTATAGTTTGTAGAAATTGTTCTCCTAAAAATGAATTTGATTTATATAAAATGATACTATTTCGTTATCCACTTTTAATTTATTTTTTTAAATTTGCACTTTGTAATACATGTCTCTTTAGATATTTTCTCACATAACCTACGTTGGACTTTGTGCTACATTTCCCCTTAAATATTTTCACACGTGCTCTATTTTTCATTTTGTAATACACTTCCACTTAGCTGTTTTCTCTCGTGACCTACTTTCCACCATGTAATACATTTCCTCTTAGATGTTTTCTCAGATGATCTGATTTTCTTTTTGTGATACATTTTCAGTTAATTGTTTTCTCCCGTGATCTTCACCTTCTGATACATTCCCCTTATTTGTTACCTTATATGACTTACTTTGCAGGTTGTGACACATTTCTCCTTAGATGTTTTCACACGTGACCTACTTTGCACCATATAATACATTTCTCCTTAGATGTTTTCACAAGTGACCTGCTTTGCACCATATAATACATTTCTCCTTAGATGTTTTCACACGTGACCTACTTTGCACCATATAATACATTTCTCCTTAGATGTTTTCACACGTGACCTGCTTTGCACCATATAATACATTTCTCCTTAGATGTTTTCACAAGTGACCTACTTTGCACCATATAATACATTTCTCCTTAGATGTTTTCACAAGTGACCTACTTTGCACCATATAATACATTTCTCCTTAGATGTTTTCACAAGTGACCTACTTTGCACCATATAATACATTTCTCCTTAGATGTTTTCACAAGTGACCTACTTTGCACCATATAATAAATTTCTCCTTAGATGTTTTCACAAGTGACCTGCTTTGCACCATATAATAAATTTCTCCTTAGATGTTTTCACAAGTGACCTACTTTGCACCATATAATACATTTCTCCTTAGATGTTTTCACAAGTGACCTACTTTGCACCATATAATACATTTCTCCTTAGATGTTTTCACAAGTGACCTACTTTGCACCATATAATACATTTCTCCTTAGATGTTTTCACAAGTGACCTACTTTGCACCATATAATAAATTTCTCCTTAGATGTTTTCACAAGTGACCTGCTTTGCACCATATAATAAATTTCTCCTTAGATGTTTTCACAAGTGACCTACTTTGCACCATATAATACATTTCTCCTTAGATGTTTTCACAAGTGACCTACTTTGCACCATATAATACATTTCTCCTTAGATGTTTTCACAAGTGACCTACTTTGCACCATATAATAAATTTCTCCTTAGATGTTTTCACAAGTGACCTGCTTTGCACCATATAATACATTTCTCCTTAGATGTTTTCACAAGTGACCTACTTTGCACCATATAATACATTTCTCCTTAGATGTTTTCACAAGTGACCTGCTTTGCACCATATAATAAATTTCTCCTTAGATGTTTTCACACGTGACCTACTTTGCACCATATAATACATTTCTCCTTAGATGTTTTCACACGTGACCTGCTTTGCACCATATAATACATTTCTCCTTAGATGTTTTCACAAGTGACCTACTTTGCACCATATAATACATTTCTCCTTAGATGTTTTCACAAGTGACCTACTTTGCACCATATAATACATTTCTCCTTAGATGTTTTCACAAGTGACCTACTTTGCACCATATAATACATTTCTCCTTAGATGTTTTCACAAGTGACCTACTTTGCACCATATAATACATTTCTCCTTAGATGTTATCACAAGTGACCTACTTTGCATCATATAATACATTTCTCCTTAGATGTTTTCACAAGTGACCTACTTTGCACCATATAATACATTTCTCCTTAGATGTTTTCACAAGTGACCTACTTTGCACCATATAATACATTTCTCCTTAGATGTTTTCACAAGTGACCTACTTTGCACCATATAATACATTTCTCCTTAGATGTTTTCACAAGTGACCTACTTTGCATCTTGTGGTAGGCGCTACCTTTTGTTGTTTCAACACGTGACCTACTTTGCACCTTGTGACACATTTCCCTTTAGTTGTTTTCTTCCGTGGCCTACTTTTACACTTTGTAATACGTTTCCCGTTAGTTTTTCTCACGTGACCTTCATTGAACTTTTTGACACGTTTCTCTATAGTTTTGTTTCCTCACATCACCTACTTTGCACCTTATGATACATTCCCCTTTAGTTGTTTTCTCATTTGATCTACTTTGCACCTTTGATACATTTCCCTTTAGTTGTTTTCTCATTTGATCTACATTGCAACTTCTGATACATTTCCCTTTAGTTGTTTTCTCATTTGATCTACATTGCAACTTCTGATACATTTCCCTTTAGTTGTTTTCTCATTTGATCTACATTGCAACTTCTGATACATTTCCCTTTAGTTTTCTCATTTGATCTACATTGTAACTTCTGATACATTTCCCTTTAGTTGTTTTCTCATTTGATCTACATTGCAACTTCTGATACATTTCCCTTTAGTTGTTTTCTCATTTGATCTACATTGCAACTTCTGATACATTTCCCTTTAGTTGTTTTCTCATTTGATCTACATTGCAACTTCTGATACATTTCCCTTTAGTTGTTTTCTCATTTGATCTACATTGCAACTTCTGATACATTTCCCTTTAGTTGTTTTCTCATTTGATCTACATTGCAACTTCTGATACATTTACCTTTAGTTGTTTTCTCATTTGATCTACATTGCAACTTCTGATACATTTCCCTTTAGTTGTTTTCTCATTTGATCTACATTGCAACTTCTGATGCATTTACCTTTAGTTGTTTTCTCATTTGATCTACATTGCAACTTCTGATACATTTCCCTTTAGTTTTCTCATTTGATCTACATTGTAACTTCTGATACATTTACCTTTAGTTGTTTTCTCATTTGATCTACATTGCAACTTCTGATACATTTCCCTTTAGTTGTTTTCTCATTTGATCTACATTGCAACTTCTGATACATTTCCCTTTAGTTGTTTTCTCATTTGATCTACATTGCAACTTCTGATACATTTAGGCCTCTCACGTGTATTTTCTCACGTGTATAATAATAATATATAAATAACCAAACTTTTTATTAATACAATAAATAGTACAGAACAAACCAAAAACACATTTTTAGTAATTCATATATTTCCATATATACATTGCACTTCAGTATAAGCAATAAAAATTTCACACATACATCCCAAGACCAAAAACATTATTATTTTGCGATTTATTATCAATAAAGCGTTTCATGAAAAGCTTGCCTCCTTCCAGAAACACTTACTTATTCGAATACCACCAATTTTAATTTAAAAAATTTAATTCATTATCTAACTCTAATCTGTATCTCTAACTATCTCTCATATAATTTCCACAACCAGCCTATTCATCCAATTTAAATAACTGTCAAAAACAATTACCTTAACCGAATGCTTTTTCCAAACCAAAGGCGCCTAAAATGAAGTAAAACAGGATATTTTGCAACAACTGAACTACCGTTTCATTCTCTTGCAGATTGCACAAAGAAGAAGAGTAGTTCTATAATCTAACCAAGATTTGTACTTTAAATCTACCAATTCTGCCCTAATTTTAATGACCAAAGAGACAACATTGAGATCCATGTTGACGGTAAGGAAGCTTTCGTTACGAGTTCAAGGTCAGGGGGCATTATTGCTGGTAATAATCTAATGTCCTTGACCTAACTATACAATCATCCTTCCCATAGCTTCAATCACACAAGTAAGCTGTGACTGAAACCGGTCCCCTTAAAATCCACTGTATCCGCCAATTCCGCCTATCACTTTCAATTTCTGGCCTCAATACATGTCTTTTATTTACCACTTCTTTCGCCAGAATGTTAGGCCGATCAAGTACTATAACTGCGAGCTTTGTTGTATAATATAAAATCAAGCTAGGAGTAATTACTTGCAGTTTCTTAAACCCCGTTATCAAGAAAATTTCAAATAATGTGGCGTATTGTAAGGCAGTCGAAGTAATATTATTGTAAAATATGTTTGAACTATCTGGATCTGATCACTTTCCTTATAACCTATATTTGTAATCGGTAACACATTTTTGCCCTTATAAAAGTATTAAAACAAGGGTAATTTGCATTTATTGAAACTTTTTTCAAACTTTACTTTTTTGTACCTTATGAAAATATTTTTCCTTAGACGAGTTTTAATATGACCTAAAATAAAATAAATAAATTTTTTTATAGCTTAAATCGGTTCTTAAAAAGTTATAATTGGATGGTTTAAAGTTATACAAATTGTTTTCCCTTATTTGGAGGTGGCCGTCCGAGTAAATTGGAATTAACTATTTATTACGCAAAATAGTACCATTTTAGTTTTATAAAAATATATTCTTTAAAATATACGAAAATATTAGCCTTCAACAAATGTGTTTTAAATGACACGAGTTTAAATTTAATGTTCATTGTTTGGTGTCCAAGTCACTTAGTAAATATAATAAGTAATAAATTATTTTATATTACCTTATAGATCCGTCATGTGACTTTTATTATGTCTTTATTATAAAGACGCGTTTCGGAGACGTATCTCCATCTTCAGTATTATCACTCCGTAGAGGTCGTTAAAACATTAATATCACATAAACATTGACACTACATACA
This sequence comes from Aphrophora alni, assembly GCA_963513935.1. Taxonomy (NCBI): domain Eukaryota; kingdom Metazoa; phylum Arthropoda; class Insecta; order Hemiptera; family Aphrophoridae; genus Aphrophora; species Aphrophora alni. The sequence goes on from OY740765.1 coordinate 111,600,651, forward strand.
CAATTAAATAAATACACATATACGTTGATTTTACTAATTTTTCCGTGCGCACTGTTTCATGTTTGGCGAACTACTATCATCAGCAATGCGAAACACTGCGCACGGAAAAAATAGTAAAATCAACGCATATGTGTATTTATTTAATTGTGTATGTAGTGTCAATGTTTATGTGATATTAATGTTTTAACGACCTCTACGGAGTGATAATACTGAAGATGGAGATACGTCTCCGAAACGCGTCTTTATAATAAAGACATAATAAAAGTCACATGACGGATCTATAAGGTAATATAAAATAATTTATTACGAGTTTAAAGTTTATTGGTCTATTCTGTGAGTTGTTGTTTAACCTGAAAGTTTACACAAACATATTTTATTTGTTTCCTTGTTGTTAACAGTTCTCAAATACAAAAACTCGTCCACTTTCTTTATATCTTGATCTCCAACTTTCACAATTTCCACAGCATCACTTCACACTTTCATGAATTGTATTTGATTTTCTTCTTATTCACCTACAGTTCCATCTTCTTCTCTCGCCACTTATGTCGTCTTCAGTGTTTTTTCTGTCTTAGACAATGGTCTGGTGAATAATTGACAAAATAACATCGCTGAGAGGGAATAGCTCTGCTTTACCCCCTGATTATATCTCAAAACCGACTACCAACTCTCCCTCGTGCATCACTCTTATTTTAAAGTCATAGTACACTGTAATCATATCTAATCGAGGAGATCATATCTTTTAATTAATTTCTACAGTACATCTCTGTTCATGTCGAATATTCTTTCGAAATCCTGGTACAACGCTGGATACGAAACATATGTGGAAGACACACGTAAAAAAGAGAAGGAAGTAAGTGGAGATAAAATTTAAGAAGTGGCAATAGCTGATGGGTCAACACTACCACCTTGCTTTGCACAAGTTACTGTATAAGAAAATTCTGATACCTGCCTTGACCTGCATATCCAACTGTGCATCAAGGGGACAAATATTAGGGTAATATAAAACATACTACCGAAATAAAGTACTAAGGCTCCATCGTACTTTAGGAACGATAATATTCATCCCGACTTAGGAATTAACACATTTGCAATATAAAACGCCTCAAAACAAATCAAGCGCTTATAAACTCACTTAAATGTAGATGTATTACCGATGTAATGATACTGATATAGTATGTTAACATCTAAAGTATATGGTTAATGGACCTGAGCTGTGACAATTACATTAAATATAAGCTACTTTGTAAAATGTGAATTACCTGATACGTTTTATAACTTTGATGTAATGATATTTATTTTTCCAAACAAATTATCATATTTAGGCCTCTTATCAGAGTATTCCACAAAATGTTTAAATGTAAACAATACAAAGAACCCGTTTAGAATATATGAAAAGATTCATGTGACTTCAAAAAGGATATTCCTATGAAATACGATGTTTTAAATGAAACACCCCCTCACTCTCCGAAACTAAGATGATTCGACTTTGAGCACATTGCTGCAAATATATGTAAATGTGATTAGATGGAGTACACTCGACTGTGTATATGTTATTGAAAGCGATCATGACTTGTCAATTATTCAAACGCTTTTGCTCCACAAAGGGTAGACCTCCACCCCTCCCTCCGCAATCCTTATAAATAATACTTTTTCAAATAAGCTATGGTGTATGCCACTCAAATTAGCTCTCATCCTATCTCTCTCAAAAAAAACTTGTGGAAAAACATTTTGTCGTTAAAAAAATCAATAAAGGATTTATAAAATCTTGCCTTTATACATGGGGTATATTACTGTTTAAAAGGCACTTAGTTCTATCTAAGGTGTAAGTCATTATTACATTATATTAATATTATATCTTAAAATTGCTCAATTTATTTCTAAAATAATTTAAATATTTTAAAAATTACATTAATTAAAAAGGATATATATCGTATAATCATTAAAACATGCGAAAAAATAATTTACTGTATTTCAACAAGTATCATACTTCTCATGAAATAAAAATGAATAGTTTAATTTCGCCCAGGTGAATAGGACTTTAGTCAAGTGTATGACGGAATCAAGCTATAGAGAAGCTTTATTCACGTTTTCTATTATTTAAACTAAAGTGACTTTGCAACTACTTCCAACTAGGTGGTAAAACCGATGTTAGCATACTAGCCTTATACTCCACTCTGTGGATGGCTTACTTATAACAACTCATTTTACATGGTGTGTATGAACCGTCGACGCCTTCGTTTGGATGATTTCGAGCACTACACTTGAAACTCTACCCCGGTTTATGACCCTCGAGAAACATATTCCCTATTTTTATTTCATATTGAATTAAAGACAATTCCAAGATCTAAGCAACAACGTCACTGTAGAAAAACTTTGCAGATCTATTCCAATGAGTGACTATCGCCAAACTTATTCCCTGTTTGTATTTTATATTGACATACCGACCACTCATTCATTTACGCATCAACGCCTCCAAACACTATCCTTCCAGACCTGGTCTAGTTTATGGCTCCAGCCAAACTCATTCTCTATTTCTATTTCAAATTGATATACCAACACATCTTTAGCATCCCTCAATACCTCAGAATATCAGACTACCAGCTATACTATAGTTTATGAATCCTGCCACACTTATCTCCTGTTTTTATTTCAAATGCATATGCCAACACACCTTTAGCTACTCCTCAATGCCTCCTAACACTAGTCTTCATGCCCTCTTCTAGTTTATAATTTTACCCAACCTCATTCTTCGGTTTAATTTCATAACGAACTATCAGGTAGGGGCCTACTCATCAACGCCTTCCAACCAAACGTCTTCCAGATCTATTTTTATTTATTCCCACAACCAAACTCATTCTCTGTTTTCATTTCATATTGACATACCAACGACGCGTTCAGTTAATCATCAGTGTATCCGAACACTAGCCTTCTAGCTCTACCTGGGTTTATGACTACAGCCAAACTAATTCCCAGTTTTTGTTTCACATTGACATACCGACAACGCATTTACCTACGCCTCAATGCCACCGAACAATAGCCATCCAGCTCTACTCTGGTATATGACTACAATCAAACTCATTTCCTGTTTTTATTTCATATTGACAAACCATATTGTGTCGTATTGATACCTTCAGATACGCCTTAATGGCATCAAATACTAGTCTTCCATTTTTACTCTGGTTTATGACTCCAGCCAAACACATTCAGTGTTTTTATTTCATATTGACATAACGACGACACCTTCAGCTTCACCTCTGTACCTCTGAACACTAAACTAAACACTGATAGCTTTAACTAAACCCGTTCCCTGATTTTATTTCATATTGAAGTACCGACAATACAATTAAGCAACAATTCCATCGCATGCTAACTTTCTAGCTGTATCTCGGTAATGATTGCAGCCAAAGCCATCCTTTCTTTGATCTGACGACGTCACCTTCAACAACTTCTCATATCCATTGCATACTTGCCTTGCTACAAATCTACTGCTTTGATGTTGAGTTAACGTGCACCAACTTCTTCTATGTCACAAAACCTCTACGTAGGAAGCATTTAGATGTTGTGATGATCTTCGATTTCGTCATTAAGGTCTCATATAATAATCACATAAGTATTTTTAATGTTTTTTGTACTGTAAAATTTTATTTAAAATCCTTATTTTTCAATGTCTTCCTACTAATAGTCATCAAAAGAAAACAAATCATAGTATGAAATTCGCGAACAAACCAAAAATGTTTATGAGTGAATTAAGTTTGCTAAAGTTTCGAAACAAACAATTCTTTAGTAAACATTTAGAAAAGCTATTGTTGCTACTAATTTTAATTGTAAACCAATATAGAGACCGTAAATAGAATGTTGCTGTAGGTTGGGATAACGTGGGAATATATATATCTTAAACTTATTGCAAACGTGTACAGCAGTTTTACATTGAGGTAAGCTTAGAGTACAGAATCCACCACGTAATAGATTATTGGCAGATTCAAACCTCACGTGGAACCAACCATTGTTGACCGAAGGCTTACCATTTGTTTAAACTGAAATAATCTGTGCCTTTAAAATACTACAAAAACAATCACATTAATCTTCTCTCGTTGTTAATCCTTCGGTAGCAATGAATAACTAGTCAACTTGCAATCAATTCCTGTAAAGATTTGCATCGTCGGTTATTCCCTCATTAGGGAAACTCTCGCTTACTTCCCCAGAGACGTTCTCGTCCACATACAAAGTAGAGTGAAATTAATAATTTTGCAGGAAAACTTGATTTCCGGGTTTGAATGAAAAATCATTCTTTAGGGTGTGAGGAAATAAAATCAGTTTAATGTTTAACAGTTCCTATATGTTATCTGTTCGTGAATTCGTGTTCTTTAGGTCAGTATAAAGGAAGATCGTCAAAAAACAAAAGAGCTGCGTGAATAAAATTTCATTCCAATATTATAATTATGCCAGTTATATTCGTTTTTTTAAAGCATAAATGTGCTTCAACCGCAATATTGTTTACTTAAAATGGTGTTCGGTCTATCCAAAAACATATCCTAAGTATCCGTCGATTCGGTTTTTGGGGCAACGCCATTTTAAAATTGAAAAGGTGTTTTTTGACTCGTTTTTGTAAATTACAACACATTTTATCCCATCATGGCCTCAATTATAGTTAGTACGGATGTGGAATTCCAGAGACAGCCCAGCTGGAATTATAACATTCTTCATGTTGTCTTGAGTTCAGTGACTCTATTTCATCTTTTCTATCAGGTCTCTCTTAATCAATTCTTGTTTTCTTCCAACCCTGACGCTATAGGAGTATTCGAGATCTAGGAGTCTTTATTTTATATTCTTTTCTTTCTATTTTTTACAAAGCGATGATGACCGAAGGATTTTTGCATTTAAATAACTTGGAAAAAATATGTAATTTTATCAATAGAGCAAAGTAGTTCGTTATAAAATTGCATAACAACTTATATGATACACGTTACAATGGCACCATTTTTTGCCAACTATAATGTTTTTAACTATAATTTTCCCCCCTTTTTGAAAAACAAACGAAAAAATACCGAAGCACCTTCAATAATTTGTTTATGCAAATATCGTTTACAAGGAAAGTTTAAATGTTAATGAAGTGAACACAAAATAAAATTTCTTTTTGTAAAGTTAGTCATGCCGTTGAGAATATATTAGAAAAGAAAATTCACTGCAAGCCAGTTTTTTATTGTAAGAACACTTTAGGGAAAATGTTGGCGTTTATAAAGGATAAAATAGATAATATACAGAAAAGTAGTGTCTTAAAACTGACGTGTAATATTGGTAATGCAGCTTATGTAGGTCAAACAGGAAGTAAATTCAATTGTATGTTATGAAAATACGAAAGGAGTTGGGGATTGGCTTATAATGATTCTAGCTTTTCTAACTATTTCAAAAATCATGTAGTGTCAGATATTTAATCTAATAATAATTTTAAGATTCTCCATGTCAATGCAAAAAGTAGGAAATTAAATGCATTGAAAATTTAAGCTATTTAGAAATTAATTTTTAAAGACGCTAATTTAGTTTAAAATGATCAGGTAGAATTTTTAACAAATTCCTGCTCCTTCAAACTTTGTACAGGCCCTATGGCCATAGTCCCCCCCCCACACTCCTCTGACCTTATACCTGAAGTTTACATTGTATATTAAGTAACTGTATTACCCTCGTATAAATTGTTTCCTTTTTAATATTTCCTAAGGTCTGTGTTAAGCTGCCTTGTAAATGCAGTAACAGGCGAAATCACGGTCGGTAAGGCTCAATAAATTGTAAAATTTTACTAACTATTGTGATTGTAGATTTGTTTGTTATCAAATTCCTTACAAATTTATACTAATAACATTAAAATCGTCTAAATTTTAACCATCTAGAAACGTCTATATACAATTTTTGCCTACTTTATTATAAAAATTAATTTAACAGTGCAAATTAACTATATTTTTTAAAAAATGTTTAGAAGTATAACAAGCGTTATAGAAACGTTTTAACGAATCAAGCTAGTTATTTAATTGTTTTGTGAACTATATTATATATCAAATTCAAACGTTAGATTTGTATTTATGTGTTTTGAACAAAAACTTGTAATATTTGTTTGTTTTGTTTTTGTGTGAATAATTTCACCATTTAAAAGTTTAGATTTCACGCCTGATAAAACAATTTTGTTAAAAAACAAAACAAAAAACAACGCTCATATGTCAGTGGGTAGTGGTCTTGCAGTTATAAATTTCAAATAAATAAATAGAGATCTCATGTTAAAATTTGATAATTCAAGTTTATTACCTTATCTTGTGATCTGGTATTCGTTGTTAGATTATCACGGTTTCGACCTGACAAAGATCATTGTCAAACGATTCTTTTAACGCACATGATACTACCGTATATACTTGCCATATTTTTTGGATAATTAAAATTTTTTAAAAGAACTATAAATTGTATGAAACCATTATAGTTAAAATTTAATGTGCAATAAATATAGTGTAGGAAACAATTAAATAACTAACGACATGACGACCTTTTTATGTAGCTTTGTACAATTTACTTTTCTTTTTTTTCCTTCTTTTTTTTCTCATTTTAATAAATATTTTTTATTAAAAAGTATATTAATAAAAATAGACGAAAAATGCACAAAGTCTTTCCTATGTGGGCTAAAATATGACCATATATTGGTCTATTTTTTGGGGAAATTGTGTAAGAAACAACTTTACTTCAGTGATTTTTGTCACCTAAAAAAAAAAAAAAAGAATAAGAAAAATCTGTTTTTAAAAAGACGACCGTTCTACAGTTATTATTAGGCTCTTTTATTAGTAATAAAAGTAATAAAGCCACCAATGTTCTCCATTAAGTACCTGGGGGTTGTGATTGAAAGGAAGATGACATTATTCAAACACGTTAAGAGTGCGGCATATATTGCCACGAATATCACTATGCTAGGCAAACATCGAAGGGCCCAAGCAATCAAAGAGGAAACTCCTGATGTCGTTCACCAATTCAAATATTTTGTACAAAGTCGAGACCTGGACGAAACGGAATAGTACACGAAGGTTCTAACTTCTATGTAAATAATGAGGCTCTTAGAGTTGTTTGCGTCTTCCGCACTGTGTCGGAGGCCACCATCCTACTCATAGCGGATATCATCCCTATTGCTATTCTGGTTCTAGAAAGGATGAAGGACGCACTGAAGAAGAAATAAAGTATAAGAGGATAGTCAAGAAGAAATCCAGAACAACAACAATTGTGAAGTGGCAATAACGATGACTAGGAAAGGGAAAATTGACAGCCAGGCTCATCCCCACCGTGGAAGATTGGGAAAAGCAGAGACCCGGCGAGGTCAACTTCTTAGTGACCCAATATCTGTCCGTGCATGGCCTTTTTCGGCAATATTTGCTCAGTATGGCTTAGAGCTATAAACCCATTTTCACTCTCTACTAGGATGGCTAGGTCGTTTGACTGAAGTGGAGGGAGAAATAATTCCGGATAATATTGCCGGCAAACATTTTTGGGAAGAAGGGAAACTAGGAAAAGTATTTTTGTATTTGAAAAAAAAAAGAAGAATTTGAGGATGTGTGTATTGTATATTTAAATGTTGGGGTGATGGCTTCGAATTTCCGTATACGTCAAATATTAAGAAATATTTGTATAAATGGGTGTATAAATGGGTGTATATTATGTCTGTATGTGTATATATTACGTTTTCATTTGTCTCAAGTATTTTGTTTATGTTCGTATTATTTGAAATTGTTTAAATATTGTTATTTTAATAAGTACCTTTTGTGTAGTCAATTGTAGTCTTTTGTTATTAACACTTAGATACATGTTTCGTTACACACAATCAGCATCTTAAAGGAATTATGAATAAAATATGACATAAAACTAAAACACATATCTTGAACGTTTATTGCTTAAATCAGTCTTCTAGTCATTACCATACTTGCAGGATGTACTTTAATATTTATTACAAAACTTACAACGCGTATAATAAACGTTCAAGATTTGCTTTTGTTTGATTTAGTGTTGTAATGTATAATATATGATTTTTTTTTTCATAATTTCCTGTGTGCAGTGAAACACATAGCTAAGTGTTACTAACAAAAAAGACTACAATTGATTACATAAAAGGTATTTATTAAAACATAAATCGTTCTAAGGTTAAATAATGAATTATTTTTATCTAGCCTATACTTGTTTTATCATTTATCTGCATTTTACGTTTAATTTTCAATGGAATATTTTGAACAATAATTCTATAAATAAGGGGGAGAGAATAATGTAGGGTTTTCTTAAAACAGCCCTGATAAACCCTAAATGAGGTACTTAGTTTCTCTGTTCAATGGTTTTTGTTTTGAGTTTGTATGTTTTGTTTTTTAGCGGAAAGTTTAATATAAAATGTATATTTTTTCACATAATTATTTTCCTTAGATGTGTTTTGAAGCTGTTATTTTTTGTTTATATATTGTATTATGTTTTGTGAAATGTATACGGAAAATAAATATTTACAAAAATAAATATTTTCATTAGAAAGATTTCAAATTGTATAATTATGAAATAAGAGTTTCAAAACAATGGGACATGTATAAACAATTATAACTAAAATGATGATCGTTAATATTAGTGTAAACTTTGAAATATAAAATGTCAATATCCACATTAATTCGAAGTTCCCTTTGCTTGTACAGGATATTACAAGGAAACTAATCTAACCGAGTTGAAACATGAATGATAATTTATTAAGCTAAAAAACACTTAAGAATGTTCGCTATTTACACGAAAATTGTTTTTAGAGTAATTTCTTGAGCAGATTACGTAAATTATGCATGTACGGACAGGGGGCAGGGGGTTAGGGGAAAAATGATCGTTCCATTACATGTTTTAGTAAAACTAACGGTTTCTTGCTGCCTAATAAGGTTCACCGAGTGCATACATCAGGGCTATCTTTCGCGTTAAGATCTTAACACGGTGAAACTTTGCAACGATTTATTGACAATACACATGGACGCAGGATGCGGTCGCGTGAGGTGTATGAAGTATGGTGCTCAAGCACAACTGTTAATGATGGTCAACACAACGGGTTGGTCGATAATAGTGGACAGTTACGTTTTTCCTTCGGTTGGAAAAAAATCATACTTTTCATATCTTGTCGGTGGACAGTGAGGACGTCAGTTCAATTTTGCACGTCTACTTCTAATGTGATGGGATTGTCGAGACAAACTTCCGAGTCACAAGTATAAAAGGATTGTCCTCCTCATCATGTTCATGTTATTATTTCGGATTAAATGTGTTTACTCTATCAGAGGATTAGATTCTTCATTAGATCAGTAAAAAACGCATTAATCTCTTTTAAAATTATAACGTGTTAACTCGTGTAAATAGCCCTTGAACTAATCAAATCGGACTAGTCCAAAAACTTGAAACTAAATACTAGGATTTTATTATATTGGATGAAAATATGATATTTATATACCTTATAATTGAATAGTAAAATTCCCCAGAATTTGCTCTCTGGCTTCAATTTTAAAACCATATTCGGCCATATTTAAATCAACAAAAAAAGATTTCCTTTTTCTATAAATTTTACGAAAAAATATGTCACTAGAATGTTCTTTATAATTTGTGGGTGTTTTATTTTTCCACGATATTGTGGTGTGGGATATTTTAAAGTTACTCCTTGTTCAATCTCTTCAATAAACTAAATGTTCACGAGCGTTTTGTTTGGAAATGTTTACATTCACCCGCGTGTTGTCGGATAAAAAAAACCACTTGAGAGGCGCCATCGTGGTATTTACCTAGTCTTATCATACAATGTAATACAAGCAGATCCTCAAATATAACCCCCAAATGCATGTCTCTCTGGCCTTGTAGGAAATATTAGGCGTCTTATCCAGCAGTTGTTAACAAGTTTCCTTAATCTCGTTATTATTAATTTCACTACTTTTTGACGTCGGCTAAGACCAAACGGACCTCATTAGACGTGCATATATTGAAAATGTTCAGTGACTCGGGCCTGCCGGATCTCGTAACTATATGAATATCAGATTTACTTGGGAGATCAGGGTTCGTGATTTCATTTTTAACAATAACTTCGCTATTTGTTATCGTAGAGGTGTGAGGTTAATTACAATTATATGCAGAATTTATATCTGAAATTTTGTATTTAATTTAGTGGGAGCCAGTTTTACATTTTTAATTCAATTTTAATTGGGTTCTGTATAAACACATTATAATCTCCTCTAGCAAATTTCTGGTGAGTACAGTTATGGTAATAATGAAGTAAATTGCTGGATCGATACCTATTCATGTGGTATTGTGTTGGACCCGGTATTTCTTATTTCTTATCAGGTCCCGCTTGAATAACCTTTGTTCCCCTCCGACCCTGAATCGAATTGTCGTTCAAATGACTAATGGGAATGCACACAAGAAACAACAATATTTCAACACTTAAGGAAGAAACAAAATCGATCGAATAGTGACTACTTGAGTAGAAACAAAAACAAGACAAAGTGACGACTTGAAGTCTGTTCGAAATTATCGAATTGTAGTGTAGATAACATTATCTAATTGTCGATGGTAATGCATACTATGAACAATGACAATTCTACACTTGAGTGTAATGATGAATATAAAATCGAATAGTTTGTATTTTTAAGACGAGACAAAGTGACGACTTGAAGTCTGTTCGAAATTATCGAATTGTAGTGTAGATAACATTATCTAATTGTCGATGGTAATGCATACTATGAACAATGACAATTCTACACTTGAGTGTAATGATGAATATAAAATCGAATAGTTTGTATTTTTAAGACGAGACAAAGTGACGACTTGAAGTCTGTTCGAAATTATCGAATTGTCGTGCAGATAACAAATGCTAATGCAGAATGCACACAGTAAACAATGACGTCAGTTCGCATGTCTCAGCCCCATGTTGCAGCCAATGCACCTAAGATATAACCACAAACCATTGCATTATTGAAAATCTTTCTGTTATGCAAATCAGCATATAGATTACATGTATTTTATAAATAAAGATAATGTTTAAGCCGTCATACTAAAAAGGGTTGGATTGGAGGGAGAAATGAGGGTGAAGAGGAGGAGGGGAGAAAGTTATTAACATGAAACTGTACTAGCCTACTAAGAATTATTATTATTTAAATTTTGAATTGAAATTAAACACGGAAATTAAGCGAGCTATGTCTTGGAAACGATGATTCTCGTGGGCTTTGCGATTCCATGAATACCATTAGTTGTATCTGTTATCTCAATTGGATCTGTGGATTAAGTAAAGGGAATGAAGACGGGCTAACTGCGGATATCAGGAATAATTTAAAGGAGGAGATCAAAAGTGATCTTTTTAAGTGAGTTTCATTTTGTACGTATTTTATTGGTGAATATTTTGGCGATAAAATAAAACTGTAAAATAGATCACTGGTGTTACTATTCAAAATGGCATCTTAGTTATGCCTGACGATAAAATGACCAAAGACTGTATGCTAAATCGTGTTTACATGTTTCATAGTTTCCTTTATGTTCTAATTTACGAAGATAATTGGAAAATTGAGAACGGCATAGTAATGTTACACTGACTGTGAATTATCATAAAGTAGTCAGTCAATCAATCATTCTCTCAAACTCATTCAATCCCGAATTTATTATGTAAATCGGCCATTCAATCAGTCAATCAGCTCAGTCGGTCAATAATTCAGTCTTTAAGCTAGTCGAACATTTATTAAGTCAGTCATTCCGTCAATCAAAAAACTAGGTTATAATTCACTCATCCAATCAACCAGTCTGTCAACCATTATTCAGTTAGTCGATCAGACAAATATTAGACAATTAGCTAGTCTATTAATCAGTTACTCTGCAGTCAGTCAACTATTAGAAAGTTAGCCGATCAGTCACTCATTTATTAGACAGTTAGTCAGCCAATCAGTTACTCATCCATTCAGACAATCATTACAGTTAAACAATCAGGAATTTTGTCATTAGACAGATAGCCAGTCAGTCAATCATTAAACATTTAGCCAATCTGTCAGTGAGCCATCCATTCACCAAATCTTTAGTCAGTTATTTATTCAGTCCGTCAGCTATTAGACAGTTAGTTAGGCAGTCAGTTACTCATCCATTCGGAAAAATAATAGTTAGTTAGTCACTCAGTTAATCGGTTAATTATTAGCCAGTCTGATGGCAGACAGATATTATTATTCAATTAAACAGACAATCTTTAATTAGACAAATAACCAGTTAGTCAATTAATCATTAAGCATTTAACCAGTAAGTCATTTACCCACTACTTGGCAAATATTTAGTTAGTTATTCAGTCATCAACCATCATACATTTATCCAGTCAGTCAGCCAATATTTAGTCACTTAGTTAGCCAGTCAATCAATTAAACATTTGGTCAGTTTGTCAGTTACTCGTTCATTCAGAAAATCATTGGCAGTTAATCATTATACATATTGAAAATCAAAGTCAATCATCAGACACGTAGTTAGTCAGTCAGCCAATCATTAAATATTTAACCATTCATTCAGTTACTTATTCTTTTAACTAATCTTTAGTCACTTAGTTATTCAGTCAGTCGATCATTAATCACTTAGTTAGTCAGTCAGTAATAATTAAACATTTAGCCATTCATTCAGTTACTTATCCATTAGCTAATATTCAGTCAATTAATTATTCAATCAATCAATCAATAGTTAGTCAATCATTACCAGTAATTTAGCCCGTCGCTTAGGTTGATTACTGATCCAATCAGCAATTCTTTAGTCAGTTAGTCAGTCGGTCAGTGTGATCTGAAAGAGGTTGGTGCGAGGGTTCTATAGTACAATAGTCGTTTAGAATTCACCTTGAAATTCGGTGGATCTGTAGTAATGAGATTGCACTGATCGAGTTGCATTCATTTCAGTATTTTTGCTCTGTACTATGCCTATTTATAAATTGGATAGTATGTTGATGATCAAACTAATCAATGGCACTGGCTAACAAAAATAACATGACGAGGTGACAATGAATATATTTCTAAAGTTCTATTTATTTATTTTTACGAATAATCATATTACCCATCCAACCATATTTATTTCAAATACAAATATTTCTTGGAATTACTTAAATTAGTCAATAAATTAGAATTATTGAGCAACAGCATAAAACACTAGTTTTCACTCTTAACTGATAAGCTACTTCCCTCAATAAGGAATCGAATAAATGCTAATTTAAACTAATTTTTAAAATACAATCCTATTTATTACACAAATTGTAAAAATCAACAGGTTGGTCCATTATGGTACTGACCCAGCTACAACATACAACGTAATACAAGTAGATCGTCTAAATGTAATGCTCAACAGTTGGTGTTTTGGGCTTTACAGGAAATGCTAAATGATATTGGTGTATCAAGAGATCTTATCCAGTAAGACAATGTTTTACCGAGCCTAGAAGCTGTACATATGTGAAGGAGCCTCCACTAACTACGCTCGTGTCGGTGACTCGGCCCTGCCGGATCTCGTAAATATACGAATATAGTATTTTCTTGGGAGGTGAAGATTCGAAATTATATTTTTAACAATTACTTTTGAAGAAACAAATATTTATTATCATTTTATTGTTTTTATTGCTCCGTAAACCAAATTTATTATTCTTAGATTGTAAATTGTTTTGGGTAAATAATCTTAAAATCTGATAAAAATTTAAGATGATTAAATTTGAGAGATTCAAGTTCTGTTTTTTTTATTCTATAACTCACTCCTTTAAATTAAAAGGGTGAAAGTCATGCTTACGCTACGTTTGGAATAGAATTTTAAAAAATTGTTAAACAACTCATTAATCCAGTTAATGAGTAAAAGCTTAAAATACTTAAAACACTGTAAATCATTAATTTATATTTATTAGTTTCAAAATAATAAATATTAGTTAACTTTCCTTGGCGTTATTAATTCAAAACAACAAATAAGATGTAAACTTCACGACGTCATTACATGTAGGGTTTTTTTCTCAAAATAGTCTGTACCTATTTCTACAATATTTTGATGATTTGAAATGGTTAACAGACCAAACTGATGTATCAACTGATTAACCAAAATACTTTGGACATAATTTCAAAAACCAAATTTAGTAGTCACACGGAAGAACAAACAACATTTATCACACAAAAAACAAAACTAAAACTAAATATTCTCTTATAGGGCTGCGAAATCTAATAATATATAAACTGTGCAAAGACACTGTACAAACTTTATCACTACACATCCCCGAAACCAACTAAAAACACAATAAAACTAATCGTCATCAAAAATGTCAGTTCAGTAGATTTCACTCAAAAAGTTAAAAATGAAACAAGGACGACATCTTTAACAAATATTTATACAAAGTGTTTCTGTAATACGGAGAAATCATTCAAGGGGTGGTTATATGGGTCAAAATATAGCTATAAACATATGTCCGGAAACGCTTCTTTTACCAGCTATCCGCCCATTTTATTTATTTATTTTAGAACTGCTTGCGGCTTAACCGATTGAGTTGAAATTTTGCACGGTGGTCATCAATCTAATCTCCTTGTTTAAAAATATACACAACTTGTTCCAATTATCTGTTTCCAAATGGCGGCAGTTAAAAATTGTTTAATGAAAATAACTTGAAAAGAGTTATTTTAGTTTGAAATATCTAAATGGCCGTCATTTTGAAACGGATTATTGGAACAAGTTGATTATATTTTCAAACTTGGTTTTTATATTTTTGAGACGGTGCATAATTTCAACTCATTCTATTTAGAGATATAAATTATTTAGTAAAAACAAAATGGCGTATGCTGTTATAAGAAGCGTTTTCGGACATATGTTTACAAGAACTTTTTTCTTTAATTTGAAAAATAAAACCATCCCCTGAATTTTATCCGTGCAATACAGAAACACCCTAACTAGGTATATTAACCTAAACTTGCTTCGCTAGTTATGTCATAAATGCGCCCTCAACGTAAATCAAATCTCAGAAGCTCACCTTAAGGAATTCACAATCCCGAGGGAACATAGCTAAATTTACACTTTTTTTAAAAAGAAATCGTGGGTTATATCCCTCTCTCTTTCCAATCAGGACTCTCTTGACCAACTCTTCTGATCCTAACGCTATTAGAGTATTTGAGTGCTAGGTGTCTTTTTATGTTCTTTTCTTCTAATCAACTAATTTTGAGGAATTAGATTTCTTATAATAAACCCCAAGGCTGATTGTTTTTAACGATAACTCACAAATCAGTATTTTTGGATAGTTGATGACCAATACATATTGTTTGGGTCATTAGAGGTCAAATTTATGACTTTAGCAAAATATGATAGCAAATTTAACGAAATCGTAATTTGATGCTTTTTTTCCTTATCACGTTTACCTTATAATGTTCTAAGTTATTACTAAAGTTGGCCATTTACCAACTTTGGTTCAAATCAGTTCTCATGTTTGGGCTGTAGAAGACTCCACAGGCGACAGGCGACAGAGCCTAGACATCATTCCAAAAACCACTTTGTTGGACTTTAACGAACCTTAAAAAAGAATGTAGAATGTAGAAAATTGAAAAATTTACTACTCCAATATATACATGAAGATTGAAATGAACAAGAATACATCTTGTTTTCTAAAATAATTTGAAACTTAGAGTTGGCTTTATTGAAGACTCAAGACAACTGCGAAGTCCCCAGAGATGGGACAGGCTGAGAAGAAATACAATATATCCCACACCTCGTTAATAACCTGTCTGCATCGTGTATAACCTAATAACACTCGCACTCATCACAATGTATCGCCTCTCATTTTTGTCGGATTGAGTTTGGGTTACAGTTTTGTCACTTTCCCAAACTATCAACATATAAACCAAATAATTTTATTCAGTGTACTTTAAATCGAAGATGGAGTAAGGTCATTGGAGTAGAACATATTTTACTTCAGTAAATCCGATTTAAATTTTTGTACAGAATAAATTTAATAGGATAATCTATTTTTTTTTAAAGTTTATACTTACCCTGTCCTACCATAGAGTATAATGGAACCAGATTCTCTAAATGTAATGCCCAAAAGTTTATTTTTTGGGCCTTGTTGGAAGCGTTAAATTTTATTGGAAACTAAGTGTCAATTGGTCTCACCCGATAGGGTAAGTTTGTTTAAAACAGTTGTTACACAGCTTTGATGAACCTCGTAATTGTATATTTCACTTTTCCTTACTATATTACAAAGTCTCCACTCGCTTTGCGCGTATCAGTGTATCGACTGGAAGATGTACAAATTGGAAGGAGCCTCCAATTGCTCTTTGATCACTCGTGTCGGCCCTGGTAGATCTCGTATAGGAATATCACATTTTTGAGTTGTAAATTACATTTTTGACAATAACTCTATTTTAATCGTAGAGATGTGGGTGGTTAGTACAATTAAATGCAAAATTAAAATCTGCAATTTTTTATCTAATTTAGTGTGTTATTAATTTAATAGAACACGAGATACGAACAAAACTCATTTTTTAATGTTGTCATTTTGAAATCAATTTTTCTGAATTTCTATAGTTTTATATAAGTACACTAGTACTGATGGGTCCATTTGTCTGTGCGCGCGGCTTGCTATGGCGCGGCGGGGAAGAGGGGAGTAGTTATCGCTCATTTCCAAAAACATGTGGTCCCGCGCGGCGCTCCGGACGTAGATTATTCACCTGTCTTCAATGTAGCTTCGAGTTGTTTGTAAACATCATGTTTCTATATGCACTACAAATCTTGTAAACTGTAATTATGTGTCGCGAAAGGTAGACAAATATAGTTGGGTGAGCGAGCCCTACTTTTACAGAACGGCTAGTAGCGTCAGAGCCGCGCGCACAGACAAATGGTCCCATCAGTACACTATAGTCACACATAGAAAATTTCATGTTCTTATCTTAATTTTTGTAGCCGCTATCGTGCTTACGTACAGAGCAATGATGATGGACGGATGACATGTAGAAAATCACTTTGAGTACCTGAGACCATGAAACATGAATATAAATCGAAAAACGAAGATCGGAAATTTTTTCAGTTACCAACTTACCCTTATACTTCGTGTACTGGATAAGTAAATTAACTTCGCGTCAAGAATTATATCGCTTATTTAGATCTTGAATGTGTTACCGTTAAGAAGTATTTTGATTTTTAAAGTGTTCTTTTTATAAAAAAAAATAAAAATAAAAAAAATAATAAAAATATTTAAAAAAACTGAAAAACATCAGACAAATAAAAACCATCCTAACAAAATTGTCGCTAAAAATATGTCAGTTCGATATTTGTCGTTTCAAAAGTGGAAAATGAACCATGGTAGTTGGAAAAAATTTAGATAATTAAGTAGGGCCTAAATTTACTTTAAATAGGGGAGTATATTAGGGAAAGAGGAGAGGGGAAATGTGGTCAATGCCCTCTCATTATACTGTTTCATTATAGTGTGCAGTTCATTGGTAATGTTCAAATTCGAATTATTCCTTAAATTTGTAGATAAAGTGTTAAAAAACACAGAAAATTTAATTGTTAGTTTTACAACCAATTTTTTTTAACTATTTTTTTCTCAAGTCTGACTAGAATAGACACAATATCACATATGTGGGGGACATATGTTTTGGCTTTGTGGAATATGATAAGGATTGTACAATTTTTTCCACTGTTTGTTGTGTGACATCAGGAGATGGTGATCTTTTGGTTTTTTAAATTATGTTTAATCAGTTGATACATCAGTTTGGTCTATTAACCATGTCATATCATCAAAATATTGTACAAATAGGTAGAGACTATTTTGAGAAAAAACCCTACACGTAATTATGTCGTGAAATTTAAATCCTATCTGATGTTTTGAATTAATAACTCCAAGGGAAGTTAACTAATAAATATAAATTATTATATAGGTAAAGTTAAGATAATAAAGGCCTCTTTTCCACTTAACCTCAAAAAAACATGTTTTTAATATATTACAAAAAAAAATGTTAGTTTGAAATTAAGAACAACAAATTGTTGAATAGCTTCCCCAATACCATATGAAAACCAACCAAATCTATTTAGTCAACAAAAATATCAGTTCCGTAGTTGTCTGCCAAAAAGTTAAAATGAATACTGGACGTGACGTGATCATTCAAAATATACCCTGAACTTCCTTCGTTTATACTTCAGCGTAAATCGTATAATGCCGACACTAAAAGTTAATTTTGTTTAGGGTCCGTTGGTAAAATCAAGGATCCTTATAACTTCTAAGGCATGTTTGTCCGTCTATCTGTAAGTCCCAACCCGTCTACACAGACAAGACGATATAAAATCTATATATTTCAAACCTTGGATTTATATTCTTTGTATTGTCCCACATATAAGAAAAATATAGCGGAACAAAAAATGACCTTGGGGCAGTTAAGGTGCATAAACTATTGAGTTTTAATTGCTTTTAAATATTATGTTTGGATTATCAAATAAAATTAGAAGTTATTCTGATTACCAATATGTATGTTTATTTGAGGAAAAAATTAATAAATTGGCGCTTGGCCAAATTTAAAGTGCCAAGTGTTGCCCCCCTCCCCTAACTTTAACACTGTTTCGCCTACAAACGTGAAAGAAAATTATTTGGAACTTAAATGTCAGTGGGAAATCATATATTATACTTTTTGTATAACGAATACAACTTAATTTAACCACACAATGAGAAATGCTTACCACATAAGTTTTAAAAGTAGTTTTTGTGAGATGCGAGACAAACATTTCAATAGCCATTAAAAGATAGATTGCAATTTCGTTGATTTTATTTTATTAGTCTTCGTTTTACTTACGGACCCTCATAATTTCACTCGCTTGTCCGTTTGTACAATTTAAACTGCCGCTTGAAAGACTTCTCTCTATACGCCTACGAACTCTGTAGTTTTAGCACACACTTAACCCTTTTATTTTTCCTTAGTTATTACTGAACCCTGATATATTTTTTAATTGCGATTTTTCAATCGTGTTTGGGTCATAAATCTTCACATTTCACTAACATTTGAACGAAATCTGTTAAGCCTTGCTTTACATGTGTCATAAATCGTATTTCATTAAAATCGAGTTTTTAATAACGGCTGTCAAGGTTTATTTTTTCTTTTTAATAATTATTCATGAAAGGTAAATTATTTTTACTTGCGATTTTTCACACGGGTTCGAGTCATTAATCTTCACATTTCACTAAAATTTTAATATGGCCGATGTTTTGTTTTCCACCGATAAGCTGCCAATCTGACTTATTGAGAAATGTTGACTAATAGGCTACATTTCATTAGGAAAGCTACTTGAGTAAAATAAGATCAAAAGCGTTGGAACCGAATTGAGAAAATCGAATTTTATACTTTCTCTTACGGCAGCTACCCCAAATTTTGAGTATCGAAAATAATTGTTCAACCCGGGAAATGACTGAATTATCCCCACATACCAAATTTGATTTAAAATAGTTACAGAACAACAAAGAGCCAATTTTCTTTAAAAATTTCTTTGTCCTATATTTATAGATATTTTTTGCTAATAACAGATTTTTTTTTACATTAAATTATTATTTTCATTATTTATTTACTGTCAATATTGTTTATATTGAAACGGTTCTATAAAGTATACAAAATAAAAATATTTGTTAAAAATAACTTACAATTTACTAACGTGTATAAAAATAAAAACTCCCATTAGCATAAATACATAATTAAATCAAAACATTTAAAATGTTTTACAATACAAACACAATATATATATAGACCTATATAATGTATATTATATATTATATATTTTTTTATATATATATAAAACGAACTGTAATTTTACTATTAAATTAATAACGTTTAATAATAAAAATAATTATAATACCTGAAGGGATCAATTTTGTACCCAAACTCCTCTCTCTCTCTCTCTCTCTCTCTCTCTCTCTCTCTCTCTCTCTCTCTCTCTCTCTCTCTCTCTCTCTCTCTCTCTCTCTCTCTCTCTCTCTCTCTCTCTCGCACCCACTCTCTTCCCCGCTCTTTATATATATATATATATATATATATATATATATATATATATATATATATATATATATATGTATATTCATGCTGATGATATACAAATTTATTTACTTTTAAACTCAGACAAATTGACAATGCAATAGCCTATATAAATGAAGACATTAAAAATGTTCCTGGGGTGAAGAACATGGATTAACTCAAAAAAACAAAAACGCAACCGACTATTGTTGACGATTCTCGGTTAATGACCTCAATAGACTTTAACACGTTCCCTAAACTCATCATTGAAGTTATCATTTTATAATATTCTAAAAATGTTAGAAATTTAGTACTGACAATTAACGACAGTATGAAGTGGAGAGAATATGTAACTGAAACTTGTAACAAGGTATTTGCAGGAGTGTACTCTTTAAATAAAATGAAATATGTTTTACCGCTTTACATTATAGCTATTTTTTGTCAAATCTTTAATTATGCCTTACTTTACATACTATGACATTGTAATCAAAGACATAACTGTTGACCTGGCTAACAAATTGTAACGTACTCAAAATTATTGCTTACCATTTGTTTTTTTATTTAAAGTGTGAAAATTATGTTTCTTAATTTTTTTTTTTAAATACTTCTTCTAGAACATTGTGATTTAAGTTATTTTAATGATACCATACTACGAGCAGAAATCCCGACTAGCTTAGCAAAATATTTTGTCTTTGCCTCAATTTAAGTACGAAAAGTACAAGATATTAATGCTTATTATTTTAAATCATAGAACCGTTATATACAATCAATCTTTTACCATATCAGCATGTCGCTTTTCTAAATCATTGCCAATTTTCATGAAATTTATTCTTTTTATATGGTTGTGACAGATGTGGAATGATGTTACTCAAATTGTGATCTAATGATTTTATTGCAAGGAATATATGACGAATAAATGAGGGTGTGAATGTGACGAAAGAAGTTGTTTTTTTTATTAGATTTTCATCTCCATAATATTGTTCATTAGTTACCTTATTTTTATGATGATGTTAATTTCCTTTATTAATTATTATTGATATTTTCCTTTATTTACAATTGTAATGTTTTTCTTTTTATATATATGTTTAAGTTTCCTTTGTACTCATCTCGTATAAGATAAGAATAATTTATTATTGTATATTAAATTTATTATATTTATTTTATTTAAATTTTGTATGTTTATTTTATATATTGATATATCTATGTATTTATTTTACATGGGGTTAGGTTGAGGAAGACCTGATGGTCTTAGCTTCTCCTTTGATGAAGGAAACATCAATTAATCAATCAATCTCTCTCACAAACACACAAACACACACACACACACACACACACACATATATATATATATATATATATATATACAATTACCATGCGCACACATATATAAACAAAGCATCATATCGACTCCCATAATTTTTTTTTTATTTCACTACAATCACATATTTTTCTTTCAGTTCCTCTCCCCCCCCCCTCTCTCCCTCTTTTACTAACAATATTCTAAGTTTGTTTTGCCTTTTGTATTCTGGTTAATGTGTTTCTCCTTCTTGTTATTCTAATTATTTGTTTAACTCAGAACGAAGTGCGATTGGGAATCTTGATTGGTTTTCCTTTAATTTCTAAATACAAACCATAGCAAATGTGTAAATTATAAAAACAATTGGATTTAAATTTGTTGTTTTGATGGATCCTAACACATAGGTAAACACATAAGAACACAAGTAACTAATTAGAGCGTCACCTGTCGAAAATCCAAGTTTCAAAGATACTGGTTGAAGGGTTGGACACAGGACTCTGGATACGGGTTAATAATCATCTTTCCATAGCGGGAGTGTATCTGTGCTCTACAATTAGGCGTATTGTCACGTTCTCTTCGTTTGCGGAACAAACAAAATAAAAACAGAGATACATAAGCTTTTTCTAGTGGTAATCCACCCGCATACGTTGTACGGACTCTCTGCCGGCTTTGTAAATTAATTAATTGATTTGCTTTTTTTCAATCTAGTATCGTATGATGGAAGTGTAACCACCTCTTGCAATTATGCGGCTGCCATAACAAGGTTATCAAGTAATGGCAGGACAAAGCCACAAAGCAGGATTACGACAAATTGACAAATTAATATGAAATTGGTCAGCAGCGCAACACCGAGTACCATTGAAGTACTGTTTTTGTTTTCGTTATTTATTTTGCTAATTATTTTTTTTTTAGGTATAATATTTTGGGTCAACCGTATTAATCAGAGATTGTATGAATTATTATCGTACACAGCTTTTATCAAGTAGAATAAAAAAAAAAAAATCCTGAACTATTAACTATTGACTTTGACCATTATAGTACTATATACATAAATTAATTTTCAAAATGATAACAAATGGACCGCTAAATAATCGAGGTTAATTATGAAAACAGCATTATCTCTCGTGACCAATATATTGGCAGATTTGTTTCTACTTTTATATACTATTAAATATTGTTATTTCCAAGTATTTATTATATTCACCACTGATGTATGGGCCATACTTCTGTAACATTTTTAATAAACTATTAAGTACTTGTTACATACTTCTGTGAATTTTTAATAAACTATTAAGTAATTGTTACATATAAGTACGAAGTGCGTCTATTAAATAACGAGATGATACAATAACTAATCTTTATGTATCAAAATTCTACATAATTGTCCCCTTCAACATTCGCACTTACACACCGATGCGATGTATCCATGATTACCACTGATCGAAGGCGAAGCATATCAGTTTCTATGAGCTGTAAAAAGTCTGTCGTTTTCTTCTTTACTGCATCAATAAACTAAGCTTGATGGCGCAACAGCCCGTAAAGAGACTACGCCTGCTAGACGGCTTTTCAGTCCAGTAATCTGTGGTTAGCACATTGAAATTCCCGTCACTATTGTTCTAGTCTTATCAACCAATGTTTGTTAGCTGGGTCATCTCCGTAAAGTTTAACCCGAAACCTCACTCTTGGAACCAGAGTGGTAATCATTACATCAGCTGGGGGCTCTAATTGACTCAAAACGTCTTTCTATAGGGATAGCTTTCATTTTAAGGAAAAGAAAATTCACGTTACTAAATTTGACGAATATAGATGACGTTCCAGTGTGGTGTGTTTCTCGGTTTGAAGAAGAATGAAATCACTTTCGCCAGTTTAGACTTTTTTCTGAATTATTTCTCTCCGCTTTTTCTAAACTTCCTTATAATAATTGGTTCACTGTTGTGCCTTCAAGAACTCATTGTTCCACAATTAAGCAATTAACATAGAAAACACAATGAGCATGGCTTTGAACTTACTTTGACGAGTTTTTCATTATTGTAATGGCGTGTTTCCAGTGCACTAATTCTCGTTCCCCTTCAGGATCACACTAAAATATCCTGATTTCGTGATGATTTTTTGAAAAAAAAAAAAATTTGGCAACAATTTGTTGCAGAATTTCAGCTCAAATTTCCCTGCGCGTTCTTTTTATTCGGGTATGAGAACCCTAGGGACCATTTTGTCACAAATGTTTCAATATTTTCTTCGTTCTTGAAATGGAAGGTCAACCAAGGCGTTCATCGTCTTCCTATGTTGGACTTGTTGAGAGTGAGCTGTAAAGCCTACGACGAGTTGATCTCGTCTAGCCAATTGTTTACTTGACGTTAGAAAAAAATAGTTTCTTGTCGAGCGTTATAACGAGGAGTAATATTTTGTTTAGCCATGCTTCGAGGGACTTGTTGAATGTAACCTCTATTTTAGGTTGGGTGAGTGTTTTGGAATTATATGGGTTCCGGTTTGTCTTTATTCACTGAGATTTTTCACTTTCGGAACGGAACTATTGTTCTAGTGTAACCAAGTGGATGACGGTAGCCCCATGCTTGAGGCGTTGACTGATTGTTAGTAGAATATGGAGCCATTAGCGAAAAGTGGGATATCGTTAGTGTTCATAAGATGCAGTAACAATAAAAGTACGGATCCTTGTGGAATTCCAGGATCTATTGGACAAAGACTGGAAAGAATACCTTCGAAAGAAATCTTTTATCGAGGTATGATTGAAGATGGAATGAGGTGAATATCCTACCATGTGCATGTAATTTCTTTTATAGATCTGAAAGCAGAACACATCTTCCATTAAGCATGCAAACTACGCCACCAATTCTTATTATCAGCCAAAACCATTATTAATATACAATTCCCATGAAATTGGTATTTTATTAAAATAATTTACTCTCTTCATATATAAAATAAACCTCAATCAATAAGTAATTTAATTTATAATAACATCAAATTTGAGCTTTGAAATCTTTAGCCGCGATCGTATTGTAGCAAACTTTATTGTTCTAATGACTTGATGGTCTGGAAGCTTGTAAGAAGTAGTGATGTATGCAATGTAAATAAACTGCTAAAGCTAGAGGTCTGGCATCTCGTCATCTCTTGTAATACAAGCTTTAATGTACTGCAGCTATCGTTGATCACATTGCAACTAATTATGTTCCCAAGTCGGCTCAAGATTCACCTAAGAAATTGATATAGACTAATTATCAGTTGACTGCTATAACTAACACAAAACTCAGAAACAAACATGTTTTTTTTTCGCACTAACAGTATACTACTTTAATTTTGTACATTTTTGTTTCATGCATAAAACCGAAATGAACAAACATCACAACCATCAATTCAAATTATAAAGGTTTTATAACCTAATACTAAACATGATTTTTTTTTAATGTTTGATACAGCTATGTGTATGCTATTGAATTTTTAGTATGAATGCTTAAGTTCAATTGTTGCCTCAAAATTTTAATTCAGTTATTGCTTAGAGAGTGGCACGCTCTCGAGTGACACAATCTGTTAGATTGGTTTGGGTCATTAATCTTTATATAGGAAATGTCGATAGAAACTATGAGGATTGTTTAATAAGTTTTACTTTAAAAATATATATATATATATATTATCGGAATAGGAGTCCGGTTTAGTCCTTCTACCGCAATGGGTTCCGTTGTATTAAAAAACCCATAAAGGAAGGGAAAATATAATAGGCATGTACAGAGGGGGGAGAGATTAGCAATCCCGATGGATCGATTTCATGGATATAATTGTTTGACGGAAATAAACAACATTTCAAAAGTATGGATCGACACCCTTTATCACTTGATAGGCCAAGAATGTGAGACATGTGAAAAGATCCTTGTAACCTAAAGCAGTGTTCGAATCTAAATAATCTGATAACCTGAGTGATCAAAATAACAAACGTGATAGGTAAAGTTTAGGTTTGGGAGTAATCGGTCAAAAAGTAATACTAAACTAATAAAATTCGCGTATCTTTAAATCCGCGTAAGCTGTTTCAATCAAATTTTTGTGAAATTTGAAGATGTACTACCCAAACCGTGTGTAAAAGAAAATTACCGTTTACGAGGAATTTGTAGAGAAAAAAAACTAACTGAAAACAATGAAAAGGTCTATGAAATCGTGTTAAAGGCTAGTCAGAAATCACAATCGGTGAATAGTCAGAAAGAAAAAATAATCGTATTTGTTTTTGACATACCTGAAAGTTTTATTAACCTCTCACACTCACGAATCTAAAATCTACTAGATAAGTCGATAGAAAGTAGTCCAACGATATCTGATATATGAACCTGGACAGACATAGTCTGCATACATACTTTTTTTTTCAAATTCACTTGTCTAGATGTAAGGATCAAAAATTTATTTCTTTGCGAAAAATTGAAAATAAATATTTTAATTGATTGAATATAATATTTCATAATATTTATTATACCAATACTGACTCCATACTAGTCAATATAAGTTGAGCAAGAAATACAAAACTGCTAAGACCCAACAAAAACCTTGAGTTCATTAAATTCGAATTTATTTGGTTTAACTGTTTGACCAAAATTATCATGGATTTAATGAAAACATCAGATTTCCCTAATGTAAATGTAAAATTGTTGTCTATTCCTTTTCTATAATGTTTCATCTCGATGTAACAACCAGAGGAATAATGTATTCTGTAAAATAATTGATACAAAAAACTTTTTCTATGGGCGATTTAAGTTATGATGTTAAAATTGCACATAAGTGTGCAACCAAAGCATACAGAGTTCTTTCTTATTTATTCTGTATACAGGTTGATCAAAAGTCTTTGTACACCTGATGATTACATTTAATAAAACAACGTGATCACGTAGTTACAAACAATGTATTCTCTGAACTGAAATCTCGAACACTATCTAGTATATCATAGTTCACATTTAAAATCTCTATTGTGTGGTGAGCAACTCTGAGAAAAGTAATCGGTCTGAGATGAACTCGGAGATTTTGGAGTCCAAAAGGTTTTAGAAATGTTCTGTCAGTAAACAAATAGTCCAAGAGTGTCCTAGTGTCTGCGTCGTAGCCGCCATTCAGCTGAAAGTTTGTCTTGACAACTTCATCTTCGCTATGGACATTCAAACACAAACGTCAATTTTTTCATAACGCAGCTGCAACCTTTGGATCTCATGAATTTTGTACATTCTATACACGTGAGTTTTGGCTGATGAGGTACCCCGACAAAAGGAAGTAATCCTCGTCGGTGAAGAGTGTGAAGTAAAAAATGTCATATCCTTCAAGTATAAGAGAGTCTAAAATCGATAATATGTAGACGACACCCGCTTCACTAAGCCAGGTTTCAATCCGCAGACATGTATTTTTATAAGGAAGAAGGCCTAAACATTTTAAACCATATGAGCCGTGCCTTATGAGATCCCAACCTGGGAGAATGTCGTGATGGAAGATCTGAGATAACTGACACGTTCGCCCTTGTCAGTATTATTGGCCTTCCGAATCTGGTAGTTAAACCGGTTTGCTGGAATCAACTGCTACACTGCATGCCGATATGACACCTTGGTTTCCGTAAACTGAAATAGTAGCTGAATATCCTGTGTATCTCTACCACAATGAACCACAGGTTCCATTAGGTCCTCAACAGATTTTCCGTATTGTAATCACCAAGTACATAGAGACTTTTTGATCATCCTGTATTTCAACGTATGTTTATATAATAATACATCGTTTGTCAGTGAATTGTGCCAGTTTTAAAAACCATGTAATTAATTCAATAAAAATAAGGGTGAGATATTTAAAACTTTTAGCGAAGGCCAAGAGGCACATTATTATTATCAGTAAAGGTTGTCTTGTGTGTATATTATATTGTATGTTAGTAGCTGAGACTTAGACGCCATTAGAGAAAACCCTCCACGATCATGCAACCCTTATATCATGGTGTCGACATTTTAGTTTAGAGTTTCTTCTGCCAATAAATCAGTCGTTGCTAATGGCAAGATGCTGCGGCGACGCTACTGGCATCAGTAAGTTTTACATACTCTCATCTTCATCCGTCTATTTTGTTCAAACAAGACAGGGACGGTTCTTAAAGACTTATAATTTTTATTGTTTATTTTATAGCTAAAATGTGTATACTGAAAACTGTTAGCCAAGTTGTTATAAATAATATAAAATTAAAATATAAAGCATGATTCTGGTTTTAAAGTTATTGTAAAATGGTGGATTGATATAATTTATTCTAAAATTTAACAATTCTCATCACTTGTGTATATACAAATTAATACACGACGTTTCGAGAGCGTGTATCAACCTCCGTTATCAAGTGATAAACTTAGAACCATGAGTAAATTTGAAAAGAACCTGTGTAACCTACGGCCATGGTAAAAAATAGAACTAAATCTAAGGATCGAAACCCAGGGCTAAGCCTGAGCTGTCAAAATAAATAAAATTATATACAAATATGATCAGGAAAAAAGAACTACACACTAAAACAAGGAATAAAAACACAAAGTTGAACAGAGATAATACTCTGATCAACAGGTTCTTTCCTTATCACGTTTTTATATACTCCAGTCTTAGTTATTTTGACCGCTCAGGCTACAACCAATCTTTGATTAGTAGTTTCATTTTAGTTTTCAACTGTTTTTACAAACACCTGTCGATCTCTATGTATGGCTGAGATCATGATGACAAAACATGAAATTCTCTAGTCTTATATACTATATAAACTAGAAGTAACGTACACATATCTAATAAACGTCTCTCGCGTTAATTAAATCAAAATTCTGTTTATGATCTCAATATCTGCGATGAGAGGTTTCATTACTAGTCGTACCCATGAATGAAAATAGAAAAAAAAATGTGTACATGTAGAGAGTTTAATACTCACTCCAATTTACAGTTTTAAATTTAAAGAGAGGTTGAGCGGTTTCTTAATTTTAAGACCCATCGAATAAGCACGGACAAAAAACCTCTCGTATTTATTAGTATTCCCAATTTAAGATTGGCACTACTGGTGCTGTACTGAATAGTCGAGTATACATAGCGTCGGTCCTATTTTAAATTAGTTTCTAGTTTGTTTCATTCAAAAGTGAAATAAATAGTTTTATACGTGCCAATATATTGTAGAAAAGGAGGTAATCCATATTTGGTAACTATTAGATCGCTGAATCTCTGGTTTTTAAAAAATATATAAATTGTGTGTAAGTTGCTGACAACATAGTCTGCCGTTTATTAGGTTTCGTAAGCTGCCCTAGTTTGCCGTGTAGTTTATTATTTATTTGTGTTTTACTAAATGCTTTTTTGATTCTTTATTTTATTTACTAAATATTTAAACTTAATACCCTGAGATCTTCAATTTATAAACGGTTACGTTTGTGTTTTTATCTTCTTAAATATAGACATATAGTACAGTATCTTCTTAAATAAAATGTAATATTTCCTTTTGTTTTCGAATGTGTATTAAGTGAAACAATATTAGTAGTATATTTTTAATCGTTTCCTAAATTTATTTGTGTCTTTATAATTTGTTGTTCTAGTTTTCATATAAGTGAAAATAAAATTGACGTGTTTTTTCTCCGTACGTGAAGAGTGAAAAGAGTAAGGAGGAAAAACTAAACTAGGGGTGGTGCTGAGAAATTTGCGTTAAAGTCCAATATAGAAGAAGAAAAAGTGGGTGATCTCACGCACTTACTGTTGATAGCAGATTTGAGTAGTTTACTGGATACGAGACCTAAAGTTCTACAAAAGTAAAATTTAGATTGACTCTCTGAGCAGGTGGCGGCTCTAACTAATGAGAATACAGTGTTTAAAGAGGAAATAAACTCTCTAAAATGTCAGGAAAAAATTATTCTTAACAAACTTATCGACCAGAATAACTGGTTGAGACAAAATAACTTAAAACGACTAAGACTGGGAGGAGAAACTAGTGACGTTAAGCATTTTTAAGAGTATTTTGCTGTGAGGTTTTGGGTTGTGGGGATCGATTATGGAAAAACAAAGCTCATCCTTTGAGTATGGAAAGGTAATCAATAGCAGCGCATATTTCTGATAACGGGGATATAGAATATCATGTAACAAGTCAAAAGGCAAGGGTATTGTTGGAACTTTCTGAGATAGTTAAGTGAAAGTTATGCTGTCTGATAGCGGTGAGGAGTGAAGAGGAGCGAGTGGCGGAAAGGCGTCTGATGTTGCTAACTTTCGATCATCTTATAATGGAAGGTCACATATTCACATAAGATCTTGTTAACAAGCTGAAGGCGGGCTGATTGATGGAGCTGAGAAGTTTATTTCGACATGACTTCAAGGAGTTTCTTGCAAACAAGTATCACAACCCTGGGCGGATGCTGCGACCTAGTTGCTGGCAAGGATAAGAACATACAGAAGGAAACCTCGTAGGACTCAACAGCGAACACGGGTGGCAAAGCAGCTAAAATCAAGATCACCAGGACAGATTGAGGAGACGAGATCAATCCTTTATGGAAGGTCATGGCTTATAATAATGTGGACTCAAAATTAAGGTTTATGACTAAAGTGTTTTAATTGTATTAGAGTTGTGATTTAATTGTTTTATTAGGTACATATATTTCAGATCGGGTATATTGCAAATAAATTTCAAAACGTTAAAGTATATTTTCATTTTGCAACGATAGTGGCTAGTTTTAGAATTCATATGGAGGGGGTTATTTATTAAGTAAATGAAAAGTGTCGTTTGTCAGAAAAAGAAATTTTAACTTTAATTCAATTTATTATGGAGAATGGAAATCAGAGACTGACTGTATTTACCTTTATAAATAAATTATAATTACTGGCAGAAATTTTCAAAATTTAATAACTTTTTGCCTAATAATAATTTAAATGATTTAACCTTTATAGGGGATCTTAATGCTCGTATTGGTGGAAAACAATGTATAGCTAACGGTGTAGTTGAGAAAATTAATACAAATATTTAAGAATTTTTGAGAGATGGTGGATAACTCGGGATTATTTGTTTTAAATGGTAGATCAGAAGATGATTGTGAAGTGGAATTTACTTTTCTTGGTGCAATGGGGTATTCAGTACATTAATATTGTAGCAGTGTCAATAAATTAATTACATTTTAGTAATAATTTAAAGTGTTAATCTATCTTCAATTCGATCATTTCCTTATCAAAATTTGTTTAGAAGTTGGTACCATTTCTGGAAAGGGAGGGAGAAGAGAAGATGAGAGCCCTCTATCTGTGTTACCAAAGTTTAAATACACTGGACAAGGATGGTGAGTTTAAAAAAAATAAATAAGATTAATAAAATAATTTCAGAGTTTTAACTTTGTGATGACAACTAGATAAATATAGACGGAATTTGAAACTGCATTATTATCTAAGGTGGTGCTAAGGTCGTATTGAATATTAGGGAGTGTGTAATATCAGATACCAATTGTTTGAGTTCCTCAAGTCTTAACTCGTCAATAGTTAAATAAATCTGAGTATATTGAGGAAAACGGATATTTTAAATAATTGTGAGAACTTAAAAAGCAAGCCATTATGACAATATTTTATAATGAATTTGTGTCAAGCATCGAATCTAAAGAAAAGTCGGCGAGCTATAAATTGTTTTAAGAAATCATATGGTAAAATAACTGAAAATGTTACACCGGCTGAGTTGGTTTCACATTTAAAATATTTGTTTAACTCAATTTTAGTGGCGGATAAAATAAGTTATGCAAGAACCGTCGATTGTCGGTGATTTTATTTAGTTAATTTATCGGAAATTAAAACAATGTTATCAAAATTGAAAAATGATAAAGCCACAGAGTTTTATAGAGTGCTTCATAAGTTTTTCAAATTTTACACGGATTATTGGTTACAAATTTATTAGTAGTATAGAAAATAATTGTAAATAAAGAAGTTTTAGTTAGTTTTTTTTTTTTTTTTTTTTTTTGTTATTTTCCATTGTTAAAAAGAAAAGGTGATATTACTTTGGTAAGAGTTTGTCTTTTATTAATTGCGCATGTGTGTAAGATATTTACGAGTTTATTGTACAACAGACTAGAAACATGGGTAGATAGATGACAGAATTTCAGACTAGATTTAGGAAGGAGCATTCTACAATAGACAATATATTCAATTTAAGAAATATGATACGTCAACGGCTAGTTGTGAAAAGAGGAAAACTGTTACTGTTTTTAGATTTTTCATCTGTCTTTGACAATGTTGATAGGAAAGCATTAATTTTCAAGTTATCATGTTTGGGGATATAAAGGCAAATGTTAGAAATTATAAGAAATATTTATGACTGAACGACTTCTATGGTGTGGAATAAAGAATGGATCATGAGTAGTTTTTATACACAGTTGTTTCTTAGGTTGGTGTGCATATAAATCCTATTGTTGTTTTCATTATTTGTTAATGATGACAAGTCTTTTGAGTGGAGTGGGGGTGTAATTTTGGCGGTTAGAGGATAAATGTGTTGTACCCCATGATGATGTCGTTATTATATGTCCTACATCGACAGACTTGCACCACCTGTTGTTTATAGGTAAAAAACCTCTCGGTCATCATCGCCTAATGAAAAAAGGATGAAACAAACACAAAATAAAGATTCATTGCCGTTAAATACTCTAATAAATTCAGAGTGTCAAATATTATGTAGTGTCAACCAGACAGTCTCTTTACTGAATTAAATACTGACAAGAGAGACTGTTTTATTTACAAATAAATACTGAATTATTTATAAGAGAGAGTGGTTTATTTTTATAAAGATGCGTATGTAAAAAATTTTAAAAAATCCTTTTAATTTTTTAAAATTTATTCGCAATTCAAAAATAGTGATGTGGTGTGCGCGCCTCTCAGGTTGGTTAGGTTAGGTTATTCTCTGTCACGGTTCAACCTAATGAACCTCCGGCATCTACATCGCGCATTGGCTCTTGGCAGTCGTTTAGGAGTTAACTTTCGTGCTCCCTTATTTAATTCATTGTTGGTGTTAATTAATAATTATGATGGGTTAAATACAGTCCAAGTTGTGAGCCCATCACACCCCTAACCTTATAAGGTTAGAGGGTGAGTTATATAATCCAAACCTTTAGCGCAAAACACAACGTAATTTTCTCAATTTTTAGTTCACAACAGTTATTCTCGATTACCTTATCTTTTCCACTCTATCTATAGCCTACCCGACCTTTTAAAATATTAAAAATCCTCAAACTTTTTAAAAAAGTCTTAGACAATTTTTAATCTCTAAATCTTTTTACTATGTGGAGGAATACCTTGACCATGGTAAGTTTTAGAGACTTCATTTAATGTTGTTTCTTAGAAATTAAATTTTAAAATACAAATTACACTAAATAAATCATTATATAAATTAAATATTCTGTAAATTGTTGTTCTTGTCAAAATCAAACAAATGGGTGTCGCCATACTACTTACCCAACCCTATCATACAATGTAATTCAGACATATCCTCTAAGATATTTTAAATTGTATTGGTGGATCAAAGGGTCTTACGCAGTAAGGTAGGTTTTTTTAAACCTTTTTCTACAAGTTTTCTGGACTTAGTAAATTTTGAACATCACTACTTTCTTCATGTCAGTTCGTTGATGAGAATATATAGGCTTCGCTCGTGTCAATGTCTAGCGGCTAGTGGACCTTAAAGTTGTGTACAGGATGTTCCAGTAATGCATGGAGCTAATTCCAGGTGTGGTTATATAGATTAATAAAGGGGGGAAATCTATAAACATATGTCCACCCATTTTGTTTTTTTTTAATAAATAATTTATATCCCTGGCTTAGCAGATTGTGTTTTAATTTTACGCGGTATTCATCAATTTAAAGACAGCTTGAAAACATAATCAACTTGTTCTAATACACCATTTCAAAATGGCGGCCATTTAAATATTTTAAATGAAAATAACTCATTTAAAATTATTTTCATTTCATATTTTTAAATGCCGCTATTTTGAAACGGTTAATTTTAACAAAATGAATATATTTTTAAACTGGCTCTTTACATTGATGACCACCTTGCAAAATTTCAAATCAATCGTTTAAACTGTTCTAGAGATATAAATAATTTTGTAAAGAAAAACAAAATGGCGGATAGCTGGTATCAGAAGCGTTTCCGGACATATGATCATGAGAACTATTTTCTTCATTTTGACCCATATAACGACCCCCCGCACACTACAGATCATTCTGTATATGTGAAGGGGCCTCCACTGGCTACACTCGTATCGGTTACTCGGCCCTTCCTGATCTCGTACTCATTAGAAGTTACATTTTCATACATAACTTTGTTATTTGTCATCGTAGGGTTGGTACCATTACAGAACTGAAATTTGCAAATTTGTATCTAATATGAGCATACTGTATAATATACGATCATTTTTATTTATTCGATATGAGGATAATATAGTCCCCTGTACTAAATTTCATGTTTCTATTTCATTTTTGTGACGGTTATAGTGCTTATATATAGACGACAACGACAGTGAGAACGGTGACTGATGGACGGTATGTTAAACATCACTTTTCGGTTTCCTGAGCCCATGGAAAGTGAATATCAGTCAAAAAACTATGGTCAATTAACCAAAACTTACCCTATACTTTGTATACTGGGTACGTAACAAAGGTTTGCACTAAATGTTAAAACAAAGTCACAACCGAAAGTAAGGCTATCTTAATAATAATTTGAATTTGCCCCTAACCACAATCACTGGAACTTAATAAAACACAATTATCTGATTAATTGTTCTTTATTAATTATATCCACTTAATGCCCTGATGTACATTTCGATAACATGGTTATCATCATCGGAGGGTCTTGCTTATAAACTAAATCTAACCTTACATATCTATTACTAAAATAAAATTGGATAAAAAAAAGTGGATATAATTAATAAAGAACAATTAATCAGATAATTGTGTTTTATTAAGTTCCAGTGATTGTGGTTAGGGGCAAATTCAAATTATTATTATTGTGAATTTCACCACAGTGCTCAACAAGATTGTATCTAAGGCTATCTCGTTAAATGTTTGTACTGTAAGAAAAACACGTAAAGTAAAATTTTCTCTCGATCTCCATAAATACAAGGGATATTTTTCGGAATTTCAACCCCACTTTTTCTTTCATAAAATCCCATTTATGAATTTGTCATAAAATGATGTTCTTAATTGAAAATTAGTCAGAGAAATGCGTTTTTTAAACAAATAACCAAAAAACTAACGAAATGAATCTTGATGATTCCATGGTTTACAATACTTTAGACGCTTGTACTGGGTTTAATTTTACTTATTATCGGCATTGGTTGGTATACAATGGATACAATAAGGAAATAAATAAATAAGGAACTAAACAAACTACAATCTTGTTATGACATTGATTGTGTACGTTATCTGCATATTGACATATCTTATCACTTATCCACGGGTATGACGGTTATATAACTACCTAACCTAACATATTTGTGATGATTCTTGCTAAACATTGTAAACTAGAACATATTTAAAATAAAATGAACAAACGCCTCTGAAAATTTCTACACAGACAATTTGTTTTAAAAATTGAAAAAGCTTTGAGTTAAGCTATGCTGCAAGTATTTTTTTAATATTTTTTGTATATTTATTTATTTAGTCTTCCTTTTATTACAAGGCCCAGCTAACGCTGATTTGCCTATTTTACAGTACATAATTAAATAGAAATTTTTGATATACACTATACTTCTTAACAACTTTTTGAACTAATAACCTATTCTTGTTACTGTATTTGTATATTACCGTATTGTTAAATTTTTGAAATGCCTTAACAACTAAACAACAAACCATTGCATCAAAACCCTACCGCCAACAACAAATTAACAAATTCACATACAGACGTTTACGCATGTACCTATACCCCCGCAGTATGGCCAAAATGGCCATAAACAGGTGGGTTCAAGCATAGGGTCAGTGTCGAACTGCGCAAGTGGTCAAGAAATTAGTAAGCGGACTTTTTCTGGGCCCCCCGAGGCTATGGTCGAGCTGCGCAGGTAGACCCTACGGTAAATTATGCACGGTTGATCACACCTTTTAGCCACTCCAAACCCTGGATAAAGTGTAATGGTACACGGTTGATAAAAAAAATTAGATTAGTTGAAAAATAGGACACCTACTAGCCTACATAAAAAAG
Organism: Aphrophora alni; assembly: GCA_963513935.1. Lineage (NCBI taxonomy): Eukaryota > Metazoa > Arthropoda > Insecta > Hemiptera > Aphrophoridae > Aphrophora > Aphrophora alni. The sequence continues at coordinate 111,636,112 of OY740765.1, forward strand.
CATTTGACCAGCCTAACCTTACCTAAATTTCATAGGTACAAATTATATAGGCCTACATATGTCATTTTACATTATGTGGTGAAAAGATCATTTCTTCTTTCACTGATAGGACGCATATAGTATGCCAATAAATACAGTACGTCTTAATATGAAATAGTACAAAAAATCTGATAGATAGAATTGACTGGAGGGATCGGGGCTGGAGGAATCAGGGTACACCTTTTCGGTATGCCCAGGCTTGAGTTAGGTATGCCCAGGAATGTCTCACTCAGCCCTGCAAAGGTCGTTGGGGTTTCCCCGGTCACGTTAGCCACCACTCCTCAGTTGTGGATTTTTTTTCAGCCCAAGCTACTCAGTTGTGTTTGACAGTTGGTGGTGACAAGTGCTCGTAGTTGAGGAAAATTCAACAGCTGGGCTTTAGTAGAGAATATAAAAGTGAACCTCAGACGGAAAGTGTAAAATGTTTACATTGGGTATTTGGTCTATCTATGTTAGATTCAACTGAAGTAGAGAAAGCATTTGTAGAAGATCTTATGTCCATACTACCTCAACAAATTGAAGAATTCTCAGACTACCTCGTAGAAAACTATATTGATAGCGAGTCTACCTTCCCTCCAAGCATTTGAGCATCTTCATCAGTGACTTCAGAGAGAACTACAAATGCGTGTGAATCGTTTCATGCAAAGTTTTCACAAAACTTCCAAACCCTCACCCGACCATCTTCGTTTTTGTGGAATTTATCAAAGAAGTCCAAATACATACTAAGATTGGCATAAGAAGCTGCAAAACGACTAGAAAAATTATAAAATACCAATACAGAAAACGTCTTCAATATGGAATCACTCTGTCAAAGGTACCGCACTGTCGCAATATCTAGGTTAAATTTCATACAATGTGCGTCCTATCAGTACAAGAAAAACTAAGAAAATGGCCTTTCCATCACCACATAATGAAAAATAACATGTACATAATTTGTTGACGATAATGATTGTTTGAAAAAGAGGATTAAAAGTGTGAATCACTTGTATAAAATGTATATAGCTTAAATGTATATTATATTGTAAATAAGCATATTGACAAAGCCGCAAGGCCGCTTATTTTATTGAACGAATTGACCTGTGTTATTAATTGGGTCAGTTTGTTTGATATATGAGCGGATAATCATATTCGACGAGATGTGGGCGGTTTTCCCAGGTTCTTCGGCCTACTTGGTGAGTAAATGATTAATCAGATACTTCATTTTTGTATAAGGTTAGTAGTGTTAATCTTTTCATCCTTTTATTTTTTTATATAACAATAAAAGTTGGTTTTAAATTAGAATCACATAAAACTTACCAACCAAAGCATGGATAAAAAAGTATAGCCTATGAATGGAAATCATATTTTACGATAGTAGTCTAACAAATTAGTGTTAACCCTCGACTTAACCACTTACGCACTTCGACCAATTAGTTAGGGTAGTTCTTGAATTCTGAGAACGACCTTGCGCAGTTCCACCGCACCGAAGCAAAGATGGGGAAACATTAATGGGCACTCCCATAGTAAATCATTACTTAAGAACATCCCTTCAGGTAGTCCTGAAAGGACAACAATGACCCGAGGTGGGAGACAACTGAGACAAATTACAGGATTTATTGCTGGACACTGTGGATTGAGAGTGCATTTTCACAGGATAGGAGCTAATCATGACGAAACTGTGTAGACTGTGCGGGAAGCGTGAGGAGACCGCAGTCCATATTATTTTCAATAGAGAGGCACTGATCAATAAGAGGAAAACAGTTTTTGAATTCCAAATTCCTTGGGAACTATCATTGGACGAGTTAGTTAGTGGATTACTCAAACTCGTAAGGGGAACAATCTGCTAAGCCATATATAATGAGGAGGCTTTAGTTGCACAATAGGCCATCGGTCAAGGTTCCAGGACTAGTTTTAAAAGGTCCTTTAAACTCCAAATAAAACCAATATATATAGGCCGTGTACTCTTATATCGGCCCTTACCCAACATTCTGCAATTCCCTTCTCCAATAATAGTTGATGGATTTTAATAATATATTTGCCCATTCAATTATCACAGACTGACACACACAGCTCTCATTCATACCAGCATAACCAGTCTACTATAAAACATTACGATTCCTGTTTTGTATTAAATGATATGATCGGCTGTTAACTCCTGCTCATACAACATGCATTTTCTGTTTCCACCACAACTGCCATACCCCCTGACCTAACCTCTACCAAGTCATCGCTTATACTTTGCTTTAAAATTTGAACATACATCGCCAATGAGAAATCTTTTTTTCACTGTTCTCAGAACCTCGAGAGAACTTTAGACTCCATTTCTGCTCTGATATTCCTCCCTTAATTTTTACTGACAGCTTTACTTACCGTACATTTCTGATTAATATACTTACGAATAAATTTGTAATATCTTAGAAATAATTAACTAGCAAATCATCCAATTTATTAAAAAGTCTATTAACCCGATACCCACTTCAAGTACACTTGCCAAATAGTCATAATTGGAATCCTAGATTTAAGCCTAAGAATTGGTTGGAATTAAAAGTGCTCTAAAGCTATTGCTTTGAAGAAAAAAAATATGTCCTATACGACAACCCAAAATTTTGTAAAATATAAATAATCCCAAATCCCAAATAACAAAATTATTACACAAACCAAATTTTCAGGTTGGTAGTCAATGTGTACAGAAATGTTCACAAATCAAGTGTTCTATCTATTAACTGCTTTTAAAGGTGGAAACAATACTAGGGCATATACCTTATTTGTTTAATGATACGGAACTTAGTCACAAATGTTTTTAAAAAGTAAGTCCTGGCTATGTTTCTCACATATCAAAGGTCACACCCACAATTTTAAATGCTAAATATCACTAGAATGTAACTTTACTTCCACTGAACTAAAAAAGAACTCCTTTTGGAATGGAAACATTTCAAATTAATAGTGGTTCTAAATCCAAATAAGGAAAAAATTCAGCTGACTCATTAGACCCATTTCTCTTATTTCTTGTTTGTCTAAATTTTAAACACCATGATTCAAAATAGGTTATAATGGTTTCTAAAAATAAAAGCGTTAGGACTAGCATTATATTCACAAAAAAGTAAAATATTTATTTTCACCAGTACAAGAAAGATATATTCTTATATACTCGGCCTCTGCTTTATTGAGTAAGGCTTAATATTTTCTTTTTCAAACTAACTACAGTGCTAAAAAAACTGTGAATGTGTATCGTTTATGTTCCTGACAACTGCAATTAGTAAATTTATATATTTTACAAAGTAAAAGATGTAAAAAGACATTAAATTATAGGTTTTTAATTCCTTTATATTATGGCAAAAATGTAACAATTTATCCCCATCATCGATCCAATCCCCTCCCCGCCATTACCCCTACATATGTGCATGAGCCACTCTCGAAATGATGGTTCTGAACAGGTTTCTTTCTGTCTGGTAGGTCTATAGTAGCTATAAATATTAATAATTATATACTCACACAAACACTTACACACACACACACACACACACACACACACATATATATATATATATATATAAATAATAATATTTACTGTTCGCCCAATAAAACTGATAACTCAATATGGGAAAATCACATTTTTTTCAAAAGACCATGGTCACACAATAATTTGTGGAGACTTTAATTCTCATCATCCTATATTTGGCAGTAATTAAACTCATCAAAGAGTCAAGGCAATTGTTACAGCATATAATCTGTCAAATTTCATTACTTCTATTCAACAAAAATAAATAGATATAGATGACCTATACAATATTATTACTAAAGCAAAATCCAAAGCTATTCCTAACTTCAGAGACCTGGGATAATCCAATAAATCGTTTATCCCAAAATGGTGGTGGACAGAGGAATGCTCTAGGGCAATACCCTTTAGAAGAATAAATTTTAAAATTTTAAATAAAAATATGACATACACCAACTATAATAACTATAAAAGAGCCCAACTCGCAATAAAACACATAATCGATAAGGCAAAAAAATCTGGATGGGAATTCCTATGTAAAGAAATAGAAAATGGTAACTCCTCTAAAGCCTGCAATATTATAAGGAAACTGAAAGGAAATAATACACATTATACTAAGTCAAATCCCATGCATAGTCCTCTACTTAGTACAAAATAATGGATGTATTCTTTCCAAAATATGCCCCACATAGACAAGAAATAAATCCACCCATAATGCAGTCTCAACCCCATTTTTTAGAGTCACCTTTCACCCACAATGAACTACTGTATATTATATATTTTTTAATAAAAGTATGGCAGCAGGCCTAGATGGTATCAATTATAGTATGATAAAGTTTTTACAAGATAATGCTTCAGACTATTTTACATGACAATAATATATGGCTAAACAAAGAAATAATTCCAGAAAGTTGGAAAAATATAAAAATTATTGCAATATTAAAACACAATAAAGACAAAAATCATGAGAACTCCTACAGACCTATAACATTAGTATCATGTTTCATTAAAATATTATATATAATTATCAAAAGTCGACTTGAATGGTTCACTGAAAGTCAGAATATATTACCGAACACCCAATATGTGTTTAGGAAAAAGTGAGGATGTGTAGATTATCTTCTCCATTTTATAAAGGATATTCAAGCAGCTCTAACCAAGTTTCACTATTAATAATGAAACTTTAATCAGTGCATCTCTCGACATTTCTAAGGCTTATGACTGTGATCATATTCCTACACTTCTAAAGAAAATGTATATGCTAGATATCCCAGGAAGTTTTATATGATACTGCCATAAATGACTTTCATACAAAAAAAGTAAATTTAACTAACAAATAGTGTCATATTACGAGGCTGTCATACCGAGGCTTACTGCAAATTGATGTATTAAGTCCCATATTATTTTCTATATATGTATCCTATACTCAAAACAAGAGGTTAAGTCACTGCAGTATGCAGATGATATAACAATATACTGTGCACATAAACATCAAGATGATATCAACTATATCATGAAAACCACTCTTACACAGCTAGAACTGGCATTTGAAAAATTCATCTCACCTTTAATGGAGCCAAAAGTAAAATAATTATATTCACAAGGAAAAATCTTGCAAATATTGCCACTCATACCTTATAAAATGAGATAATACCTATTATAGACTCTCATAAAATGCTAGGCTTGACAATTGACAATAGATTGAATTTTAAGAAACAAATAGAAAAAAATTATTCGCAAGGATATAAAGAGTTTAATATTCTGAAATATTTAGCATGTGGAAGAAAAGAAACTCACCATAGTGTAATTATACATATATACAAAAGTCTTATTAAATCAAAACTAGAGTACTGTTGCTATATTTTTGAACATGTCGCCAATAAAACACTTAATCATATTAAAATGATTCAAAACCAAGCTATGAGAATTGCTTTGAGTGCATCTAAAACAACCCCAATCATAGCACAGCAGTTAAAAACAGCATTACTACCCATAAGGTTTAGAACAGCAATTTTAAGGGATAAGATAACTTACAAAATAGCAACAGATATTAACCATCCATGTCACTTAAACTTTATAGAACTAAACATGTTATTGCACCATAAATACCGGCAGAAAAAGTCTACACCCATATATATAAAGTCATTTAATAAATGTTTAGAGCATACAAATGTACATTGCAATGACAATATCCAATTAAAGAGAAATCAATATTCTTTCCACAAACAAATCTTCTTATTAAAACTTAACCTTTAATGTAACTCTGTTTTAGGTCAAGAGTCTATATAAAATAAAAAATAGCATAATAACGTTAAAACAGATATTTTTAAATGAAATTACATAACCTACAAGAATCATTTACAAATATATACAGATGGATCAAGAAATGTAAATGGTGTCAGAGTGACCATCTATATTCCATAACTAAAACTGAGTAAAAAAAAATGTATCCTAGTTCTTCTTCTAGCTATAACTGCCGAATTGTATGGAGTGTCAAGACAGTAGGACTAAGTAATACTTTTACATCTAATTAGTGTATTATATGTACAAACTCACAGGCTGTAATATTTGTTACTCTGAAAGCAATCAAGATAGGTGAAGGATCAGATATAATTTATGAAATTATATCTGAAATAGTTGGAAATAACAAAGAAATAATTGCACAGTGGTTATCTGGACATATAAGAATAAAACATAATGAATATATGGATAAACTAGCTGGTGAAGCTATGTTAAATAATGAAATATGTCAAGATATAATCTTACCTATAAGTGACTATGTCAAGGTGTCCAAAAAACACAGAAAAAACAATTAAACCAAATAATTGCTGACTCAAACAAAGCATCCTGGTATAATATCATAAATAACCAATATAAGAACAGGGAATGGTATAAACATTTAAAATTACCCAGATCAGATATAGTTACCATTTGTAGATTGATGTTTGCTCATGAAAAAACTAATGAAAAACTTAAAGTAATAAAACAATATTTTACTACAAATTGTCTAAGATGCACTTTAAAAGTAAAAGAAACCCTTCAGCATACAGTACATGACTGTCCTGCATAGAATTTATTTAGGAAAAACCTGGTTAATAAATTAATAGATGAAAACAGAAAACCCCTTTCACTTTACAAAATGTTCTTAGAGAAAATAAACTTGATAACGTAATTGAAGTTTTGAATTTGATAAAGAATGCAAACATAACACTATTGTCAAAATAGACTCTTCTGTATAAAATAGAATAATAATAATAATAATGGATAAAGGTTGTAATTGCATTAATCAATGTTAAATTCGAATGTACTACATTTAAATAAACAAAAATATAATATTATTGCAATAAACAATAAATAAAATAATATAAAATAAACATTGAACATTTACGCAATCCTTGCCTAAGGTGCTATTATCCAATGTCCCTTTCAGGTTAGGAATGTCAGATGGACCTATGGGGATAAGACAACCTAACAATATTTCCAATACGGTATCCTTTAAATCCTTTTATGTATAACAATTCAGAAATTTTCCAACTTTGATGTGACTAACAACATAAAACATTAGCCTATATATATTATATGAACTATGAACATCTATCAAACATAATACAGTAGTATCATTTATGTTGTAGTATTTACTAACAAAAACCTCATATTATGAAAATAAATCAAAAATTATAAAGGTACGGTATATATTAGTAATCCGATCAAATTAAAGTAATAGAGCTCGTAGTGTAATACCAATCAAATAAAACAAAGTGAAAAATAGTGCCAGTGCATATATCATTAGACAGTGAAATAACGGGCTCTATGTATTTCACCTAGGCAAACAGAAAACAGAACAAAAACTAGTAGTGATTTAAAATGGCGTGTGTGGGGCTATCAACAGACCGGATGGTTTTAAATGAACTGGGGATGTTTAAATTATTTCGTGAGAAATTATCAAAAAATGTCAATCCAAAAACTAATATTATTGATTATAAAGACGGTATGTTATATTTGTGGATAGGTGAAGACAATCTTTTGTTGGTAACAAATCTAAAGCCGTTTGGTGGATTTGGAGGTTATGGTCACTACCAGGTTAGAATTCTTTTTTCTGTACAATACAGCAGATATAATTCTTTATAGTTAACATCACCTACAATCTTGTAGACCTAAATTTATGTAGGTATTTTTTATTTCAAATTTGTCAGTTTATGATAAACCTGTTTTATTTGTAATATAAATGTGGAACCACACTGGTAATTGTTTACAAAGAAAGTTACAGCTATTTTTTGAGATTTTTTTAAACATGTTCTATAATATATACTTTATTTCTTAATAAAATAAGTTTTCAATGCGGAGTTAACTCTTTCGCGAAAAAAAACGTAATTTCATTTTTTTTAGGTTAAGGTCCAAACATTAAATTAAAAACGCTGTGAATTAAGCGTTAAAATAGGTATGTATGCAAATTTTACTTTACAAGGTCAAAATAAGTGGCTATATATATATATATATATATATATATATATATATTTTTATAGTCACCTTACCTAACCTACGAGAAAATTTGTAAAAAAAAGAAATTGTGCGTCACCCATCCAAGTACTAACCGCACTCGATGTTGCTTGACACCGGTGATGTATAAATGCATTGAATTCTGTAGTTTTGAAATTGCGATTTTTCGGTGAAAAAATTAGTAAGGTATGTAGAACATGTTAAAAAAATCTCAAAAAAAGCAATAACTTTCTTTGTAATTAATTACCAGCTATATATTAAGTTATATTGTAGTTTTATTTGTTGTATGTTGTATAAAGTTATTTTATCATTAAGAATTGCAATTTGTATAATAGCCTAATTTAAATGAAATATATTATTTTATCTCAGATATCATAAATCCTTACATAGCATATAGGCCTACATTTGAAACGAATTTTGGTATATTGTTGGTTTATTATAGTTTTGAGGTTAGGCCTATGCTCCATTATACAGTTACTACAAAATCATTCATTTGAACATAAGTTACAGTAAATTTCATATAATAATTCTTGTAGGCCTATCTACTGGATATCTTAGTTCATATTAATTTTTTTTTTTTTGCTGAGTTAGACTAGGTCTAACCTGGTTTGTGGTTCTATTTCAAGTAACCTACCATTTCTGTAGTGAAACGGCATTAGAATAACCTATGCCTATTAGTTAATAGGAAATTTCTACGGTAATTGTTTACTGTAATTGCAACCACTTTTTTCGGCAATTTTTTAAAATCATGTTCTACATATACCTTATTTATTAATAATAAAATAAGGGTAGGCTAAATATCTATTGTACGTTCACATTGTTTTATTATTGTATCGAGTGTAAAATTGGTATTCAAACAATCAGTTCATATTTTTTGTTGGATTACAATTTTCAAGTCCCAAAATGTATTTCTTCACTGTCAAACAACATATTGAAAACAAGGGAATCTAGCTGTTATTAAGTTAAATACAGCTCTGATAACGAAAGCCTACGTTAATATTTATGACTGTTTGTCAAGTATCATCCTCAATGTTTGTTATTAAAACATAATATAAATATTATTATATGTAATTATAATATTAAATATTATTTGTCATGGCAAATTCCAGACCGTGTAAGGTTCCGATATTAGCTTATCGTTGGAAGCTTGCACATTACATGTTTTTTGACAAGTTAAATATCACTACGCTGTATGAGTTCATCAACAATGTAAGATTCAGCAAGCGATTACACATTGACATTGACTGACTTGACGAACATTCTTATCGAGTAACCTAAGTTGGATTTCGCCACTTCCCACTTCTTTCGGCAATTATAACCTTCTTTTTCATAGTAAAAGTATAGTTATAAAAAGCCAGAAGAGGTTAGGTTTTGTATAGGCTATGTCTACAGTCACTACCAGTCTTGTCTTGATCTGAAAAATGAACATATTCATAATATAGCTAGTGATGTCATCAATAACCTTGGTAAGTTTTATTTCTCCACAATCAAAATCAGTTTATTTAAATTATATTAAGTTCATTATATATTATTAAAACCATTTAAATCATCCAGCCTAATATTCCATTATTAGAATAATAAGAATCCAACTATTAGAACTAAAGTGAGGTAGCCTTAATCCGAATCTTGCGATTGCCCAATTGGCTTAAGTGATGTTAGGATGTTTACAACTTTTGATTTAACAGCTAGGTCAGTTCTGAGTTAAGTGTACTGTCTACTGTGCGAGGAAGTAGTGTGTCGCTCGCTATGTTCTATATTGTTTGTATTGAATTTTATTTTTGAGTGTACATTAGGTGTAATAAATTTACATTTTTGTTGTATTTTTTGGTTTTAAATGTTTGCTCAATAAACTAGACTATTTGATAGGCCTAGTCTGAACAGCTTGAGCAAAATAAATGGATTAACCTGACACACAGTATGTTCATATCTATACAAGGCTGTCAAAGATTGAATTTTTTCATGTCAAACTAATTAAGCAAGATATGTTATTTTTCTTCAAAAAAGGTCCCATTTAATAAGCCTAGGCTAGTTGAAAAAAAAATGTAGTTTTCTGTAGTATGCCTAATTCATTTTTAGCATGCAACTTAATATTCAAGAAACTAGCTAGTTTGTGTATACTATGTAAGTTATAAATCCCATAAATATAGTATTTTTATTTCTTTGTGTACCTGTCATATAGGCCTATAGCCTACAATATAGAATTGAAATAGAACATAACTTATGTCTGATGTGTACAACAAGTTAGCTTGGTTTTATTAACTTATTTACATCTTGACTACAAGCCGTTTAGTATCTTTATTTCTTCGTGTTCCTTTCATATATACAACGTAGAATTGAAATAGTATATAACATATATTTGATGTAGGCCTATAGGACAGGTTAGCTTGGTTTTATTTACATGTTGACTACAAGCCGTCTAGTATCTTTATTTCTTTAGAATTGAAATAGTACATAACTTATATCTGATGTGTAGGACAGGTTAGCTTGGTTTTATTTACATGTTAATTACAAGCCTTCACATATATGAAGCAGGGGATCTTCATGTACTGGAGAGAGAGTAACAGTGATCTTTGTCACGTCTGCTTAAAACCAAATGGTGAAGCCAACTTTTTAAAAATATGAAGGTCTGTGGTAATACCAGATGTGATATATTGGTCTGATGATGTCACTAATTTTTTACTTGATACACCTGTTGTTTATCCTGTGTTTATTTGTCAATTCAATTTTTTTTTTAGTTCTAAGGCAAAAAAGCATTTTAGTCATTATTGCCTTAAAAAAATTGGGCAAGAAGATGCTCCACCTTAAAAACTTATAAATGACACATTAAAATACAATAACAAAACAAAAACTAGGTGAAAACGAAAATAAACAACAACATAATATATTACAAGGCTGTAAAATGGCCTTGCAACAAGTTAATAGCCTAGTTATAAACTATAGTAAATTACAATAAAAAACAATTAAAACAAATATTACAGGACTGTAATAGGGCCCTGCAAAGAGTTATGAATGATAGAATTTTAACAAACAAAAATAAATTTAATTATACAACATAAAATATTAAACAGGTGTAAAGAGACTCTGCAATAATCAAATCGAAAAGTAGATTAAAAATTTTATCAAACATTTTCAGACAACGCAAAAGGGACAATACCTGATCAAGGATCAAGGGACCTTATCCCCCAACATCGCCTGAATGGTAGGGCAAAAATTCGTCGCACACCTCTTAACACAACATATTTAATGAGTATGTGTTTAATTGACAACACACCTTGACAATATGGTCATTGTGGCGGATTCCCCTGTTCCATCAGAAATCCACGAATGATCATTTATTCGTCAAAGCCAGAGATATATTTTTCTATATAGTCCTATTGTTCGAGAGGCGAATATGCCAAAACATCTTTGGCAGTCTATGTGTTAAAACGATTATGTACATAAAACGGATATTCTATTAAATAACCTATTTATATTTGAATAAAAACAAAACTGTTCTCTTTCATTGTCTAGTGTACTGCACTGTTTTGTTGATGATACATTGTAGATTCAACATCTTCTCTTTATTATATGTGGTGACTTGAACATTAATGTGTTAAGTAAGTCTAGATGCACAGACAGACTGCGAGACCTTTTGGCTACCTATAAGCTTAATTGGTGCATAGACTCTCTCACTAGAGTAGTGGGATCCTCTGCAACAGCAATCGACAAAGTTATATCAACTCTCCCTAATGATTTTTTAACAGTTAAAATTGTTCAGTCTGAAATATCAGATTATTATGTACAGAAAATTAATCTTAAATATTTACCGTTAATCAACAAGCCATACTTTAGAAATGTTAGGAATTATTGCCCTGAAAATATTAATATTTTGAAATACCTACTAAAAATGATAATTGGGAGAGTTTTACTAATCTAAAAGATGTAGATGATAAAATTGAATTCTTTTTTTCAAACTTTTATGTTTTTTTCTTAATGTTGCTTGTCCTTTAAAAATAATCAAATTAAAAGGAAAGGAAAACAAACCAAAAATAAATTGGATAAACAAAGGCATTCTGGTATCTAGGGAGAAGTAGAAATTGTATTATGAAATATTTAAAACTACTACCTCGCAAGAATTCAAAACATATTATAAGCAGATATACAGACGTGTAATAGCGGGAGCTAAATCATATGAAGTAAATAAAAAAAATTGTCAATCTTATAATGGTAGCAAAACTTCTTGGAAAATTATTAATGATGTTCGTAAACAAAATGGTAATTCTGGTAATGTGACGTTGAAGGTTGATGGAGTTGATTATTCTGAACCATCACTGGTTTCAGAATTGTTTAGTACTTTTTTCAGTCAAAATTTTTTTCAAGGGAAGAATTGTAAGCCATACTCATTCCGAAACAGATGTGGAGTCATCAATATTTCTTTTGCCTGTGCATGAAGAGGATGTTTCCAAAACTATTAGGAAATTAAATAATAAAAAATTCACTGATATTGATGAAGTTTCTGTGTGGCTTATCAAGCAGTGTTCTGTAAAACTTACCAAAACTCTTCAGGTTTTAATAAATTCTTCATTCTCCGAAGGTAAATTCCCATCTAGATTGAAATATTCTAAGATCGTTCCTTTATTTAAGTAGGGAGACAGAAAGTATATTAATAATCACAAATCTATTTCCATGCTTCCAGCATTTATTAAAGTTTTTGAAAAACTGTTTTTAATGCAGCTTCTTAAATATCTAGATAAAATTAATATCCTATGTTGTAGCCAATATGGCTTTTTCAGTAGCCTATAGAAAGTACACAATCGATGCAATAGTCAAGTTAATGGACTTCTAGGTGGATGGTCTTGATAAAAAAAGGGAAGATATGAGCATTTTCCTGGACTTTTCTGAAGCTTTTGATTGTGTTGACTTCAATTTGTTACTTAAGAAATACAAAAATATTGATATTAGTGGGATTCCATTATTATGGATAAACTCATATCTCTCCAATAGAACACAGCGTGTAAATTTTACAGGAAGGCTGTCTAAAGTGAATCAGCTGAGACAAGGGGTCCCGCAAGGATCTGTTCTCGACCCAGTATTATTTTTAATATATATTAATGATTTGTCATCATCAGTATATACGGATAGTGTGATTCAGTTTGCTGATGATACAACACTAAGTCTTCAAGTAAATTCTGTTCAACAATTGGAGGAGAATGCTTTTATCCAAGTCAATGCTACTGGACAGTATTTTGTTGTAAACAATTTAGTAATCAATCCATGTAAAATAAAATACATACATTTCGGTAGAAAGCATAGCTTAAAGACACTAAGTGGCATTCTAAGTGATAGTATACTTGAAGAAGTGGAATTAATAAAAATTTTGGGTCTTCAAATTGATGACAAGTTGAACTGGTATGACCACATTAGCAGTATTAGTACTAAAATTACCTAAGGTATATTTGTTCTGAGAAATTTGAAGCTATACTGTGGTACATCAATAATTTTAACAGCCCATTATGGGCTAGTGTATAATTATTTGAGCTATGGAATTCTTTTTTGGGGAAACTCTTTGGCCCAGAATATGAAAAGAGCGTTTGTCTTACAAAAAGAGCCATAAGGCTTATTGTGGGGTTTAAAAAAAAAACCAAAGTTGTAAAAACTTCTATTTAAAGAAATTTGGAGTACTTACACTTCCATGTATTTATTTACTTGAAGTGTTGCTTTTCTTTAAATTCAAGTATGATCATGTCCAAAATATGGATATACACAACTGCATCACCAGGGAAGCTATCGTGCCAAACAGCACAGGTTAAATTCATACAGTAAACTTCCCTCACAAGCTGGTGCAAAGTTCACGAACAAGCTTCTTTAAAGCATTCAAAATTTACCAAACTGCTTGCTGTTTAATTGTATGTTGTGATTTTTTATGTGTATTGTCTCAATGTGTTGTAATGTAAATATGATGATCTATTTTATACAAATATTATTTGTAAAAAAACTAATATTGAATAAATATAAATAAATAAATAAAATCACAGTTTTTATATTTTGTTAATACTTACTGATATATTTTTGGAATAATTTTCTAAAAATATTTACAGTCTGAAGATCTAATTATTTACACAACTGAAGAGTGGCCACAACTTCATTAAAAATTTTTTTTTACATGAATAATATTGGAGTGGACTATAATTCATTGGGAAACACAAGTATGCTTTAAAAGTATTACTGTCATAATTTGTGTTACTAAGAAGTAATGAAATGTATAGGTAAAAAATTCCAAGAAATTTTAGGTTGTTTTATTTGTTTATATAACCTGGGATATTTAAATTTAGTAATTATCAAAGATCCACTGAACCTTGATTTTCTCCCCCCCCCCAAATTGTAAAACATTGTTATAATGAATAAATATGAAAATAAAAAAAGCCGTAAAACCATTTTTAGTTATACAGTACTTCATAATTTAACCTAATATAAATGAACTTGATGTAAATAACGTTCATCATCTGTACAACTCATAATATAAGCTAACAAAAGGAAGCAGTATAATACAGTAGTATTTATTCATTTGTATTTATTCATAAGAACAACACAAAAACTACCTGAGTAGATAACTACAGTGTTACAGTTTAAAATTATTTATAGGTCTCAATACATACACTTAGCAAAGTGGTAAAAAAACACATTTTTATAAATATAACAAAAATGACTATAGGATGCAATAAAGCACTGAAGCTAAACTTTCAAAATTCAATAAGACAAATATGCTACAATTGTTTCGCTTTGCAGCATCTTCGGCAGCTGAGTTTTGCTTGAAGATGCTGGAAGGTGAAATAATTGTAGCATATTTATGTTACTAAATTTTGAAACTTTAGCTTCAGTGCTTTATTGAATCCTATATCATGGAGTTCCAACAAGAAATTTCTGCGGTTACATTAAATATAAAAAACGGACTATACCAAATCTAACTTTTCCTACATGTCAAATATTCATTATGTAGGTTGTAAATATCATACTGAGATTCTATTGATTTGACAATATCATTCTGCTACTGTAGAGGTGTCTACAATTTTTACTCAAAGTAGTGCTATCTCGATCCTATATTAACCTCTCATGGAACGTGCCAAATTCTCCCTTCACCCCAAAGACCCTCTATTCCCACTCTATTCCCTTATACTGATATTTTTGTACAAATTACAATTGACCGTACCATTAAAAAATACTGGGCCAAAAACACCGTTATAGGTTAGCCCACCCCAAACTGTGAGCTTTGGCTGATTAAGCTGCTATTCAGTAGTTTCATGAGGGTTATTCTGTGAAAAGTAAACACACTTGTGCTGGCTTGTAGCTCCACTTAACTTGAAACAAGCTTCACCAGACCACAATACTTTAATCAAAACTCAATTTCCCAAAACTGAAGTCTAGGTAATCCTCTAACAAACCATGTACAAGTCTTGGACGATACAACTTGAAACCGAGACAATGTTGCAGCCTCTTTAAAAATCTTATTAAGAATTTTAAAGTTCAATTGAACTTCTTATTTGTGATTTCTTAAGACTTTTTGTTGAAAACTTCCATAACCAATAGTACATTGTCTTCAGTCGTAATGGTAACCGGTCTACCACATTTTTTTTTTCTTCCACTTCTAACCTACCTTGTTCTTTCAAACTTGTTTTGCAGTTTATAAATTGCAAATCTTTATGATGGTTGATTTCTAAAATGATTTTACCCAGTTACTACGAACAGTTTCAGTGTTCTCACAATTCCAGTATTCCTTCACGATTCAATTTCATTCCTCAATACTTAGATTTTCAGCCATTAAAGAAGCCTTGAACTAACTGTTAGTTGTAAATAGAGTTAGAATTATGATCAATCATCAATAAATGAATAAACAAAACCAGCTGTTACATTCTTCTATGGTATAAAATGGTTTTTGGTTAGCCACTTTTCTACAACTATTTTAAAATGCTTAAAAGTTATTGTATCATCACCTTTATGGAGTTCACCTCCAATTTGGGCTATGCTGGGAGTTGTGGGTCTAATAAAAACATTATCAATTAGTCCCCCCCCTCCCAATGCCAACTATGAAACTAGGAACAAAATGGCTTGTATCAGTTAAGTAAGTATAAGAGTATCATTTTAAGTACTATCTCTTTAGCACTGCAAAGCCTGTACTGGGTTGGCCGAGAATGGGGGAACATTGTTAATGCACTTTAATTTTTTTAAATTTTGAAAGCGAGTTTTATCTACTAGACACCTTAGCCTAAAAGGCTGAATTTTTGTGTACTGTACATGTCCTTTTATACAACTGTACTCCAGCTACAATTGGACTTGTGTATCATATATTTAAAGTGATACAGACTGTACCTAATTTACCATTTATCAGTATAGAATATCAGGTAAATATCTACAATGTACACCTCTCTCTCATATATATATATATATATATATATATATATATATATATATATATATATACAGTGTGAGTCAAAAGTATGGATACACCCTGTTAAATTTTAAATGGATAAAGATAGAAAAATGAAACTCAGAACACCTTTCTAGGAAATAAAAGTGAACTTTTTAGCCACTATTGCAACTTTGCCCATTTCCCCAAAATGGGATTTTTGGGGGGCAGCTCAAAATTTTTAAATATAAAGACCCATTAAGTGACACCTCATTTTAAAGTCCTTGATTAAAGAAGAAGAACAGTGGAAACTAGAGCTTTCTATCTCAACCCAGTACAAAATGGCAGCTCATTGAAATTAGGTAAAACGTCATTGAGGCACCTGTAAGTCAAAAGTATGGATACATCCTGTTAAATTTTAAATGGATAAAGATTGAAAAATGAAAGTCAGGACACCTTTCTAGAAAATAAAAGTGAACGTTTTAGTCACTATTACAACTTTGCTCATTTCCCCAAAATGGGATTTTAGGGGGGAAGCTCAAATTTTTTAAATATAAAGACCCATTAAGTGACACCTCATTTTAATGTCCTTGATTAAAGAAGAAGGACAGTGAAAACTAGAGCTTTCTATCTCAACCCTGTACAAAATGGCAGCTCATTGAAATTAGGTAAAACTTCATTGAGGCACCTGTGAGTCAAAAATATGGATACACCCTGTTAAATTTTAAATGGATAAAGGTAAAAAAATGAATGGTAATGTTAATGGTAATGGTAACAACCCAGTACAAAATGGCAGCTCATTGGTTGTCTATTGGAGTTATTTACCACCTGAATGTGGATGTTCATATTTTGCCTCAATGAAGTTTTACCTAATTTCAATGAGCTGCCATTTTGTACTGGGTTGAGATAGAAAGCTCTGGTTTCCACTGTTCTTCTTCTTTAATCAAGGACTTTAAAATGAGGTGTCACTTAATGGGTCTTTATATTTAAAAATTTTGAGCTGCCCCCCAAAAATCCCATTTTGGGGAAATGGGCAAAGTTGTAATAGTGACTAAAAAGTTCACTTTTATTTCCTAGAAAGGCGTTCTAAGTTTCATTTTTCTATCTTTATCCATTTAAAATTTAACAGGGTGTATCCATACTTTTGACTCACACTGTATATATATATATTGACACATTTGGTCCAAGATATCAAAATTCTGTTCATATAATTGATATTACTAATGAATGGCACATAACTAGATGTTATGAAATTTAACCTATATATATATAGTTCATATTAAATTACTGTTATGCCTGTTTCAAACAGTTTAAGCTTAAGTCTAAGCATGATAAGGATATGAGTGTACATATATTTTATTTCTTTCCTACATGTTAGATTTTTCTCCTGAATTGAGAACTGATGTCGAAATAATCTGTCCACCGTTATCACTTGGCCAGTGTTTACTTTAAACATTTTAAACTAGACTCCCCACCCTATAATTATACCGTCCATTCGTTCATGGCGGCTACAGCTATGTGTTTACCTGCATACCTGCCAGTACCCCTCACAGGCACGCACATTCATAGTCGGGTCACCCAGTGACTGCCGTTCCTTAGATAATAAGTACTTCTTAATATAAATATTACATTATTCCTTTGTGGATATTCTTCAAATTTATAAGTGTCATTAAACAAGCTTCCTTGTAATTCTACATGGAAAATAAGTACAAACACACAAATACTATATACATATGAGCTATTTATCACCTTATTATAATGACCCCTAGCACTCGAATACTCTAATAGCGTCAGAGTCGGAAAAGAACGAGATTTGGTCAAGTTTCACCTATTGAGAAAGATGAAAGAGAGGGATCTAACCCAAGGCTACAAAGTGTAGATCTAGCTAGGTCCCTCGGGATTGACACGGCCGTTCTCACTATGAGCACGATTTGTCCAAGATTAGAATCAACATTTGGTTTGAGATGCTCTAAACTCTAAAGAGTCATCTTATTTAATATTAGGCCTATGCACCACGAATCATGGCCTTTGGGTAATAGCCAATATGAGAGCAAGATTAGCGCGCGGTTGTCAATTCGAACAGCTCCCTGCACGAGGCTAGCTCAGAGCGAGGCTACAGATTTTTTGTAACGCTACAGTTTCCGTCAATAAGTGGTTTTATTATGTTAGCGTTGTTTTTAATGAGTTAAATTTTTGTTTTTGTTGTAATAATTTAAACAAGTTTAATTTAACTGATATATTAACAATATGTCAGCGGTACTGACGTATTTATTTTTAAAACATTTTTTGCTTAACGGTAATAATTATTTCCCGTCTAATAATAGTAATAACCCAGAAAAAAAGAAAAGAAAAAAGTTTTTAATTGAAATTTCTTCCATTTAAAGGGAAAGATTTTTGTTACATTTACTTATTTAGTCGTTGAGAAATTTCTGATGATTGGTTTACAAAGAAGGATAGCAACTACGGATGTATTTTTTTAAATTGCTCGTTAAACTATATTCTTTGCAACTGTGGTGCAAAATTAGATTCAATATCTGCGATTTATCCGAGCGTCTTAAATGAACGTAACTGCAGAAGACTTGTGGTGTCAAGCGCTGTCACAGCAGTGAAACGATTTGGCGAACCCGCACGGTGACTATTGGTTTCTTCAAGGTTAGGCTGTCTACTGGCTCCTCCCTCAACGGACTTGTCTCGTGACAGCTTGTATAATCTCCTGTCTTCCACAATTCAGAAAAAAAACTAGCAGGCAGTCTCAAAGGACTGTTTACGTAGCGGGTCTTCCTCAAATATGCCCAATTTTAAGCAGTTGAGTTTTGTCGTTTTCTGGAGATATTGTCTTCTCTGTCCTTGGATTTGTACTACTGCACTTGGATTTGCTGATCACACGTGTTGAGCGTTGAGTGCTGAAAATGTTTTTTGGCGTCTACGCCAGTATATTTTTATAAATTACAAAACAGTTTTGAACCCTACAATTTGTATTGAGTGGATTTGAACCTGGGGCATATTTTCTACATTACCTAAATATAACGCTTACTAAAAATTTTGCAAACTTGCACAGTTTCTTAATCCAATTTTTAAGTGTGTGTGTGTATGTGTGTATTATAACTTGTACTAGGTACCAGATCTATTAATCATATCTAATAAAAGGATAAAGGGTTTGCATGTGGAGGACATAGGCAATGATTGGGATTGCGCGTATGACATAAACATGCAACTCTGCAAATGCATGCAATAGACCTACGTAGCGTGTTTATACAGTTTTATCAAGCTTTGTCTTTATGTTTTCTAGACATTTTTCATTCATACATTCGATTTATACATTGTATATGTTGCTTTTTGTACATCATAATGTATATATATTTTAGAAGGTATATGGTAACGCGCAAATCCCCCCCCCCCCCAATATACACAGGGTGATCATTTTATCGTGCGTACAATTGGTATCTCTTAAACTATTGATAACTTTAAAGGGGGATCTTCGTTACTGTAAATGGAATTTAAAAAGCCGTTTTGCAAACTTTTAAAAATGCCCATTTTCCAATATGGCAGCTAACTTTTAAATTCCTTGAAAAATAAATTGGACTCATCATGTATCATTTATGATTTGACTTTTTTCATTATTAATAATGAGTCTATTCACCACGAACCATCTTGTAAAATTAATATGTATACTTTATATATTACTAAGTGTGCCTATGGACTTCGCCGGCGTTAAATCGGGCTTTCTGTCCTTATTATTAGTCCCCTTGGACTACACGATTTGAAGCTAAAGAAAGCATATTATAGAATTGATATTTCTTTTTAATTTGTGTAGGTAGATTGATAAAAAATAGGATGTTTTAATTAATTAAATTTATTATATATATTTTCTATTTGAATTTTTTGTTTTACTATTTATATTACAAGTACAGCACAAAGATGTTGAAAAATATACGAGAGTCTATAGATTTTCTCTTAATCCTTAACACAACATAGAACTACTACACCTATTTAAAACAAGTTTTAAATTCCAATTTAATTTTAAATCACAATACAGTTTTTGTCATTATTATTATTAAAACTTTGTTTGTTTAATAATTAAAAATCGGGAACTATTGCGCCGATAAAAAAAAAGTTTTCAGTTCCAATTAACGTTTAAATGATAATACAGTTTTAAAAATATTATTATTAAAATCTTGTTAAAACTCGGAAACTACAGCTACGATTTTAGAAACGTTTTTAATTATAATTAAAGTTTAAATCATAATATAGTTTGATTATTGTTAAAAGCTTGTTAAAACTCGGCAACTACAGCTCCGATTTTTAAAAGTTTTCAGTTTTAATTAAAGTTTAAATCATAATACTGTTTGTTTATTATTTTAATTAAAAACCTTGTTAAAAATCGGGAACTACTGCACCGATTAAAAAAAATAAAGTTTTCAGTTCCAGTTAACGTTTAAATCATAATATAGTTTTATTTTTATTATTATTAAAACCTTTTTAAAACTCGAGAACTACTACACCTATTTAAAAAAAGTTTTCAATCCCAATTAAAGTTCAAATCATAATTTAGTTTGTTTATTATTATTATTATTATTATTAAAAACTTGTTAAAACTCGGGAACTACAGCTCCGATTTTTACGTTTTCATTTGCAATTAACCTTTAAATCATATTGTAGTTTATTATTATTATTATTATTATTAAAACCCTTCTTTTGGGAACTACAGCTCCGATTGACAAAAGTTTTCATTTCCAATTAATTTTAATTAAATCATAATACAGTTGATTTATTATTAGCCTATATTATTAAAAACCTTGTTAAAACCTGGAAACTTCTGGGCCGATTAAAAAACCGTATTCAGTTCCAGCTAACGGGTTTATTTCATATAATACCGCTATATGTTTTCTCGCCGACAAAACGTATATTTCCCTGAAAATTTATAAATATGTTGAAATATTTCGTATTTGTATTTCCCGTGCAGATAAATATTATTATAACTGAGGAACTATAGGACAGTTTTAATCGAAAAGCGTTTAAAACGTGACCAGATAGCGTATCTACTTACGAAAGAAAACCGCGTCAAAATCGGATTAGCTGTTATCGAGCTATAAGCTTACAAACAGATAGAGAGACGTTGATTTTTATAATTTGGAAATTAGTATAATTTACTCGGACATATGTCATCATTTGGGCATATGAAAGTAATACACGGCGTTTCGAGAGAGTGAATCAACTCTCTTTATCAACTGATAAACCTAGAAGTTATAAAACATGAAAAGAACTAATATAGCCTAAATAGCCTAGGACTATATTAGAAATTGAAAATGTTATCTTATACTTTGCGTCTGGAATCATGTCAGTTGGGTGAGTCAAATAGGAGAGCTAGTGGTATTCAATTCGAACAGCTCCCCACATGATGGTACGGATATCTTGCATTGCTAATAGAGTTGCGTAAATAAGTAGTTTTATCATGTTTGCGTAGTTTTTTTAATTAGTTAAACGATAGTATTTGTTTTAATAATTTTAAAATGTTTAGCCTAAGTGATACATTACAAAATGTTAAACATTTTTTTTTTTTTGCTTTAACGGTAATAATTATTTCCTCTGTAATAATAGTAATAACCCAGTACAAAAATAAATATCCATTTTTAATTGAAGTTTGTTGCAATTTAACGGGAAGGTATTGCATTTATTTATTTAGTCGGAAAAATATTGTTTTCGTTGAGAAATTTCTGATGATTTGTTTTACAAGGAAGAAAGCAGCTACGGATGTAATTAAAAAAAAAATATTGTTCGTTAGTTTATGCTCTTTGCAACTGTGATGCAAAGTCAAATTCAGTATCTTTAATTTTTCCAAGCACTTTAAATGAACGTGAAACGAGTTAACAAATCCGCATGCACCCTATTGGTTTATTCAAGATGAGGCTATCTGCTGAAACTAGACTTTAACGGTCATATAAACTAAGAAACAAGATGATTCTAAATTACACGGCAATTTTTTCGGGAGCTGATACTAGAGTTAAAAATTATAAAACAAGTTCATAAAACATAGGTTCCGAAACGCTTCGTTTTCCGTTTGTCAGTCATTTTGTGTTTCTACAAACTATGTTATATCTTTGTATGTAGATAAGATATTGAGCGAAACGTTCATGTACGTATTATTTATTTAAACTTTACCAGTAATACCAGAAAAACAAGACTTTATTTTTGCATTTTCATAATGGCGGGCGTTAACAATAGTTTACTGTGGAATATCTGGAAAACCATTAACATTACAAAATATTTACTTGTGAAAATTGATGTCTTTCCTAGAATAATCGATTTATCTACAAAAAACTTACTTATTGGTAATTGTCTACTACACTCAAGATTAACCTAAACCAAAATATTATGAAATTATGATAATCGTTAGTAATAATGTTATTTGTTAGTATGCAATTTTACAAACTTATGGGGAAAATATAAAATATTTAGTTTTTAAAAACCAGTCGAAATTTTGAAACTGTTAAGGGAAACATTTTTATATTTTATACATTTATGGCAAGGAATTACGATTTATTATTATTATAATTTTCATAATTCAATAGTATTTTGGTTTATTGGATGATGTAAATAATTACCAAGACATTATGTTATTAGTTTTTGTTGGTAACTCTGTTATTCTTTGACTTACAGAAAAATGTTTTATAAAATTTTGTTTTTCGTTCAAAAAGGAAAATCTTTTATCTCTTGTAAACATTTGGTTTTCGTCATATTCCACATTCAAATGTTTGAACGTCCGCCTTTTACAAATGTACAAAATAAAGTCTTTGTTTTTTAGTAGGCTATACTGGTAAAAGGTTACATAAATAATGCCTACACCTTATCTTCACTCAGCAGTATCTTATATATTTACAAAGATATGTTTTTGTTGTTGTTGTTGTGAAAACAAAAAATGGCCGACAGACGGATATCGAAACGTTTCCGAACCTATGTTCATATAAACTTTTGTTCTTATTTTTATCTTTAGAATCAGCATCCAAAATTTTGCCGTGCAATTTTGAATTATCCCGTATAAAAATATGATCAGAAAAACACGGAGTCAACAGAAATGTACACTAAAACAAACAATAACAAACCACCAAGTTTAATGGAGTATTGGTCAACTGAATAAGAGGTGTGTGTCAGTGGGGTAGTTGTTACGTAACGCTTTTCTAACGTGAAAAACCTGTAATCCCCTCTCTCAAGAGTGTAGGTCGTGACCTTGTAGTCTCTTCTTGTTGAGAATATGCACAAATTATGGCTCCGAATAAATGATACCAATAATATGAATAATCAATCTTTACCTAATAACTTCGAATACGTAATATTTCATTATTTCTTAAAAAGAAAAAGGAAAATTACAGGAGTTTCGACAAGTTTGTAAACATTCTAATTTTATAAGCGCAAGTTGTCTTCAGTTAATATCCCACCGCAATATACGAGTATTGTACGAATTTTAAAACCGACAAATTGCGTTTCTTTCTTTAAATGCTCAGAACTTTGACATAGACATAAAATAAGGCAATATGAAATGGAATATTTGTAATGTGTTTTCTTATTGGAAAAGTGGAAGTAGGGGAAAGAAGCTTGGAGAACGTTGTCGACAAAGAAACACAACTCCTGTCATCGCTCTTCCTAACAGACTCGAATTATGCATAACAATGTGACGCCTTATAGCCATTTTTTAAACAGAAAACGACGATAAAAAATCTTTTCCGAGTCTATCCCAATTGCTTCCTCCCGCTTTTCCTTCCTCGCTTTATAATATTTTCCCGGTCTATAAACTTCGACGTCTTTTTTTCCGATTGTGAATATCGGGGCAATTGTTAGGCTGGGGAGGAGCCCCCATTGTTGATAAGTAGTAGATGTCACCCCTTCTCAGTCAAATGAAGTCGGTTTCAACCCCCCATCCTATCCCGACCATCGTCTTTTCTCTTGTTCCTTGTACGTTGAATGAGTTATGTGTATTGTAATAACAGACCTATGGAAAAGAAATACTGCCTAGGAATCAGATATTAAGATGTATGTAAAACCTAATGGCGCCATTTTTATATGCGATTCCCTCCAAGTTATGTCATTTCATTTCAACTTTCAAATGTAGGCAGGAATTGTTGAATACTATTCCACTTTAAGCTTGTCGTATATGTGTAGCAAAGCTATTTAATTTTATAGAAATATTGAATTTGAATTGAAGTATACGTGTGAAACGAGGTGTCTGGTTGTTAATTTGAAACAAATTGTACATCATTTTGGTTTGAAAGTTATTAGTTAATAATTATTGTTTATATTTAGTTTTATTCGACATTTTTGCCATCATTTGTGAATATAAAAACTAATATACAACGTTTTGAGAATATTGTTTTTGTCTTTTGTTGTTGTTTAAAGGTGAAAACTCTGGGTCATCATTGCCTTATCAAAAAAAAAAAAAGAAAAGAGATTAAAATAAACACCCTTAGTCCTCGAATACTCAGCTAATAGCTTCCTTCAGGACTGGAATAAAACAAAACTTGGTCGAGAAAGTTCTGATAGAAAAGATGAAATGTTGGGATCTAACTTTAGACCACATGAAGAAATGTGTAGATCCAGCCATGTTAACTCAGGATTCCCAATACCGTTCTCACTTAAGTGAACACCTGAGAGTAGGAATAAGGTCGTTATGATTTCCATTATTAAAAACTAAATTAAACATTAAAATTCATCTACTTTAAATAAGGCTGAATTTTTCCAGTTAATTCACAGCAAGATGTTATTACAAGGTCACGTACTAAAAGATTGCTCACTCCGATAAAACAATTAGGTAACTACCACGTTGGCACTGAACCCTTTTGGTTACATGACTAGATTATGATCCCGGTCCATCTACCTTAAGTAAGGTTGACATTTTCCCCAGTTAATTCAACACAAGGCGTTACTACAAGACCACGTACTGAAAGGGTTTTCACTCCGATAAAACAGTTAGGAGTTGGCACTGACCCCGTTGGCACTGACACCTTTTGGTTACATGTTAGTTTATGATCTCGGTGGTTTTCCCTTATCAGGTTTGTATACAGTGTTAGTTATTATAACAGCTCAAGTTTAGTGTTAACCCTAGGCGATTTCTTAGGTTACTAATTTTGGTTTCCAATGTAGTCCTAGGCTATGTTGGTCCTTTTCATGAATGTTTTAGATTTCACTTTATAACAAGAGTTGATTCATACTTTCAAGACGTCGTATATATAAATATAGCATAGCTAGGAAATACAATATTATTTTCACTTAAAAGTCTGTTTGAAGGTTTACTATTGCGTGTAAAAAGTGATCTGAACTGCCTAGCTGTCATACCTCTAAAATAAATTAACCTAATTTAAGCTATGGCCTACGAAACGGTTTAATACGTGGTCTATAATTACATGATGTTGATTTATATTTACAAATGTTAGATTATTCACTAACTGCCGACAACAACAAGTAAGTATTTATAAATTCTTATCTCGTCCAGGCAATTTGAAAGAAAGCTACAATATCAGTCAAAGTTATTGGTTCAGCTATCACACGTCTACATTAGTATTGCTCTTGACACTTCTTCTTCTTTTGATGTATGTACGTGATAAGTGTTTGTGTATAAAAATGTATATATCACTTTTCATATGCAAAATACAAGACATCAAGACGATGCCACTTTCCTCTTCTAATGCACACGTCTCGATATTCCTTCATAAAAATGACAAAATGACGTGCCGACTAAAATATGAAACGAAGAGAAATGTTTCATATGTGGAAGTAGGCATAACAGTTCAATATGGTGCTGGTTTATGACAACTGTGATATTGATAGCCCAATCCTAACGCTGTCGTTGTCGACACTTCTCCATCGTTTTCAGACAGTTCGATGTTATTCCTAGGGGTGAATTATTTTTTAAACCACATGTACTCTGAATTCTCGATTCCAATTTGAAACAGTAACTTAGGTCATAATTAGTACAGGGGCGATTTAACTGTCCCCTCTTTCCGCTATTTTTCGCATTGTATTTGTTCTCGATTTCAGATGAAATGCGTTTTACGAGGTCGACAAACACCATTTGAATATGTTAACTATTTTGTTCACCATATTAGATCATGTTTTTCGTTTCAAAAATATTTAAAGCTCTGTTACGGTGTTATTAAATTGCGTGTTATCAAATTAATAATATTTCAGTGCCTTTAACTTGTAAAAGACTGATTTTAAAAAATCCACTAATAGTTTATTATATTTATTAAAGTAAACTTCTTTACGCATGGTAGAATGAATTGGATTCATGCGGTTGAATGTGTAGTAAAACGTTGCAACTCATTTCTCTGAAAGTGGACCTGGCTCGATCCCCAATCATGCTTGTCTCGAAAACCAGTATCCGTTTCATAATCGAGCAAAATCGCTGAGTTCATCATTATATTTCTGAGTACCGTATACTAATTATAATGGGTTTTAGTACACTATACCCACAATTCAATAATATTGCTTTGTTCATATTTATATACGTATATGTGTTAAATAAAGTTCGTTAAATTATCTTTAATCTTGTATTGTAATAATCACTGAAAACTTTGTTGATGAAGACCCACGTACCTCTACTGTTTATTTTAATTGTGTTCGTTAACACAACATACCTGCCCTATCTATCTAAAATGTGTTCATTAATCCCACTTACTTGCCCTATTTATATTAATGTGTTCGGTAACCCTACGTACACTTGCCCTGTCTATTCTAATTCTGTTCGTTAACCCTATGTACCTGCCCTGTTTATTGTAATTGGGTTCGTTAACCCTGTGTACCTGCCCTATTTATTTTAATTGTGTTAGTTAACCCTATTTACCTGCCCTTTATTGTAATTGTGTTCGTTAACCCTATGTACTTGCACTGTCTATTGTAATTGTGTTCGTTAACCCTATGTACCTGCCCTGTATATTGTAATTGTGTTAGTTAACCCTGTGTACTTGCCATGTATATTGTAATTGTGTTCGTTAACCCTATGTACCTGCACTGTCTATTGTATTTGTGTTCGTTAACCCCATGCACCTGCCCTGTTTATTGTAATTTTGTTCTTTAACCCTGTGTACCTGCACTCTCAATTGTATTTGTGTTCGTTAACCCTATGTACCTGCCCTGTTTATTGTAATTGTGTTTGTTAACCCTATGTACATGCCCTGTCTATTGTAATTGTGTTTGTTAACCCTATGCACCTGCCCTGTCTATTGTAATTGTGTTCGTTAACCCTGTGTACCTGCCCTGTCTGTTGTAATTGTGTTCGTTAACCCTATGTACCTGCACTCTCTATTGTATTTGTGTTCATTAACCCTATGTACATGCCCTGTCTATTGTAATTGTATTCGTTAACCCTATGTACCTGCCCTGTTTATTGTAATTGTGTTCGTTAACCCTATGTACCTGCACTGTCTATTGTATATGTGTTCGTTAACCCTATGTACATGCCCTGTCTATTGTAATTGTGTTCGTTAACCCTATGTACCTGCCCTGTTTATTGTAATTGTGTTCGTTAACCCTATGTACCTGCACTGTCTATTGTATATGTGTTCGTTAACCCTATGTACATGCCCTGTCTATTGTAATTGTGTTCGTTAACCCTATGTACCTGCCCTGTATATTGTAATTGTGTTAGTTAATCCTATGTACCTGCCCTGTATATTGTAATTGTGTTAGTTAATCCTATGTACCTGCCCTGTTTATTGTAATTGTGTTCGTTAACCCTATATTCCCTCCCTGTTTATTGTAATTGTGTTCGTTAACCCTGTGTACCTGCCCTGTCTGTTGTAATTGTGTTCGTTAACCCTATGTACATGCACTCTCAATTGTATTTGTGTTCGTTAACCCTATGTACCTGCCCTGTTTATTGTAATTGTGTTCGTTAACCCTATGTACCTGCCCTGTTTATTGTAATTGTGTTCGTTAACCCTGTGTACCTGCCCTGTATATTGTAATTGTGTTCGTTAACCCTGTGTACCTGCCCTGTATATTGTAATTGTGTTCGTTAACCCTGTGTACCTGCCCTGTATATTGTAATTGTGTTCGTTAACCCTGTGTATTTGCCCTTTTTATTACAATTATGTTAGTTAATCCCACGTACTTGCACTGTGTATTCTAATAGTGTTTGTCAACCCTACGTACCTCCCCTGTCTATTGTAATTGTGTTCGTTAACCCTATATTCCCTCCCTGTTTATTGTAATTGTGTTCGTTAACCCTGTGTACCTGCCCTGTCTGTTGTAATTGTGTTCGTTAACCCTATGTACATGCACTCTCAATTGTATTTGTGTTCGTTAACCCTATGTACCTGCCCTGTTTATTGTAATTGTGTTCGTTAACCCTATGTACCTGCCCTGTATATTGTAATTGTGTTCGTTAACCCTGTGTACCTGCCCTGTATATTGTAATTGTGTTCGTTAACCCTGTGTACCTGCCCTGTATATTGTAATTGTGTTCGTTAACCCTGTGTACCTGCCCTGTATATTGTAATTGTGTTCGTTAACCCTGTGTATTTGCCCTTTTTATTACAATTATGTTAGTTAATCCCACGTACTTGCACTGTGTATTCTAATAGTGTTTGTCAACCCTACGTACCTCCCCTGTCTATTGTAATTGTGTTCGTTAACTCCATCCACCTTCCCTGTCTACTCCAAATTTGTTTGTGAAGCCTACGGAAATTCCCTGTCCATGCTAATAGTACGCGTTAACCACACGTATTCGTTATCTACACTTACCTACCCTGTCTTATCTAAACATGTTCTTAAAATCCCACGTACCTGCCCTGTCTATTTTATACGTATTCGTTAACTACACTTTACATGCCCTATCTATTCTAAATGTGTTAATTAATCCCACGCACCTGCCCTGTCTATTTTAATCGTGTTCGTTAACTACACCTACCTGCCCTGTCTATTCTAATCGTGTTCGTTAACTACACCTACCTGCCCTGTCTATTTTAATCGTGTTCGTTAACTACATCTATCTGCCATGTCTATTTTAATCGTGTTCGTTAACTACACTTACCTGCCCTGTCTATTTTAATCGTGTTCGTTAACTACACCTACCTGCCCTGTCTATTCTAATCGTGTTCGTTAACTACACCTACCTGCCCTGTCTATTTTAATCGTGTTCGTTAACTACACTTACCTGCCCTGTCTATTCTAAATGTGTTAATTATTCCCACGCACCTGCCCTGTCTATTTTAATCGTGTTCGTTAACCCCCACGTACCATTCTTGTCTAAGAACAATGTATTCGTGAGCCCCACGTACATATCTTGTTCATTCTAAACATGTTCGGTAATCCCACCAAAAGATCTCGAGGGACCTTACCCAATAGGGTAAGTTTGTTTAAAACTAATGTTACATATGTTTTCAGAACCTCGTAATTTTATATATCACTACACTCTTGACGTCGGCCTAACGAGCCTCGTTGGTGTTTCTCAAAGATGTACATCTGCGAAGCAGCCTCCACTCGCCACGCTCTTGTTGGTGATTCGGCCATGCGGGTATCGTAACTATACGAAAAGGTAAGAGATAGAAATTATAATTTTAACAATAACTTCGCTATTTGTCATCGTAGAGTGGTGGGGTTAATACTTGTAACTAATTTAGCGTCTTATAAGTTGATTAATAAAAGAAATATGAACAAAAAAATGTCCGTCATTTTGAGAATTTCAATTATATTTGTTCTAAATTTCAACATGATTCTATATGAGCACACACTATTATAGGGAATTGTATGTTTCTATCTTTAATTTTGTACCCGCTATCGTGCTTATAGCGCTTTTATTAAATAATCAAGATAGTATGAGTAGTTAACCTGACGTAGCGGTCTAAGTGAGAGCTCAATATCTGAAATTATGTACATAAATTTTGAACTAAAAATATATATACCAATTTTCAAATTTGGAGCTTTCTATAAAGAAGTTAACGGGCGATAGTTTATTCTTTATTTTTTTCCAAAATCTACATAGTTTCTATTAAAAATCAAAATATGATCAATCGCTTTACTGGAAGCTCTAAATTATTCACCTACCGTATTTCCAAATTTCAGCATCACCTAGACCCCGCTACATGATGTTGGTGGACCATGCTTTTGATGTAGCAGACCCTAGTGCACACTCATAATTTGGAAACAAATGGATAATTTTGAGCTTAAAAAAAAAATGTTTTTCAAAATTTCAGTCTCAATTGAAATTATGTAATATTTGAAAAAATAAACAGAAAAACTGGGCCCGCTATCTTGATGTATAGATCGTGAAATTTGTAATTGGGTTCATAAATTTTAGCCGATATTAATTTTTCGATTAAATACATTTTATAATTTAAGCACTTTCATTAAATAATAAAGTGTATATGAGTCGCTAAACTGACGTAGCGAACCAACGAGAGCTCAATTTCTGAAATTATGTACATAAATTTTGAGCTAAAATATATATCTTACCAATTTTCAAATTTGGAGATTTCTATGAAGATGTTAAATGGTCATAGTTTAATTTTATTTTTTTCAAAAAATTAGATATTTTCTATTAAAAATCAAATTATCGTCAATCCTTTTACTTGATGTTCTAAATTTAAAGCTATTTTCGAATTTTTAGCGTAGCCTAGATACCGCTACACGATGTTAGCGGGTCATGGTTATGATTAGCATTTAAATGATGAAAATTAGAACTAAAATTTTGAAACCAATCATAGATAAAAACTCAAATTATGGTAAATTTTGAGCTTCATGTCCTGTATTTTGAACTTAAAATTGTCACACTAACTTCACACAGGTGATATTTTTAGCCGAAACGATCCTCCGAAAGAAATATCCTTTTATTTATTTTCTTTAACGACCTTTTTTCAAATAAAATAAAATATCCAACACGTTCGTCAAAGTATGAATAATAACATCGACAAAAGCCTTCCTTAAATGCCAAGTGTTATTTCCACAGACTTCCTCAACTCTACCTAAACAAAGAACATAGACTTGAATGTATAATAGAAAGTTTTGCTGGCATTTCTTGTTATGCTCGTGACAAGGTATTATTTAATGTTTCCGATATAAGATGTTCTTCTTCCCTTGAAAAAGGGATATATTCATTGTGAAATGGCGGACCGGGTTTTGTTTAAAAGGGTTTGTGTGTTAATTATGTAGAGAGAACCGCCTATAGCAATAGATAAGTATAAACTTGTGTTCTTTCAGCTTTTAGCATCCTCAACTTACGATTGTCATAGTCAGAATGACGGAAAGAGGAGAAGCGACAAAAGAATTCGTATCGTATCTTTATTCCGAGAACAATTTAATTATATCTTCTCATTACGATTAAATTATCTGTCACAATCTACTTTGTTTTATGACAAACGGTTGCTATAAAAGTTGTATTATCTTTGAATATGTAACAGCAAATCAAAACTTCACGCGAAAATGTAAAGTATTATGTTAATCAGTTTTTGGTTTCTCATTCTTACCGAGGAATGACGAGAAGGGGTCGTTGATCTCTAAGTCTGCCTATTGTTTGTCCTTTTAATATAGTCAGATAATAAAGTGAAATTAGTATCGTATGGAAATGGTTTATTCAGATTTTATCATCATTTCTATATATGTACAAACTAATACACAAAGTTTCAAGAGTAAACTTACCTCTCTTTAACAACATCTCGTCAAAATAAACCAAATATAAAAATGGTATCTGGGCCACTAAAAACAGTATTTACAATATTAAGTGTGAATGTGACTGCAGTACAGTGACGAGACAAAAAAGGCATACAAATATTAGCGAATACACAAAAGAATATTCGATTTCGCTTAATAGATAAATCAAAAATAGCCTAACGTATTCGTTCCGAAAATCAAAAGAAAACGTATATTTTAAACAAAAAATAGCCGAAACGCGTTATATACAAAGATATCTGTCAATCGTATCGATCAAGCCCTTTGTAGAAATAAGGCTTCCTTTAGTAAAAATCGAATTAAATATTGAAAATAATAATTTTAAAAAATTCCTTTACTTTAAATATGGCTGATTTTTTCCCGTTTAATCTCCTCTATAAACGAATACATTACGACTTTGAAAGAGACGATAAAAGGTTGTTTACACCGTTAAACCGTTATGTTACTACTCCGTTGGCACGCAACCTCTAATAGTCAGCTGACCAGTTGTTTACCTTTCCTTGTGTAGTGTTGTTTTCTTTACGTTTCTATTAAGTTTTATTTATTTTGGCTGCTCTGATCGGGGTTCCTTTCTTATATTACTAGCTTTAATTTTAGTTTATATCCCTAGACTACTAGGCTATCTTGGCGTTTCCTCATTTTTCCATGTTTTAGATTATCACTTGATAACGGCGGTTGGTTACTCACGAAATGTCGTGTATTAGTTTTTATTTTATATAAATTATTATAAACGATGATATCCAATGTCGTTGAATTTTTGAAAAATCGGGCAGAAGGGGATCTATAATAATTTAAAACTTCTGCAATTTGAATTTGTTGTTGGATAAAAATGTAGGAAAAGTAAGATTGATTTTCTAATATTTCATATAAAATAGATTTTTGAAAGAAAATATGAAGAGTATTTTTTTATAGAATAGATAATTTTGCAGAGAAAAAGTGTTCCGGCATTGTCGTAACTATAATAGTTAAGGATCTACAATTACTTAATATTTATTACGACTTGCTTGAACCACGCTTAGTCAAGCTAAGCTCAAAGAAAACTGTGTGTAGAGCGAGGAAGTAATTTACATTTTTATCATTTGATTTTTATTTAATATTATTAATTTTTTGGAAGTAACCGCTTTTTCTGTCTAATAATTTAGTAATTATGTTTCGCTGTTTTGCTGAAGTCGTTTGTTTCATAGAATATAATTAAATCAGAATTCTTATTTATTATTCTCTTGATTTTTTACTATAAATAAATTATGCAAAGCTACATTTGTTTATCACAAAAGAGTACGAATTTGTAATCATATTGTTTTTGAACTCTAATTAAATTAGAAAATTTACACTGACAGAGTTTACGATTCGGACATCATTCTCTTACTACGTACGACTTGTAGTATAATTGTGCAACTTTATACTGAAAGATAAAAGCATACCTCAACATTATTTTCGTAGGCTATATCTAAACGCCAATTGTTTCAACTAGCGAATAATTTCTACCAACAATTCCCCCCCCCCCCCCAATATAAAATTTTTAAACAAGCGTGTGCAGAATCTTGCATACATTTTGTTCAATAACGCAAAAATAAAAGTAAATATATAATTATAAAGTTCTCGAAAACAATAGAAGTTAATTTAAATTTTTATTAGCTATCTTTTCGTTTTAGTCATTTTTCTCCGAGAGTGGTGTGCTCGATCTTTTCTTGAATTTTATTTTTTTACGTTAAAATAATGAGTATTTGAAAATAATAATAAAGAAAAATTCCAATTAAATAACTCATATTTTTTATAACTTTTTAAATAAATTTTTCTCTTTGGTACGGCACCGTTCGTGTTGTAACTGAGCCTGGTCTGTGCGCGTTATAATGGGGACTTAACTATTATAGTTGCAAATACTGCCAGTATAATTTTTTGCAGGATTTGTAAAAATCAATATTTTATTAGATATTCACGAAAAATCAAACAAAAATGGGCGTTTTTTGCACATTTTGGTTAATACATAATTGACTGTATACTCAAAATGCAGAACTTTTAGTGTTTAGATCACTAAGAACGATATTGTGAAAGTTTAACAATATTTCATTTATTTTAAGCAGACTACACTCAACAGATTTCAATTAAATTGTCTTTATTTTCGAAAAATATACCCTGACAAACAATTTATTTTTTATGCAAAATAATTTAAAGTTCTAATTTCAGTAAAAAATATTATTTACTCGATTGTTAGATATTTAACAGAATATAACTAAATTTTGTACTTGTTGTGGCACTACATTGTGCTGGGTATCTTTAATTTACAATTCCAAAATGACTGTGTCTTATAGTTAGAATCTAATCAACAAGTATCAATCCAACTCATGTTCGACAAACAGATATTGGAATGTTTTATCTTTTTTGGGGGAAGGGATCCTTATTTAGATCTAGTGTACAATTTATATTTTCTTTTACAATATTTTTCTTTGCAGTTATTATGAATAGATTCTATTGAAGAAATATTCATTACTATTTTATTAATCTACCCTAGTAGTACAGAGTTAGTATGATATATTTATCCTTAAAAACCGACCTCAAGCATTTAACTGATATTCACGCTTAAGGGGAGACTAAACGGTGGATTAAAATTTTTTTTTGAGATATTTAAAAAATATTAATCTCCGAATTCTCTTTTCAATGATATAAACATTATGTATTTATAATAATGTAAATTCGTATAACAAATTTCTTTTCTATATGCCTCCATAGCACTTTGAAACAAAATTATTCCTAGTGGGCGCTTGTGGTTTTATTATTTCGTAAAAAAACACCCCTTCTGAAAATCACGTCTACGAGCTTCACTAGTGCCGTCTTTATAAGTATACTTCAAAAGCTGCCAAGGCCTACACTAAGAAATGTGTCTAACAAGTACAGTATTGACTTTGTTACAGATATACATCTTCAAAGTATACCAAAACCAAGACACCAACACACCCACACCACACACACACACGCGCGCGCGCGCACCAATATATATTTATATATAAGTTATGTAAATAAATAATGTACAGTTTGTAATTTAAATAATGATCCCAGTTGTTTTTAAGTTGATTCATCTTTTCTATTGTACTTGTTACAGAGCCTAGTTAAGTCAGTGTGTAGCAGACTTTCGAACCAAACGGTTCTTCTCAGTGGATACGAAAAATCCTGGTACACTTAATTAGACATTCAATATGCTTACCAATGATTTTCAATTCAAAAATAGTAAACTTTTCCAAACTAGTAAGCGAAACACCTTGCCAATAGTCTAACAATACCTAGCCATACGTAAACCTGTTACTAATAATCCATCTTTCCAAAACTATAAACCAATATATCAAAACCACCCTAACCATTTCAACAAACCAAATTATACAAACATTAATCAACAACAAAAATCATTTGGAAATAATACTACCCAAAAAACTAACCAAACTTTTCAACCAGTACCGATGAGCATTTCCACACGTCAGACCGGAAACACAGTCAGACAAAATAAACAGGAATCAGATGACAGTAAAACCCGTAGACGAGGAAAATTACGAACATCCAATCCAATAAATCAATTATCACAGCAAATGACAACTACTTATCTAGCCGAAACAGACTACGACCTAGATGAAAACTTTGACGAATGTAATAATATCGATAACTCAATACAAGAAGATAATGCATGCGGTTTCACACCCGAAAATGAACACGCCCATAATCATTTTTTAGGACTCACAACACTAAAAAAATTTCCATAATGCACATCGAGGACATTCCGTACATTTATGACCCGAAGACTAACCTTAAAATATTCATCGACACTGGAAGCACTAGATCATTCATTAAAAAATTCAATTGCTTTTCATCTTTTCAAAAACACCCTAAAACAAGAACCATTTGAGGTGAGCACGGCACATGGGGTGTCAAAAGAAAAATATAGATGTACATTACCACTTTTAGGAAAGAAAACAACTAAATTCTATCTATTCGACTTCCATAAAGATTTCGACTTGCTTCTGGGATTAGATAATATAAAGGAGTTAAAATTAAATTTAAATTTTGTGAACGATAAATTAATGTTTTATGACAAACAAATTCCAATACGCTATTTTAATATTGAAGAAGCGGGAAATAATAATAACAATACGTTTAAGGGAAACAAACCTTTCAAAGATACAACATTCAAGTAAGTAAAGCCCGCACTCAGCAGATAATAAAAATATAAATAGATAACTTAAATGATGGAGAAGGGATATTACCCTACAGGCAAGAAGAAGGATAAGAGATTACTCAGTGTATTGTAAAAATTGTAAACGGAGAGAAATATTGCCCATTAATCAATAATACAACTAGAGACAGGCGTTTAGCAGTGGAACCCATGGACGTAGAACCATTAAATAATTTCGAAATTTATGGAACAAATACCAATAAAACAAAACCTCCAAATTTTAATATGATTGGTAACAAAATCAATAAATTAGATTTATCAAAAATCCGAACAGACCACATGAACGCAGAAGAAAAACAGGAAATATTAAAATTAATTTCGGAATACTGTGATATACTTCACGACGAAAATAATAACTTAACTTTTAGAAATCATATTAAACATATAATTAGGACAACAGATGAATTCCCTGTGTATACTAGAAACTATAGTTACCCGGAGATTTATCGAATGGAAGTTGACACAAATTCAGGAAATGTTAGACTAAAAAATAATCCAACCATCACGTTCGCCGTGGAACTCCCCAGTTTGGATAGTGCAGAAAAAATCAGACGCATCCAACAAAATAAATTAGGTTAGTGATTGATTTTAGAGGTCTTAACGCAAAGACAATTGACGATAAGTCCCCGTTACCAAATATAACGGATATCTTGGATAAATTAGGGAGATCCCAATATTTTACCACCCTGGATCTTGCCGCAGGTTTCCACCAAGTAGAGATGCATCCTGATAGCGTGGATAAGACTGCTTTCTCAACAGAAACCGGGAATTATGAGTTTCTGAGAATGCCGTTCGGTTTAAAAAACAGCCCTCCAATATTTCAGAGAATAATGAACAACGTATTGCGTGGAATACAAAATGAGATGTGCTTAGTTTATCTCGACGACATTATCATATACTCGTCTAGTTTGCAAGAACACGTGTTAAGATTAAGAGAAGTCCTCGACCGATTAAAAAACGCTAACTTGAAAATACAACTTGACAAGCCGGAGTTTCTAAGAAAGGAAGTAGCTTACCTAGGACATATAGTGACACCACATGGAGTTAAACCTAACCCTGACAAAATTCAAACCGTTAAGAATTACTCGATTCCAAAGACTACTAAACAGATAAAAGGTGTTTTAGGATTACTTGGTTATTATCGAAAATTTATAAAAGATTTTGCGAAAATCACCAAACCTTTTACCAATTGCCTTAAGAAAGACTCAAAAATTAATATTGATGATCCTGATTATATAAATTGTTTTGAAACGTGTAAAAACATTTTATGTAACGAACTATTGCTGCAATACCCTGATTTCGGAAAATAATTTATTTTGACTTCTGACGCTAGCAATTTTGCAATTGGAGCTATCCTGAGCCAAATTAAAAATGAAAACTATCTTCCCATAGCCTATGCTAGTAGGACACTGAATACAAGCGAAATAAATTATTCTGAAATCGAAAAAGAACTACTTAAAGTTGTAAGGGTAACAAAACATTTCAGACCATATTTATTTGGTAGAAAATTTACTATCTATTCTGACCACAAACCTCTACAATGGCTTTTTTCGGTTAAGGAACCGAACTCAAAGTTGTTAAGATGAAGACTTAAACTAGAGGAATTTGATTATGAAATAAAAGACAAGAAAGGTAAATTAAACCAAAATGCTGATGCCCTATCACGAATCCAATTGAACGTTACACAAATATTTCAAAAATCCAATCAACCCGATTTAGACGGAGATTTACAAAGAACTGTAGCCTAGTCGATCCAACTATACTTTCCAGAACTGGACGGAGACAATCAATTTATAATTGCAAATTTCGACGCAGAAGAAGACGTGAACACCTTCGACCAAGAGGATAATAACGAAAATAGTGACCAACCGTACATTCTAATTATGAGGGAAACACTCAAGTAGAAATACCAATCTCTGATGAACCTGTAAATTTAAGGAAAAATCAAATATTCCTAACTCTAGTAAAGTATCAACCAAAACGAGTAGAAATAATGAAATTATATGGGACTTCAAAAATTCGTTTAATAGTTGAAATATCGGACAATAATTTGGACAATGATATTATTCATTTTGTAAAATCATATTTGGTACCTCAAGTAAAATATAACCTTTATTTTGAAAACGACTTCTATGAGCGATTTGTAACATCTGTAGCGAAAAACTTTAAAAAATCAGAACTTAATTTAGTTAAATGCAATATCAAATTACTAGATGTAACTTGTGAAGAACCTAACCTATCGACCTGTGTGGCGTCTCATTCAGCGGGTTGCTATACCTAGCATTCATCAAGAAGGCAAAGAAAACTCCGAGGGAAGCAGAAACTTCTCCACCCTCCGAAGTTTTATTTAGGGGTGGAGGAGTTATGTAAATAAATAATGTAGAGGAAGTGCGCCAAAACTGACATAGGGTTCCTAAACCGACATACCAAGGTATCTTGTTTGGTAAGTGCTACCATCTACCGGTAACGGCTAAAATGTGTTCATACAAGTCCCATGATGCTTTGCAAACAGAGTTAGCCATATTTCATTGCGTGCCTACAACCTAGTGATCGTTTGTTTTATTCAACACATTTCAAAACTTTATACTGCTTTAGAATAGTGCTTCGTTACTTTTTTTGGAACGGTGAGTAGTTATTTATATATATATATTCTTATTCTAGGTTTAATAAGGATTCAAAATATATATTTCAATTTGTTTTTATGTTAACCAGTGTTTGTTTAATTGAGGATAAACATACGTCTTATGAGGTTCCTAAACCGACATACCGTCATTAGTGGGTTCCCTAAACCGACATACCTACATTTATTTATGGTTGAATAAATCTACGTTTGTTTAATAAAACGTTATTATACTACATTTAATGATCATTAATCACATTTAACAGTGTTATTACAATTAATTAGTCTGTAACAATCTGTTGTAGATGCCTCCAGAAAATAATAAAGGAGCCAAAATTAGGAAATGGGAACCTGCTAATATGACTTTGGCTATAAAAGCTGTTCGGAACAAAGAAATGGGCTGGCTTAAAGCGTCGAAGACCTTTAAAGTTCCACAAGCTACTTTACGTAGACTGGCTAACGAAAAGTATGGGTCTCCAGAAGAGGCATCCATAACAAAACACGGGAGACCTCCAGTTTTGAATTTCGATCTAGAAATTGAATTAGTTCGTTATTGCCTCACAATGGAAGCAACGTTTTATGGTTTATCTAGGACAGATTTACGACGAATGGCTCTACAGTTAGCTATAAAAAATAATCTGACCCATCCTTTCAACAATATCATGGCAGGTAGAAAGTGGATGAAATTATTCTTACGTCGTCATCCTGAGTTGTCACTACGAACGCCAACTGGAACGTCAGTTGCACGAGCACGAGGCTTCAGCAGAGATAATGTCTGCAAATATTTTGATTTATTGGAAGCTTGTTTTGATGAACATAGCTATCCACCGGACAGAATATTTAATGTAGATGAGACTGGTCTCAGCATTGTGCAGAGTAGAGTTCCCAAAATTATCGGTAAAAAAGGAAAACGTCAAATAGGTGCTATTACTTCGGCAGAAAGAGGCTCTCTAGTGACTCTAATTTGTTGCATGAGTGCTGCTGGTATGTTTATACCACCTATGCTCATTTTCCCCCGTAAAAATATGTCTGACTTGTTGATGAAAGGTGCTCCTCACGGTTCCATTGGAGTAGCACATCCATCTGGGTGGGTTCAAATGAATTTATTCACGAAATGGTTTGTGCATTTTGTTGCAAAAACAAAACCATCAGAGAATGATCCAATTTTGCTTCTTTTAGATGGACATTTTAGCCACACACGCAACATTGAATTGATAGATTTAGCTAGGAAAAACTATGTTAAAATCATTTCACTGCCACCACACTCGACCCATAAGCTTCAACCACTAGACAAGAGTTTTATGGGTCCTTTAAAGAGTTACTACTCTGAAGAAATTAGACAGTGGATGAGGTCCAGCGGGAAGCCAGTCTCTCAGTATGACATAGCAGAACTGCTGGGAAAAGCCTACTTGAGGTGCCAAACAGCAGAAATTGCGGTCAACGGATTTAAAGCAACTGGTCTGTATCCATTAAACAGACATTTGTTTACAGACGCTGACTTTCTTCCTTCTGGTCAAGAAGAACACGGCAGTCACTCTTCTCAAGAACCTCATGTAGACCGACTGGAGAAAGAATTGGATGTACAACAGCAAGAAAGTCCAACTTCCAGCCTTGCCAAGCTTCCCATCGCAATATCTCCATTTCATGCAAGACCATCTACTTCTTACGAAACCAGTCCTTTTCAAATTGTTCCTGTCCCAACAATTAAAAAGAGAAGCTCCACCAGAGGTCGTAAAGCAACATTTTCTTCCATCATAACATCTTCGCCATATAAAAAAGATTTGACCCAATCGATAGATTCTAAAAATAAAACTGAAGAACAAAAAAGGGTGTCAAATAGTGACAGTGTTTCTAGAGGCACGAAAAAGAGAAGACTGAATTTCGAAAGTGTTAAGGCAATTAAACTCAATAGAAACCAAGTTTTAACAAATTCTGGTGACGACAGTTCATCCGAAGACATTGATGACCCTCAACTAAAATCTACTGCTCCGGATAATGCAGATGCTGAATGTATTTTTTGTGAAAGACATTTTTGCGAAGATCACAGTGGGGAGCTTTGGGTTCAATGTGTTATGTGCAACCAATGGGCCCATAATTTATGTGCAGGTGCAGATAAGGATATTTACATCTGTGATTATTGTAAATAATAGACTAAGTTTTAAACCTTCTAATATAACACTGCTTTTAACTATTGTATTTAATCACCATATATAAATAAATATTATTGCTACAATAAATGTTAGGTCTATTATTTGTCATGTTTTCCTTGGGAATACGGGTATGTCGGTTTTGGAACCCATTTTCGAAATGCCGTAGTTCGACTCATGTTTATAAAAATTACGTTTTTTAGAGATTTAATATTCTTCTGAGAGTTTTGAGCTCAAATAGTTACTAGATACTAAATTTAGTATACATTCAAGAATTAACATTTTAAATTTTACACTAAAATACTTCAAAATACTCCAAAAACAAAATGGTATGTCGGTTTTGGAACACTTCCTCTATAATTTGTAGTTTAAATGATGATCCCAGTAGTTTTTAAGTTAATTCATGTATTCTATTGTACTTGTTACAGAGCCTAGTTAAGTCAGTGTGTAGCAGACTTTCGAACCAAACGGTTCTTCTCAGTGGATATGAGAATTAAATTATAATTATTAAGTAGTTTCTCACTCTGTATACATTGAATGCAAATAAATTGTATCCGAAAACTTTTTATTATATTAATTTCAATGCATATGTTATTAATAATAATAAATAAACAGGTTTATAAAAATAAAAGTTATTTTTTTAAAACCTATTGTTCCGGACAGAGAACGTAAGTTTGTATGTGTCACACACACACACATATATATATATATATATATATATATATATATATATATATATATCTTCGAAGTTTGTCAACACTGAGTCCGATACGAGCTTAACAAGCGCTAGTTTAGTCACACAATATACGTCTATGTCAAGTACGAGACACCGACACTAGCTTAACAATCGCTGGCTTTGTCACACAAAATACATCTTCAAAATATACCAATTCCGAGGCACGGACGTAGCTCATCATGCGCTTGCTTTGTCACAGAATATACATATTCAAAGTATGCAAAGTCCGAGGCTTGGACGTAGCTCATTATGCGCTGGCTTTGTCACACAATATACATCTTCAAAGTATGCCTAGTCCGAAGCACGGACGCAAGCTTAACAAACACTGGCTTTATCACACAATATACATCTTTAAAGTATGCCTAGTCCGAGGCACGAACGCGAGCTCAACAAGCGCTGGCTTTGTCACACAATATACATCTTCAAAGTATGCAAGTCCGAAGCTTGGGCGCAGTTAATCATGCGCTGGCTTTGTCACACAATATATATCTTTAAAGTATGCGAAGTTCGAAGCACGGACGCAAGCTCAACAAGCGCTGGCTTTGTCAC
This sequence comes from Aphrophora alni, assembly GCA_963513935.1. Classification (NCBI taxonomy): domain Eukaryota; kingdom Metazoa; phylum Arthropoda; class Insecta; order Hemiptera; family Aphrophoridae; genus Aphrophora; species Aphrophora alni. The sequence goes on from OY740765.1 coordinate 111,678,425, forward strand.
ACAATATACATCTTCGAAGTATGCCTAGTCCGAGGCATACGCGAGCTCATAAAGCGCTGGCTTTGTTACACGATATACATCATCAAAGTATACCAAGCCCGAGGCTTGGACGTAGCTCATCATGCACTGGCTATGTCACACAATATACATCTTCAAAGTATGCCAAGTCCGAGGCACGGACGCGAGCCCAACAATCGTTGGCTTTGTCACACAATATACATCTTCAAAGTATGCCACGTCAGAGGCTCGGTCGCGAGCTCATCAAGCGCTGGTTTTTCACACAATATACATGTTCAAAGCATGCCAGGTCCTAGGCACGGACGCTAGTTCAACAACAAGCGATGGCTTTATCACAAAATATACATATTCTAAGTATGCCAAGTCCGATCCACGTACGCTAACTCAACAATCGCTGGCTTTGTACATAATATACATCTTCAAATCTGACAAGTCCTAGGCACGGACATGTGCTCAATGAGTGCTGGCTTTGTCACACAATATATATATTTAAATTACGCCAAGTCCGAGGCACGGACACGAGCTCAACGATCGCTGGCTTTGTTACACAATATACATCTTCAAAGTATGCCAAGGACGTGGCAAGGACGCGAACTAAACAAGCTCTGGCTTTGTCACACAATTTACATCGTCAAAAAACCAAGTCCGAAGCACCGACGCGAGCTCATCAAGCCCTGACTTTGTCACAAAATATACATCTTCAGAGTATACAAAGTCCCAGGCACGGACGCGAGTTCAACAAGCGCTGACTTTGTCGCACAATATACATCTTCGACGTCTGCCAAACCCGAGAGACCAACTCGAACTTAACAAGCGCTGGTTTATTCACATATATAAATTTTGAAGTCTACAATATTTACACATTCTTAAAGAGTGCTGGCTCTTTTTATCACTTCCATGTCTGATATGTTCGACACACAGACTATCTTATCGACTGTTGGTTCTGTGGCACATATATCTTCGAAGTCTGCTAAACACACCGACAAGAGCGTACCGAGTGTTGGTTTTATCGCTCTTCGATGACTGCTCACCTACAATCGGTTATGGAGTTTTGTCCTCATTACACATAATATACATCTTTCAAGTTGCCAACGTAAACCTGACCTATTGGACTACTAATATCTTCCGACATATATCTGCATTGTCACACCAAATAATTTCTGTGGTTCTGTCGTGTTATCTTTCAAGTTCTGGATTCATAAAACATGTTCTTGTTCAATTTCTGTATTAATTTTATGTTAATTTTTTTATTGGTGCTACTGTAATGTTAATATGATAATATTATGAATTCATCAAATCGTACGAGAATTAAACATTGAACCTATGATATATTATTTACTCCACCAAACTTGTATCCTAATTGTTAGGCAACTTTCACAACACATATACTCCCACCTCACCTTCAGCATGTGTTTCTTGATAAGACCTATACATTGACATATAACTCTACTCGTATTACATTACAATTTTTTGTGTTGCTCCCTGAAATCCATTTTGAGACGAGAGTGAATTTACATATTCATGAAAAATAAATGTACAAATTTCTCACCTACCCATCCCCAAATTCAAATCAAAACGAACCAAAACTAATCGTTACCAAAAATGTCAATTCGATAGTTGTTAATCTAAAAGTTGAAATGATCAGTGGACTCCCTTCTTTGAAAATATATTTATATATTTAAGAAGGGCCTAAACTTGCCTCGATTGTGTCATAAACACGTTTTCAGGTTAAATCAAATTTTGAATGACAATTCATTTTGTTTAAAAAATTTTTTTGATCGTAATATTTTTTTACTTGCTCTTTTGCTCACGAGTTTGGGCCATTAATCTTCTCATTTCACTAAAATTTGAGAAATTACGTCTTTTATAACAGCCCAATGACCAATTTTTTTTTTTAACCGATAACTAACGAATCGGCGCGACGTTTTGGGAGATGTCGCAAACTATACGTTTTATTCGGGCCCGTAGAAACTACATATGCACGATTGTTTTTTCTGGTAGCTACTCCAAATTTTGAGTTATTAAAAAATGGAAACACATATCGTGATACATATTCCCAAAATATGCCTACATACCAGATTTGATTAAAATCGATCCACGCAGTTCGGCTGGAGAGCAATGCACATACGATAAACGCCACCAGAGAGACATCTATTCCTAAAACCACCTTTTTGACCTAAGGGTAAAATGGATATATCCGGAAAAGCTTTATCTCGTTTTTTTTTGTCCCATCACATAAACTTTCTGTATACCTTACTATCTACATACTATGTTAATGTAAAACTAATTTACACCAGAAATCATTTGTAAGATTCTAGTTTTCTACCTTTCCTAGTTTAATACTTTATAAGCATTATGTTATAATGTTATGTAGGAAGTGGTCAGGTCATTTCCCTCTTCTTATTTATGGTTATAAAAGCCGGGACGAGTCAAGTCCGTTGAAGGAGGAGCCAGTATACTGCCTGACATTGAAGAAACCTATAGGAACCGTGAGGGTTGTCAACTCGCTTCCCTGTAGTGACAGAGTACAGCGATTCTTCTGCAGTTACGTTCATTTAAGACTCTCGGGAAAATTGTAGATACTGCAATTCATTTTGCATCGCAGTTAGTTGCAAAGAGTATAATTGAACGACCAATTAAGAAAAACATTACATCTATAGCGACTTTTCTTTCTGGTAAACAAATGATCAGAAATTTCTCAAACAAAAATAATATTTTTCCAACTAAATAAATAAATGTAATAGAAATCATTTCCCTTAAATTGGAAGAAACTTTAATTGAAAACTAATATTTATTTTTGTTATTACTATTATTACTGGGGAAATAATTATTACCATTAAGAATCAAAAAAATGTTTTAAAAATAAACATGTCAATACGGCTGACACAATGTTACATTAACATTTTTAGTCTAACTGATACATTATCAGTTACACTAAAAATGTTTAAATTATTTTTAAGAAACTATTACTCAACGGACATGATTCGTGGTGCATAGTATAGGTGTATTGTGTAGTGGCGCGCGGTTATAACAAATATACGGTTATTCAAATACAGGATTGTCTGGTTGCGCATAGTTTAGCTACATGTCAACAGTCGTCGGTTACCTAATCATCAGTTAGTTACTGTATTGATTACAAATAATAGCACTATAGCCTAGTAAAACAAGTTGATGAGCGCCATCATACGACGTAATACAAAAAGATCCTCTAAATGCAATGTTCAAAAGTTGTATTACTGGGCCTTTGTAGGAAATCGTAAGGTTATTGAGTAGAGTAAGATTGTTTAAAACAGTTGTTACACAGGTTTTCTGTACCCCTGTGTAACAGATTTTTACTCACTGCGCTCAAAGCTGTACATATGTAAAAAAGCTTCCACTCGGTGACTCGGCCCCATTAGATATCGTAAATATACGAATATTAGATTTTCTTGGAAGGTCCAAGTTCTAAATTACATTTTTGACAATAATTTCACTATTTATCATCGTAGAGAGAATGTTTTTACCATTACATACAAAATTAAAATCTACAGATTTATATAAATTAGTATTACCAATGACTACATAAATACTATAAGACACGACATAGGATAGGGAAATAGTCTACGCTTTACGGGTGCTGTTCGTCACAAGTTTGACACACAGCTATCAGAAAGCGCTAGCAGCAGGTGCTTGACTGTACGCATCCCACTTGGTTGAGACTGTACAACTGTTGACCTCTCTCTCACAAACCTTCTCACTTACTTCCGTCAGCATAGTCAGTGTTGTCAGTTCGTGTGCTGAGATAAGCGATTCTCGACCTTCCCTCGCATCTCTGGTCCCATATGTGGCATCAGTGCGTTTTCTCTTACCCGCCTGAAACATTGTTTGACCGTAGAGCCACCTAGCGCCAGTCACATCAACTTCAGATTCTCTAGCAGCACACCCTAGCGGGTATTGGTCAACTCAAGAATAAGCGTAGAATATTTAACATGGCCATGTCGTGTCTTATAGTATTTATGTAGTCATTGGTATTAGTTAAATAATATTAACAAAAAACTGTTTAAAATAGGCTGTCATTTTTATATTTTCGGTTAGAATTTCAATAGGGCGTAGATCCGCATAAGTGTTTGGAATGCCACGCCCTTACTATTGGTGAACCCCTTACAGTTCACAGCTACTATAGTACTAGCAAAACGGGAGTGCCGATGGAGGCCAGGTAGCCACGTAGACCGCACACACACACACACACACACACACACACACACACACACAAGCGCAGGGGATTAGGATCGGCCGCATTTCCGCTCCGTTAAGTCCCCTACTATACTTGACCAATCAAAATATAATTTTGTTTATTTGTAATTTTCTTTTGATTTGTTTAGTATTTTTTGAACTCTATAGATTATAACAAGAAAAATGATACCAAACAACGTATATTTACTATAAATTGTACCTTGTTTGGTATCATATTTCACTTTCCACGTAATCCAATAATATATCAATCCAAAAGCTTTTCAGGTTTATAAAAACTCAAACTTGTAATGTAATCGCATTATAATTTATTATTCAAATATACTCAAATAATATTCACATAATTTATAATAATTCATTACTAAAACCAGACTACATAAAATAAATGTTTCAGACTATAGAGGAGGTTATAAGGACGCTATTTTGAAAGACAAAATGAACAGTATAAATTAAAATTAGTAAATAAAAATTATAGTTAAAGTATATCAACAATCTCCGATATTAGCCAGTACTTTGTTAACTATCATTGTATTGTGATCCAAGGTCTACTAGAGTAAATATTCATACTATGTTTGGTATCATTTTTCATGAAATGTTATGTAGAATCTGTATACATAATTAATTTTTTAATAAAATTAAGTATAACAAAATTAATGTTCGATAGAGTGAAGTACACTAGGAGACTCATAGAGTTGGAAGGAAGGACGGTCCAAATCCCTTGCGCGCAGAGTGTGAAGGTGCGTGCGTGCGAGGGGACTTGACCTGGCCTCCATCGGTGCTCACGCTTTGCTATTACTATAGTCAATAACACAATAGCTTAGTAAAACACGATAAAAAAAACAAGGATTTGGAAACACTCTTGTATTCTTGAAATTTGGTATAGACTGACCAGAAAAATAGGGCAAAATATTTTTTAATGCACCGTGATCATCGGATTTTTACAGTACGCTATGATCACCGTTCTTTGTAAGTGCACCGTGATCAACGGTCGAAATTTTTAACAAGGCCATCATGGTACACACCCAGCAAAGTCACTATTATTGTCCAAACTGTCGTGGGGCTAGGAGGAATTGCATAAAATAATTTGGTATTGTAAATATGTGAAAATTGGTTATATATAAAATTAAAATAAAAGTTTTAGTTTATAAAACGGCAAAAATGTATAAAATTTTTAATCCTCTTTCTACGATGAACATTAACGGACTAGTGAATTTTTAACCCTGTCTATATTCATAAGTTATAAATTCGAGTTTAACGCTACCATTTTTTTTGTAAATAATTAATATCTATAATAGACACAAAAAATAGTAAAAATTAAAGTCTACCTTATGAGATAACGAAAATTATTGTAGAAAATTAAAGTAGTAGCTTATGAGATAACGAATATTATTGTAGAAAATTAAAGTTGTAGCTTATGAGATAACGAATATTATTGTATGAAATTAAATGAGGTTTTCTCACACAATTTTGATAATTTTCATAGATTAATTTTTAGATAATAAAAAAGAAAGGAACACAATACCCTACTTTTACAAAATTATGTTATATTCAGTTGGATTTTCATTCAATGTTTTATGTATATTTACCAACTTATTAATCAGCTAAAGTTGATAAATATTATTTGTAAATAGGCTATATAAATTTACAAAACTTATGCGAAACAAATCATAAAGGATTTAAATTAGTATTAAAAGACCAGACGACATTTTGAATTGGTTGTACTTCCTGAAATTATCACATAAAGAAATTTTTTCATATGTTGCCACATACAGGGTGAATCAAAATTACACGGCAATAATTCGAAAGCTGATTTTAGACCTAAAAATAATAAAAAAGAACATATAAACGCCTTTTTTCGGTCTGTCTGCCATTTTGTGTTTTTACAAGTCCAAAAAAAGTTTTCCTTTTTCACGAAATACATATTTATTTTTTCTCTAACTCAAAGAATAACAGAGTTATCAATACAATATTAATAAACATACATTTTTGGTAATTGCCTAAAACACCCAAGATCAACCTAAACCAAAATATTATGGAATTATGATAATTTTAAATAATAATAATATACATTGCCAAGATGAAAATGTTTTCCTTAACATTTTCAAAATGGCGACTGGTGTTTTAATACTAATTTAAATATTTTATATTTGCAAATTTATATATTAATAAATAAAATTTATCAACTTTAGCTGCTTAATAATTTAGTAATGTTACATATAAATAAATAAATTCAAATTTATCACCTTTAGCTGCTTAATAAGTTGGTAATGTTACATATAAATAAATGAAAATTTCCAACTGAATTTGTAGAAATTTAAAATTCTGATAAAATTGTTAAGATTTATTTGTTAATATGTAATTTTACAAACTTATGGGAACAAAAATAAATGTAAAATATTTAATTTAGTATTTTTAAAAAAACCGTCTCCATTTTAACTGTTAAGTGAAACATTTTCTTTTTTGGTACCTTTCTATTAACAAATAAAAATGATCGTATTTCCATAATATTTTGATTTAGGTAAATCTTGGGTGTTGTAGGTAAATTAACAAGACATTATGTTTTTAATTTTTCGTCGATAACTCTGTTGTTTTTTAACCTATAGAAAAAATGAATTTATTTTTCGTTAAATGGGAAAATCTTTTGTGTTTCAAATATTTTGTAATGTTAGTTTTTTTTTTTATATTCGACATTAAACATTTTAAACAACCCCCCCCCCCCATCATTTTGAAATAGTACAAATAAAGCCTTTTTTGGTATAGGCCTACTGGTAAAAGGTTACATAAAAAGTGTTTATACCAAATCTTCACTTAATATCTTATCCATTTCCAAAGATATCTTTTTTTTAACACAAAATGGCCGACAAACGGGAAACGAATCGTTTGCGAACCTGTGTTTTTATAAGTTATTCAAAAATAATTTTAACCTATAATCAGCTCCTGTTATATTGCCGTGTAATTTTGAATCATCATGTCTATACATTATAAAATACAAAGTTATGTAAACTTACGTCGAAATAATACTTGAGCATGATTTACTGTCGGTTAATATTTCAAATTCATCATGTATATATGTATGGCAAAATATGTAGAACCCCCCCCCCCTCCTCCAATAAGTGGACTTGGACAACGACATAAACTTTTTGCCTTGTTTTTCTGATCGGTCGAAGAGAATACATATATAGAATTCGAAGAATGTATTTTTTTCCAAATCAAAGTGGTTCTTTTTCTGTGATACTAGTCAAATAAATATATTTTGTTTTATAGTCAGAATTAATGATAAAATTTCCGAGTTTAAATCTGCGGCTAGTCGAAAAGTTAAAACGTCTGGGGACGTGGCGGAATGGAGCGTGTGTACGTTTTACGAGTTCAACTTTGTCGTATAAACTAGTAAGAAGAAGAGATAAGGAGACAATCCTAGCTGATGATGTGCCTGGACTCCCCCACTCCTACTCTTCTGGTGTCAAGCTCATTGTTACGTCTTTGAGAAAAGGAAACTGTAGTTATTATTAATTATTGTCTTAAAGATCCGGTAGGTTTCCATGTTACTTGAGAAGGGGAGAAGGGGGGAAATACACTTCCTTAGTCTCAAACTCTGGAACAATGATAGCTCTGCAAACATAATAAATTGTGATATCATCCTTCCTCCATCCTCCATCCTCTTTCCTCTCTTGAGGACCATTCCGACAACACTGGTTAATAATATATGTTTCTTGTATTAATTGCACTGAGGACGGAGACTCAAAGATAACGTGACAGTATTTTGTGACGTTAAATAATATGTCGGTTATTTCTTCCTGATGTTGTGTGTCCGCGATCCTCGGAGGTGGAGTTTAATGTTATTACAGGAAGGATGAAGTACAGGGTGTTAGTTTTATCATGCGATCCAGTTGTCTTACCTCATTTCTTGAAGAATTCTTGTTTCCGAGTGTTCTGTAATATTCTCCTGAATTTCCATATTTTCCGTTGGTCTTCCGCTCATTGCTTTTCATACGGTCTCGACCGACAACAAGTATTTTTCTCTTTTATCTTAATTGATAGTGAACGATATATTTCGCAGATCTTTCAGCCTCTTGATCAATTTAAATTATGATTAACCGTACTATTACTATGATGTCCTAAACCGAATTCCACAACAGCCTATGAAGAGCCTAGCCCTGCATTTTAGTCAGAATGTGGTTAGCACATTCCCGTCGTCGTTGTTCTAGTATTCTCAACCAGGGTTCGCTACCATGTATAACTTCCCAATAACTCATGATACTGAGTGAACACCGTAATTGTTTGAGCTCCTATTATGATTGAACCCGGAATCTCTCGATTTGAAGCATTTTTCACTAAACTAAACGGGAGCTCACTCTTAGTTTGTTACATTTTTTAAACTTAACCCAGTGCACATTATTTAAATCCATTTAGTATTCTAATTCTTTCTATGGTATTTTTTTTTCCATATTTAATGGTATAGCTGTAATTTAAAATTGATTCAAACCCAAACTATCACTATAAGTGAAAATTCTTAGAAACAGAGCACTACACTAAAATATGCTCTTTTGTGATTTAAAAATTATATATATTTACCAGATAAAGTATGTGCAATTTAGTGAAGTTAAGCTTTATTTTATGTCACTAGTTCAAGTCGTTTAAAATCTGCACGGACGGTATATAACATCCTGTAGTATAAGAGTACAAGTCTCCCCCCCACCACCACTTGTTTAAAGGCGGAAAACCTCTCAATCATCATTGCTTTATAAAAAAGAAGAAGAAGAAAAGAAGATAAAATAAAGACCCCCAGACCTCGAATACCCTGATAGCGTCAGAGTAGGAAAAGAACAAACGTTAGTCAAGACAGGCCGAATAGGAAAGATTAAAAAGAGAGGCATCAAACTCAAGACTTCTTGAAAAAAGATGTAGCTTTTACCTCGAGATTGCTATTCCGCCGCGTAACATAAAACTCGTATCAGGAGTGCTCACTACTTGACTTTGAGTTTTCCCGTCACAAACTGCGTCATAGAGTCTTATGAAAATTCTTAGTTTGTTGTCATCATTAGTATTTACGGTCCATGTATTAGCCGCGTAACATAAAACTCGTATCAGGAGTGTTCGCTACTTTGATTTTGAGTTTTCCGTCACAAACTGCGTCATAGTGTCTTATGAAAATTCTTAGTTTGTTGTCATCATTAGTATTTACGGTCCATGTATCAGCCGCGTAACATAAAACTCGTATCAGGAGTGTTCGCTACTTTGATTTTGAGCTTTTCGTCACAAACTGCGTCATAGTGTCTTATGAAAATTCTTAGTTTGTTGTCATCATTAGTATTTACGGTCCATGTATCAGCCGCGTAACATAAAACTCGTATCAGGAGTGTTCGCTACTTTTACTTTGAGCTTTTCGTCACAAACTGCGTCATAGAGTCTTATGAAAATTCTTAGTTTGTTGTCATCATTAGTATTTACGGTCCATGTATCAGCCGCGTAACATAAAACTCGTATCAGGAGTGTTCGCTACTTTTACTTTGAGCTTTTCGTCACAAACTGCGTCATAGTGTCTTATGAAAATTCTTAGTTTGTTGTCATCATTAGTATTTACGGTCCATGTATCAGCCGCGTAACATAAAACTCGTATCAGGAGTGTTCGCTACTTTTACTTTGAGCTTTTCGTCACAAACTGCGTCATAGTGTCTTATGAAAATTCTTAGTTTGTTGTCATCATTAGTATTTACAGTCCATGTATCAGCCGCGTAACATAAAACTCGTATCAGGAGTGTTCGCTACTTTTACTTTGAGCTTTTGGTCACAAACTGCGTCATAGTGTCTTATGAAAATTCTTAGTTTGTTGTCATCATTAGTATTTACAGTCCATGTATCAGCCGCGTAACATAAAACTCGTATCAGGAGTGTTCGCTACTTTTACTTTGAGCTTTTCGTCACAAACTGCGTCATAGTGTCTTATGAAAATTCTTAGTTTGTTGTCATCATTAGTATTTACGGTCCATGTATCAGCCGCGTAACATAAAACTCGTATCAGGAGTGTTCGCTACTTTTACTTTGAGCTTTTCGTCACAAACTGCGTCATAGAGTCTTATGAAAATTCTTAGTTTGTTGTCATCATTAGTATTTACGGTCCATGTATCAGCCGCGTAACATAAAACTCGTATCAGGAGTGTTCGCTACTTTGATTTTGAGTTTTCCGTCACAAACTGCGTCATAGTGTCTTATGAAAATTCTTAGTTTGTTGTCATCATTAGTATTTACGGTCCATGTATCAGCCGCGTAACATAAAACTCGTATCAGGAGTGTTCGCTACTTTTACTTTGAGCTTTTCGTCACAAACTGCGTCATAGTGTCTTATGAAAATTCTTAGTTTGTTGTCATCATTAGTATTTACAGTCCATGTATCAGCCGCGTAACATAAAACTCGTATCAGGAGTGTTCGCTACTTTTACTTTGAGCTTTTCGTCACAAACTGCGTCATAGTGTCTTATGAAAATTCTTAGTTTGTTGTCATCATTAGTATTTACAGTCCATGTATCAGCCGCGTAACATAAAACTCGTATCAGGAGTGTTCGCTACTTTTACTTTGAGCTTTTCGTCACAAACTGCGTCATAGTGTCTTATGAAAATTCTTAGTTTGTTGTCATCATTAGTATTTACAGTCCATGTATCAGCCGCGTAACATAAAACTCGTATCAGGAGTGTTCGCTACTTTTACTTTGAGCTTTTCGTCACAAACTGCGTCATAGTGTCTTATGAAAATTCTTAGTTTGTTGTCATCATTAGTATTTACAGTCCATGTATCAGCCGCGTAACATAAAACTCGTATCAGGAGTGTTCGCTACTTTTACTTTGAGCTTTTCGTCACAAACTGCGTCATAGAGTCTTATGAAAATTCTTAGTTTGTTGTCATTATTAGTATTTACAGTCCATGTATCAGCCGCGTAACATAAAACTCGTATCAGGAGTGTTCGCTACTTTTACTTTGAGCTTTTCGTCACAAACTGCGTCATAGTGTCTTATGAAAATTCTTAGTTTGTTGTCATCATTAGTATTTACAGTCCATGTATCAGCCGCGTAACATAAAACTCGTATCAGGAGTGTTCGCTACTTTTACTTTGAGCTTTTCGTCACAAACTGCGTCATAGTGTCTTATGAAAATTCTTAGTTTGTTGTCATCATTAGTATTTACAGTCCATGTATCAGCCGCGTAACATAAAACTCGTATCAGGAGTGTTCGCTACTTTTACTTTGAGCATCTTCTGCTGATTAATATTCAAACTAATTTTTATTTCCCTCGTCGTGTCGTGATTATTTCCTCTATCTCTCTCAATTGTGTAGTCATGAGTACGATATCATTAAGAAAATGTTATGTTTATTTTTTGTGTTTTTCGAGGTTTAATTTATGTTGTTCCATTTTGACTTTTGCTCAAAAACAGGAAATTTCTATTGCGTTTTGGTATATTGGTTTGGATTTAAAATTTTTTAGAATATGTACAAGATTTATCACATTTTATACATTTAAAATAATTATATCTTTCCAATCGAGATTTTTTTTGGTGCTTTACGAAATTTAATTTTTCTTGGTATCGCTACTGTTTTATTTTGAAATGAAATTTCTTTAGCCACGTTTTTATTCACAGTATGGTAAGTAACAAATGCGATTAATTGCTCGTAATCTGGTCATAATTACAGAGTAGCTGTAAGTGGTGGTGTTTCTTTCGTTGTCTTGGTCTCTACAAGATGGCGCACGTAACTGCAACCACAGACAAGACATTACACCGGTACTGCACCTGTTGTTGATAAAAATTATACAATATTAAAGTATTTGTTTTGATTATTAGTAAGTGATTGTTTCGCTTTAACAGTGCGGAAAGTTTAGACGCACCCATTTTGTTGGGACATTACTGTCTACATTTCAGATAGATTATACGAGCCCGTTTGTGAGAGTGGCATTTGGCGTATTGGGAATGATTTGGAAATGGTACGATTATACGAATAATCTAGTCTTTCGGTCCATGTAAAACCCTGCCCGAGATGGGCAGGATACGTACAAAGGATACACTGGTTCCAAAGAAGATATTACCTGAATATCCAGGTGGTAAAAGACCGGTTGGGGAGCCAAAATTGAGATGCGAGGACGGTGTGCAAAAGATCCGTGAAACTTGAAAGGAGAGATCAGAAACAGTAGTGGATAGAGACAGAAAATTAAAGAGGTAAAACTTGACTATAACGCCGTTGGAGTAGAAGGAATGTATATATTTCGGGAACATATAGTCATAATTACCCTAAAATCTTGAATTGCCTGGTGATATGAATAAAATAGGCTACGTACCAAGTTTGATCAAAATCGGTTAAAATTTTTATGAACCACATACGTATATTTTGTAAAACGATTTGTTTTTTAGGGTAGATTCATCCCCCCCCCCATATCAAAATAATCGATCTATATATATATATATATATATATATATATATATATATATATATATATGTGTGTGTAAAAATATTGAAAATTATTTAAAGCAATGTGAAAATAACTACAAAATTTACTCGAGACAACATTTTGCTGTTTTTGTTACACAATTTGTTTTTCTTCGATTGCATAAGAGAAATAAGATTGGAGGTTATTGAATAACTATCTCTGAAAAACAGTGATCCTCTATAAACCTAAAAGGCATATAACGCAACCCCATTTCGTGATTTCTATTAAATGATCCGTGAACATATAATAAAGTATTAGAGACTCTACTATATCAGAGGAGTATTTTTCCGCGAGCATACAGTAACCGTTGTGGAATTAGTGAGCCGACTCTGAGGGTTGTGGTTTGTTTAGTTGTGGGAAGGGGTTGCATTTTGAATGTCGTTATATTTCAAAAACAATAAGGGCAGTCGCCCATAAGAAGAATGGACAATATCCCCATTGTCTGGGACCAGGGTCATTTTTATTGATATGCAAAATAGATAGGGAATAATAACAAGGGATACAGGCGCTTGTTTCATTCTGTGCTCTCTTTTGTCTTTGTAATATTCTTCCTCATCTCTTCCAAGAATCGATTTATGTCAATTAATTCCAGCATGGTATTGTGTGAACATTCCCTTCCTCTTCTTTCGTTGTAATACAAATTTCAGTTATTGGTATTATTTAATTGTTTTATTATTCTGGATGGTACACGTGGTGACATATTTATTATTAATCTGAATCCGAAAGCGTGCTAAATTTATATTTATTTTTCGCACAACTTGTTTGTGTGTATCTATATATATGAAAAAAACACATACTTTTATTATATTATACACCTGAACTAAGTTTTACCTGTTACCTATTGGACCTTATAAGAAGTGTCCATTTTCATGTTTTGAACTATAACTCCCGGTGCATTTGATGATATAGGACTTTCAACAACATTTAATCGAAACGTGTTTGAGCTCACTTTAATAAAAGCCAACTTTAATGATTTGATGTTAGCAGTTTTTTCATGTTGTTTAAAGACGAGAAATCTCTCAGTCATTATCGCCTTATAAAAAGAAGTTAAGATATAAAATAATAAATTTAATCAAGTACAAATAGACGGTTTTTTTGTTTTTGTTTTTTTTTATGATGGAGCACAGTTAAAAAAATTCTTAGTGTCTGAAAGGCGTGCTCTAAACTAAGTTTTACTTAAATTACCACCAAAAGTAACCTAAAACACAGTTAAAATAACATTTTTGGTCTCCATTTATAAACAGTAGACGTACCATAAAAATTTTAATATAATATACTGTATATATTCAAATTTTACCTTTAATATGATAAGCGCAACTTCAACAAACATGTTATTTATAATTTTTGAAATATCGGATTTTTATTATGTATTTCTTTTTTGTTAATGGCGTTTAGGAGATTATAAGGAATTTTTTTTAAATGTATCTACCGATGCGTCATTCCATGTAACAGTTCTTAATATGCCGATTCTTTCCATAATATTTTTAATTTTTCCAAACGTAATATTATAGTTGTAATTTAAAATCGTGTGAAATCTAAATTTTCAGACATATCGAGCTATAGAATATTTAAATGAACGTAACTGCAGAAGAATCGCTGTACTAAGCTCTCTCACGACGTGGAAACGAGTTGGCAAACCCGCGCGGTTCCTATTGGCTTCTTCAAAGTCAGGCTGTCTACTGGCTCCTTCTTCAACGGACTTGACTCTTGGCGGCTCGTATAGGTTTGTTTCACGCATAAAGTATTTGTAGTCAGTAATTACACAAAACAAAAATATTTGAAAATGAAAGCGACACAACGTTACTGGAATAATGACGTGATCTGTACTTTTAACCGGGCAAATTCAGGTTATCAGGTGAAAACACTTCGTACCCGACATTTTGTATAGCTTGTAGAATAGTTTGTATAGCTGCTTTTGTTTTAAATTCTATTGTTAAAAATAATAATAATAGTATGTGTGGTTACACTCGTCTCCATTAACGGATGAGGAGTCTATGTGGAGAGTAATTTCTCAAGTTTAACTTTTATTTAAAAATATATATTTAGGAAATAATCAGAATTTGATTAAAAACAGATATCTAACCATTATAATGTTTTTTCAATAAATATAAAAATAACAATCTAGACGTAAATCTATGATGTAATATTGTTAATTTAGATGCCACAAAAGTTACTGGATACTGCCCATAGAATGTCCTACTTTTGAAAGAGTTACGAGCGGTACGTTTAAATATGCCATCTTACTGAGAAATAATGAAATCCAAAGGAATTCTATGAAATATCCGTCTCTATTCAATCTACTGTAGTCGTTGACTGTTTGCTGTTTGGCCGACTAGGCGGACGAGGGGGTGTTTTAATTGAACTCCAGCAGTAAATGACGTTTGGGAATTCTTATTGTAATATTACTGGGACGTGTCCGCAATTAAACAAGACGGCCCAGACTTCAGCATCCCAAAGAGAAGTCAAAAATACCATAAGTGTTTTCACCTGATAACAAAAATTTGCCGGATTGACAGTATAGGTAAATTCGTTTATCGAGTAATTTTGTGTTGCTTTCATGTTTTTGCTTTGTGAAATTACAGATTATACTTTATATATGCATGGAACAAATTTAGTTTTCTTTTTTGCCGTGTCGTTTATTGCTTGCCGATATTCTTTTAACTTTAATAACATCTCTTTTTTTATTTCTTCATTGGCACTTCTAGCTCTGACTATAGACTTTCCAAGGATCTGAACCTAGTAGGACAATCGTATGGGGGTTTGAAGTTAGGAAAAAAATTAGGTAGCTTGTTTTTTGTTCATATCTTTATTCTATCGTTAAAAATATAATGTATGAAAAAATATAATGTATCGTTCACAGTATAAAAAGTTCACATGATTTTTTTTCGTTGGGTAATATTTTGCATGTCGGAGAAAAAGTGATCCAGATATATCGAAAGCTATATATCTGTCAATCAATAATAGACGAACATAATATCTCTTCAACGACATAATAGACGAAGTAAATATTTACAAATTTTGTTTAAAAAATGTTCTATTTATTCTCTTCCTAAAAACAAACAAATCCATTTAAGAACGAGGAGTATACGTTTTGAAACTATTATAGTGTACTCTTTTCCGAAGCATCGAGGTCAAGTACTAGGCGCGATTTTCCACATCACCATCGCAGTCGAGATTGGCCACACTTTCCTCACAACCGTCGAGGTCGAGTAAATTGGTGTGTTATTCTTCATCGCGGTCAAGTACGAGTAATATAGTCGCGCTTAACCACATCACCATCGCAGTCGAGTAATAGCCGCACTTTTCCTCGCAACCGTCAAGGTCGATTACTAAGTACAGTACCCTCAGACTAGGAGTGTGTATGGTGTAATGGGCGTGTCCTCCCATCTGCTTGCTTCCCTGGCCTGACTTGACGGTACAACCCATTCCAAGAAAACTAGATACACAAATTAGCTTAGCTCTAATATCTCTTTGTGTCCATCTCTTTAGTATGCACCTTTCTGTACTTTTGTAAACGTTTTATTCTTATTTACACCGATAAAAGAAACGAAAGTCGGTTAGGCGTTTACACAGAAGCATTTGAGGTCTATATTTTTATATTGGAATTGTACCGCTGAAAGCAAACGCAAAAAACGAAGTGTGGGCCACTCTTTTCCTCTCCACCCCAGACACATTCCTACCTTGAGGATAGCCTACTGTACGCCTAGTGGTATGGGAAAGAGGAGATTAATATTCATATTGCTACTTGAACTGTTATTGTATTGGCGTTATTAAATGAATCCTGTGGATTTAGGAAGAAATGTTATGGAATAGTTTTTTATTGAGAATTTTATGATCTTTAATATTTACTTGACCTGATTATTATATAGAGTTAATAGTTTCCAAGATATCTGAACAAAATTGATGTTTGCACCTTTGACAGGCTTTAAAACTACTAATGGCCACATAAAGATATGTTCAAAATACTAGCTAGCTATAGGCCTACAACAAACAAAAGACTAGTATGTGGTATGGAGGGGAAAGAAACATGTAGCCCACCACACTTGACACATACAGAGTTGTATGAAGGACAGGTGGAGGAAGTACGGAGGGATAACGGGAAAGCTTTGGAGGATGCTTTCTATTGTTTGTTGTAGAACTATACAAATTTTGTATTTTTATTTTAATTCTTTCCATAATACATAGGCTAAGTTACAACTACAGGATTAGTAAAAGTCTAAAGACCGAGGACGAATATTGGAACGGAGATACATTGTAATTACCATCTTGGAATAATGAGAACTTGGAAACATGATAAGCGGATGATCATCTCTGTTTTTGTATGTTACAAAAATGTATTGAAACAAAACAGACATTAGCCTAAACGGTAAGGGTGTATGGGATAGACTCCTAACAAACTTTTTGACGTGAGTAATATAACTGATCGACCAGTATTAGCTCTTTCAATCTGAAGGATCAAAGCTACTTGTAGCGGAAAATAATCTATGGTGTCTTGGCCCTTCCTTCCGCCCTTAAATATATAAAATATTGTCTTTGATCGGTGTATATCTGAATGCACGTATACATAAAAATTTAAGTATAGCAATTAAAGACACATCAATTGTTAAGAACTCAACATTAAAACATCAATCGATATTGTAAAATATAGCATTTGGATGGTCAAAATAGTTGTACCTCGCCGTGACTTGTTTAAAAAAAATAACAGCTAATGTAAATTAATACAACAACTACACAAAACTTAGGAATGATATTAAAAATAATTACTCACTTAATCTCGCTGTGGTCGAATAATAAAGATAGCTATTATTGATAACAGATATTTTAATTCTTAGACAATATGTATAAATAATTTTTTAGAATAAATACAGGATATTGATTTTACATACATAGCACCTCAGCCTAAAAGATTTTTTGTATAGTTTTTAAATCCACGTTCTTCGTGAATCTTGAAATCTATTTCGTTATGCTTTCTTCTTCTATTGGGGTACCAATTGGTTCGATGATCAGGTGTCTCGATCACTCTAATACTTGACGCTTCAAAAGCATGTGTTCTACTGTTTCTGTGTGTTGACTTCACAATTTTAATTTGAAGATACCGATGGTTTCTGGAATGCTCCATGTCCAGTTACGACGCTCAAAACCTTCGTTTGATTGCACGTACTCAGTGGGGTTACACATATATAAAACGTGTTTGATTGGGTCAGTAAGACCCATAGTGGTTTCTTCTTGAGGCCTTTCTCCTACTTTTAATGGTCTTCACGATTAATGGTAAGTTAACCTACATTCTCAAGACAGTTTATACTACAGCTTTGTTATTCTGCACGAAGGTTCTAGGGAATTCAGTGGAGTCTGGACCCCATTCTTTGCAAGTTTATGAGCCTTCTCGTTTCTCTTGAATCCCTAAGCCCTAGTACTCAACTCTATTCTAGCTGGTCGAGGTTGAGAGCATAACCAAGTTTTGGGGACGTTCCCACACTAACAAATTGTATTCATGTGAAAAAACAAATAAAACAGATATTTTAATACTTAGGTATAAAGTTTTCAAATGTTTGTAAGTCACAGTACTGTCGTTATTTAGTGTTTAAATGTTATAACAATTAAAACAACGAGAACATACTAAACAGTTGATCTGTCTATATGTTGTAAAGAAATTATTTCAAATTTAAGGATTAATTTAAAAAAATGAAATGTAACTAAATCCCCTACGGCTTCTTTTCGCTTCTAATCCATACTAATGACACAAATTTTTATTACATTTTAAGTACACCTATTCCAGAGCTTGAAGTGTGTAATTACAAATTCTAAGGGGGTCGTGCTTCTAGCCCTTTTGTCCAGGGATTAAGAGGGGGCGCTTCATATTATATCGCATGATGACCTTTTAAAACTGGGATCATTTAAATACGCTACTCACGTTTGAAAGGAACCAAAAGTTGAGACAGTTTTCAAAATCCCCTGATGTAATTAAGAGAAAGAGGGAGTGAAGAGAATCGGAGGAGGGGAAAAGAAGGTCCAGGTCATCACACGTACATAACAACAGGTGAAGCACTGATGTGATTTTCTTTCCCCACACTGTATTTGCATACATGCTATGTGACACCGGCAATCGGATTAATTGTACTTACATGTATTACAGACTTCCACCTTTATTCTTTTATTTAATCCGTTTTGCTTATATCTGAGCACTTATTACTCCATTTAAAACTAGAAGAATATTCTTATAAGTGTGGCAAAATTTAATCTCATATTTTTTTTTTTTTGCTCTTTATTATTATTTGCGAATATAGTTTTTCTACCTCTTCAGCCTAAAAGACTTTGTGTACTTCCATGTTCTGACCAAACCAAGCAAGATCAATATCGTTCGTAGGGGACACAACTTGCTTCTTAAAGTCATATGCATTTCTCGGCATAAAAGGCGAGTTAAAAATCAATAGCCTCGTATGCTTTAGTACTTTCGTGGTTCCAGAACAACAATACCTGCATTCCAAATCACCATGTTTTATACTCATTGGTGGTTCGTGACTCATCAGTACAACTTTATACAGCTCATATCTGTATTTTCTTCTATTATATCTTCCCTTATTTGTTACAGTTACTTCGAAGGGTGTGGATTCATGAGATGTCTTTACATAATCTAAATGGAGCTACACCTATAAAAGACCTGGGGCGCTACAGTAGTTATGCACTGTCTTTAATCACTATATACCCTGTTTTTAGTAATCACTTTAGTCCACCATACCAGTGCTGCCATATTGCAACTATAGGCGCAAAGACACAATGACGAACGGTGTCCTTAATTTTGAACCAAAAGACGTTTTCAAGGCATTAACGATCTTGTAGCCTTTTCTATACACATGTTAGCTCCATGTAAATTTTATACTTAGTATCTAGTTTTGTATTCCCTATGAAGGGTCCGATAACAGTTTTAGCCGGGTTAACAGTATGACTTTTCTTTCTGCACTAATTACAAATTTCCTTAAGATCTGCATTCATCGCCTGTGCCAATATACGGATAAATTTACCCTTATTCAATACTAAAACGTCATTAATGACGTATATACCAATGTTGTGATTTGTGTCAAATCCCAATATAATTTTTTTACCGACACCTTGACATTTTTGTTGTAACATTTATATTTACAAAGTTAATGGAAAACTACTACTTTTCACCCTCTCACCCCCCCCCCCCTCCTTCGTAGGAATGGAATGTGGGTTGAGGGACGGATCTTTGGTTTTCTTAAAGTTTTCTATACGAAATTTCAACTGCACGACATTTTTATAGTTTATATGGTGAATCTTAATACTATTTTCCCCGTATTAACTTGCTTAGCTAAAAAATAGTATTAAAAAAAATATTATTTCATGTTCAAGGTTTAATAATGTTTTCCTATTTTTTTTTATTCAGTGTATTATATTTTTGCTTTATTTGTTTTCATCATGCGTTTGTCTGTTTACATTTTAGTTAGGCAGCATTTTAGTAGAACATTTTCACTGTTTACAAAATCGAGGTTGTGGTCGATTGCGCCCCAAGGATTACTACACATAATCATTAAAAATGTCAGTATGGTTTGTGTGCATGTAGAATACGAGGATGATGACTTAGTGATTGAAACGTCGTTTTGTATTTGTGTTGCACAAAGAGAGTGATTTTTTGTGGACGGTTGTGTTTTGATTCATTTGGTTATTAAAAATAGACTCTACAGTAACAACAAGTATGAGGTATTAGAAATATTATTATGTTTAATATATCAATCTCCAATTAAATGCGCAGCTATTCGATCATTTCTTATATATTTTCATGAGGTTTATATATTATTATTATTATGTTATGTATGTCTAATACTATTAAACGTTCTTAAACGTGTATGTTAAACGAAGAAACTTCTATGTTTGTCAATTTTGGGGTACGGGAAATCGATTTCAGTTTTTCGGTAGTTCCCATTAAATAATTTTGTGGTTATAATCAATTTCGTCTCTCGAAACCTTCTATTTACAATAAAAACAATTAATTCCTATAAATTTTATCTAGAGAGTGGCTTAAGGATTTTGTCAAAATAGGGTGAATTTGTCAAATGGAGAACTAATAATTAACAACTAATGAAGTAAATACAAGACGCGCAGTTATCACTCGAACAAAAACGCTATTTAGGAACCAATAATACAAGAACTAATATATTTTTAACCCCTGGACTACGCCCCCTCCCCATTGCCTAGTCCACCCATCGCACAAATGTAAGATAACCTGTACTTATCTGTTATCACAGATGTAATATAAATGTTTAAAATAAATTATTGTATCATTACATACAGTAGTATGGTTGCCTTAGCGATTGAGAGGTTATTCGTGTTCTGTACGTTTTGCACGTGTAATTTTTTTCTCTTTTTTTAACACCATAACCGTGATATATGTTAAAATTTACGTTATCACGGTTCGTCTTCCATTATTAATCTTGATGATTTCGACTTCATATTACACTTTATTAAAATAACGTAAGAAAATATAAAATAGTTATCAACTCTTCTTATCGAGCGTTGGTCGTTTTCCAGGTACTGCATTATTAAAGAGAGAGATATCGGGAAAGGAAACAATAGAAGGAGTAAGAGAGACACAGATCAATTTAACAACCGTATAACACTTTAGGCATGAATGATTCCCTAAGTATATTGAACCGTAACTGTCTAAGCCTAGTAGACTACTTGATCCTACAGTTTCCAGTTGAAGGGTCGTTTAAATCCTTGGACATAAAGGAAAGAAACATCAACAAAGAGGATGCGTGCAACTAATGTTATGTCCAGTAATGACTAATGTCTTGAAGGAATAGGCGACCCCCTAGGACAGTGTTAATGCATGACTATTGTTCACACCACAAAGAGTACGCCTTGGACCTCCCACACCCCACCATCATCGCAATCTACCTTTTGAAACAATTTCAAGAAATGTGAGTAGAAATGAGAACAGCAAAATATTGTCTGTTAGATTTCAGATGAAACAATCATGGAAATTACACGTAATCAATCAGTTTTATCTTTTAATGTATAGTTTATAATGTATTGATTATTTCACAATCCTAGGTTCACTTTTCATGGTCATGGCACGTACTTGAGATTATTATTACACTACCTGACCCTGTGTAGAATTCGAGCTGTGTCTGTGTATGCTTAATTAGCTCGGATTCCACCCGCGTAGACTACATGACTTTTTTTTTCAGCTTATTAGAGTGTGTTATATCGATGTATGTTAGGTTTAACTTTATTAGCTAGATTGATGTTTAAGTAAATCTCGTCTTCGTTTTAAGAGGTCTACATTTTAGGAGGTGTGTGTATGTGTGTGTTTATGCGCATATTAAATATTATAATGCATTACAATGTCGAAAACAATATTTTAATGGCGTGAAAAATCTCGAAATTTAATTAATCGGTCTCAATTACTTTTGCTTTTTATCGTCCTCATCACAAAAATGACTTTTTTTTGCTTGAAAATATCTCAATAAATGTTTGTCGGCCATCTATACGTACGTAGTGTATTCCATACTTAAAATATAAATATCTGTAAAGATATAGTGTTTGTTTTATTGTATTTTAAAATATAAATAATTTGTTATGAAACCTTAAAATATTTTAAGCTTTTTAAAGGTTTTGTAAATAAGCTCATGGTATAGAAATAAAAATGAATTTGGTATGTTGTTAATCATGATTTCAAAATAATTATTATATAGTTAGTCAAAAAAATATAAAACGATAAAACAAAAAATATGGAAAAATTATTAGCAATAATGAAATAAAAATATATCAATATTTTCCAAATGGTATCTAAACCAGTAATGGAAACAATGTTGAGTCTAGGTAAAAGTATGAGGGGGAAATGTCTGTATTTTATAAAATGGACTATTATTTTAATCACATTCTAGGATTTTTATAGTTTCTCGTCAGACAGTTTGAATATTTAAACTATAATAATTACTTGTTACGCTGAAATGATATCTAATGATCAAAGCAAATGCTTCAATGCTTTTATGTATGTATGTATTCATTGTATTTTTTAAGTAATAAAGTTATTTTTAGTATTATACAATGTATATATTTTTTTAATGATAGTCTATTAATTTGTTGTAAGGCAATTGTAGTTTAGAAGCCATTAAAAAGATAACTTGCACTCAATGTTACTTTCTATACTACATTTGCTGAAAACTATTTTTTTCATAATAAATTTTTAATAAATAGAGTAAGCTCATCTAAATACAGGTGCAGTGGTAAATAGACACGCTATCCTAGGTACGGTACTATAAACATAAACAATATTTTAGGAAATAATATAATAATTGTTATTCGTTTACCTAAGGTATTACTGTTCCGACCAAAATACAAATAATTTTTACATATATACCGATAAATTATATGAATACGTGATTGATTTTAACATTCTGTATTCATCTTCATCAAATGGATCATTTGCGGTTCACAAGGATCAAGGAAGAATATCTCAGTCAGCCAAGAGTTTCAGGCAACAAGATATCCCCGCAGGTTGTGCAGGCTAGCTGCAACTAATAAGAGGGAGTTGGCGTCCCTCGCGGTCCCCAGTCAAACACTTACTACACATAGACTATCATCCACATAAACATACACCCAGTTCACATATATACATTTTCTTACTGTCACCTTTACTTAGGGTTTTATCGCAGGGGGTGCAGACTATCTTCACCTATTGAGAGGGGTTTAGCGTCCCTCGCGGAACCCGAGCTATACAAGGGTGAAACAATAATACATCTTCTGTGAAAATACACACACTTATATATTTTTACATTTTGTAGAGGCTGTTACACTACACGATTCACGGGGATACATAAACACTCTACATTCATGTATAGGGATTAGTATTTTTGACCGTGCAGAGCTGTAGCGCGTCTGGGAGTGTTTACCAGACAAAAGCGTGACAACCTTTGAATCTGGTAAGCTGATGTGGTAAGCTGATGTGATCTCTGCCAATGTCGTATGCGCTGTTTCTATTTAGTAGCCAGCCACTTCGATCCTTGATCAGGAAGTGTTCGCGATGGGGGAGGTGTCGGATCCTCCCTTTCTAGTTGCGGGTCTGGACTGATGCCCATTCAGTCTGGTTAAAGAGGATATTCTGGGCCCCAGAGTTCTGGGGTTAGGAAATGATCGAAAGTGTACCAAGGGTGTACTCGTTCCCAGAGTCTCACCTGAAACCTCCTAACACGATGCGCTGGTTAACATATGCATGGCATCTACTTTTTCCAACGTCAACATGGGAAGCGAAAAGAGACGACTATCGGCATCGTCCGAAGAGTCTATTGATATTGGAAACAAAAACGTAATTTGGACGTAAGGATCCAAGGATTTGCTCCCAGGTTCCTTATTGTCCGTCACAGTACCGTGGGGTTAGATCTGTCTAAGATCTCTCCCTTCGTGATTAATAAAGCCGTAACTGGTGCTACAGGAGTTCTACGTTCCATTAGGAAACTGCGAAATGTGACTTTATTAATACAGACTTACTCTGATAAACAGAGTTACTCTCTATTTAAAATTAAGTCATTTTTCGATGTCGTTAATGTGTGTGTTGAACCTCACAGGGGTTTATATTCTTCTACAGGCGTTATTTCTTATCGTGACCACTTGAATGAGAGCACGGAGGATATATTGAAAGAGCTTGCCGAACAACACGTGACTAATGTTGATAGTATTTATCGAACCGAGAATGGTGAGAGAAAACCAACCAGTTCAATTGTCTTTAACTTTTGCTACTCCAAATCTTCCTGAGCGAGTGTTTGCTAGATTCTACATTTTAACTGTTAGACCATGCTTTCCAAATCCAAGGCGTAGTTTCCGATGCCAAGGATTTGGACATGTTATCAGCACTTGTTCAAAAGAGGAAGTTTGTGAAATAAAATCGGCTAAGAAATAAAAAAAATAAGAATGATCTAGGGCAGGTAAACATTAGAGACGAAAAGTGGATATTACATATCACCTTATGGGAGACTAAATATGTAATGGGAGAAGAGTGGGATGGGGTCAATAACGGTCTGTTTCTAACCCGGGTCGAATTCATTTAAGTTGTAAGACATTAGTGTTTGATTAAAAATTGACTATTTAAAATCAGACGGAATACCTAACTAAACCTATAAATATTATTCAGCACCGATTCTATGGCCGAGCATCTAGATTACCTAATTCTTATGAACACATTCTCACCGGAGTTTACCGCGGAAAGTATTTTTATTAATTTATTTTACGAGCACGTCTTATCATTAACACGCGTTTTGTCAAATTAGAGTTTTTTGTATTGAAGTTATTTCTGTCTAATTATTATTAGGTTTACTTTTGAAATATGTAAAATGTGGGAGACTGCACACACGTACACGAAATAAATTGGTTCACTCCCCAGTTTAAACGTACATTGTAAGGCCACCGTTGTTCTACATCTTAGAGAACACGTTTTCAATTGTTTGAGCTCTAATTACATGGCGTGAGCTTCAGTTATTATCATCAATTTAAGGATATTTCAATGGATGGCGAGGAGAAGAAGTCCTGGCATAGAACAGGAGTTATTATTTACTCGAGTACAGGATCTGGGCTCTCGAGCGACCCTCGACCAACATCTCTTTTGTTTCACAATCCTCTTTTCACTGTTTTGTTCCAAATCAAAGTAGACTAACGTCCTTCTGGCCTGTTAATAGTTTAATTATCACAGACAAAGACCTGTAGGGGCCACTCGTCAGAGGTGTAATTTGTTGAACCGAATTTTCTTTGTCTCGGATACCAACATATTTGCTGTTTTGTGTCATTTATCCCATCAAGGGTACAATTAAATTATGCTCGCAACAATGGAAACGCCCGCAGTCATTTACAATCCAGCCGGAAACGAGCTACTTTTGTCGATTTCTGCATATTGGCTTTATTTCCTCTATGTTACTCTTTGAGACGAATTGATCATTTTGTTTGGACTATATAAACTTGAAATAAGTAGTATACAAGAATACAATTGCCTTATTTCACAATCCTCCAACAAATCAATAAATACAACACACAATAATAAGGTTAATCATTTCAAAATGAAATGTTGCATTTTATTTTTTATTTTCATTTTCTATTAATAGCTAGCTCTGTTCGCACGTAAATCGGGATTTGTGTTTAATTCTATTAAAAAAAAAAATATTATTGTGTACCATTTGCATCTTATATGTAGGTAGATAGAAGAGAAGATAACAAAACATTACAGATAAGTATCTGGGACTATTGTAAACAATATTTTTGGGTTTTATCCGTAGGCACAAATGATTGTGTTGCCCGATGATGCCGCAAGGCGAAACAATTATTGTAGCTCATTTATATTATTAAAATATTTTGAAACTTTAGCTTTATCTCTTTATTTAATCCTTGAATATGGAGTTTCAACAAGACAAATCTGCTGTTACATTAACATTCATAAATAGCTGTTGTCTTTTTTGTTAGTTATGATCATTTATACCTACCCGATTTAAAAACAATTTATTTCATCTTTTAAAATGTGTTTATAAAAGTGTTTCTTTGAACGATACGGTATTTCAAAGCATTGCGAAATGCTTCGTTTCCAGACAATCCGCCATTTTGTATCTTGTTTATTTTTGAAGTGAATACTTCTTTACGCCCGGTAGGCAATTTTTTTGGTGCTGTTAAATCGATGTGGTGAAAGGAAAAATCGTCACAAAAAATATTAATAACAGTATACGTACAACAACGGTTATGCTGCTTCGTATTTACATAATCTACTATTTTTATTAAAGTAAAAGTTCAATTAATAAATATAATAATAATTTTTGTTATTTGTTTTATAACGTTTCAGACTCCATACATAGTCATACTAGTAATCAATGCAGAAATATTACACAAACTTTCTCACATACTTACCCATATATATTAAAACTAAAAATCTACGAAAAATATTGCACTAACTTTTTCAGACTCCCATACATAGTCAAACTAGTAATAAATGCCGTAATATTGCACAAACTTTCCCACATACCCATATATAATAAATCTAAAAATCTACGAAAACTATTGTACTAACTTTCTCAGACTCCCATACATAGTCAAACTAATAATCAATTCGAAAATATTGCACAAACTTTCTCACATACTTACCCATATATATTAAAACTAAAAATCTACGAAAAATATTGCACTAACTATCTCAGACTCCCATACATAGTCAAACTAATAATCAATTCGAAAATATTGCACAACCTTTCTCACATACTTACCCATATATATTAAAACAAAAAATCTACGAAAAATATTGCACTAACTATCTCAGACTCCCATACATAGTCAAACTAATAATCAATTCAAAAATATTGCACAAACATCCTTACATACCCATACATATTAAAAATAAAATTACGAAAAATATTGCACTAACTTTTTCAGACTCCCATATATAATCAAACTAATAATAAATGCAAAAAGATTGCACAAACTTTC
Organism: Aphrophora alni; assembly: GCA_963513935.1. Taxonomy (NCBI): domain Eukaryota; kingdom Metazoa; phylum Arthropoda; class Insecta; order Hemiptera; family Aphrophoridae; genus Aphrophora; species Aphrophora alni. The sequence continues at coordinate 111,705,615 of OY740765.1, forward strand.
TCAGACTCCCATACTTAGAGAAAGTAATAATAAAAAATGAACCATTATATATATATTTAATATTTTTGTTACATTAATTGAAAATTTATAATTTTATTAATTTATTATTAATTTTTAAAATTGATATTTAAAGTTTTCATTTCTGTCTACCGTTCCGCGACGGTAACATTTAAACATGCATATAATTGTTGCTCGCATTGTCAATAGATGTGAAAACCAGATTGATGTTGATAATTTTAATTCAAACATTATGAAATTTCAAATTTTAATACTAAAAGTTCTAAGTTTTCATTTCTATCGGCAGTCCCTATAACTGCCAATTTTTTTAATATATATTTTTTTAATATTGGAACAGGAAATAGATAACATATTGCATTCAAATTAAGTAAGTAATCTATACAGGCTGTCGTTGGAGGAAACCAACATATTTCACAGGTTTATTCCTTGGACCAAAATATTGACAATAGTTCAAATAAATGCTTCGTTTCCAGACAATCACCCTTTTTGTATTATTTTTTAAATGTTATAACAGGAAGTAGACAATTGTGTTTTTGCCGATTATTTCTCAATCGTAATAGCCTGTTTTAAATAACATAGTAACACACGGATTTTTATCATTCATTTTCAAATTTCACTAAATTTTGAACGAGTCGATTTAATACAGCCCAATGGTTGATTTTAGTTTTTTTACCGATAAGTAAAATCCCGATGAATCGGAATTTTCAGACAGATGGGAACTAATACGTTTTTTTGAGTCCTTAGAAGTTACACTTGAGCAAAATTCGATCGAAACCGATGTCAGCTACCTCTAAATTTTGGGTTATTGAAAAAATGGAAAACATATTCCGAGATTAGCAAAATACGTTGTACCATATTTGATTAAAATCTGTCCACGCTCTTGGGATGTAGAGCACAGACGAATGACTGTCGGCATCATTACAAAAACCACTCTTTGCGCTCGGAGGTTCTCAACACGTATTTATCCGTAAACAGTAATTTGTTGTCCCATCTTTTTGTGTACTACGTGTATGTACGTAGTGTATGTGCGTATACGTATGTGTAGTGTATGTATGTAGTTTATATAAGTAGTGTATATACGTAGAGTATATAAATTGTGTATATGCGTAGTGTATGTACGTAGTATATATACGTAGAGTATATAAATTGTGTATATGCGTAGTGTATGTGCGTAGTGTATGTACGTAGTGTATATACGTAGAGTATATAAATTGTGTATATGCGTAGTGTATGTGCGTAGTGTATGTACGTAGTGTATATACGTAGTGTATATAAATTGTGTATATGCGTTGTGTATATAAAATGTGTATATGCGTAGTGTATGTACGTAGTGTATATAAGTAGTGTATATAAGTAGTGTATATAAATTGTGTATATACGTAGTGTATATAAGTAGTGTATATAAATTGTGTATATGCGTAGTGTATGTACGTAGTGTATATGAGTAGTGTATATAAATTGTGTATATGCGTAGGGTGTATAAAAAGACCTTGTATTTTACACTACAAACTGACGCAAAATTTACATACACACCAGGTGGCAAATTTTGTTGTTGACTTTATGAAGAAAATTTTGTTTTGTTTAAAATTATAGTGGCTCTGCCACATTTTTGTCAGTTTATAAATACCGTAATATAAACATATCTTAAACAGTCGAATTACTGTAACTTGTATTTGTTTTCTATTGACTTTATTTACTTCAAATTTTCTAAAAATTAAATTCTCTATTAATTTTGTTCATATGAGTCTATTAACCGTTTCGAAGTTATTTTACACAAAACAAAAGTTTTTCCAATCCAACGTATAGTATTTTAATTAGATTTCTCCGAAAATACTAAAGATACAAATCTCGGACTTATTTTATTAAATTTTTCAGAAAAAAAAGGAAAAAAAACACCTAGAAAACATCAAATATGTTCCGAATATGCGTCCCAAGAGTTATAGTGTGGCTAGTCGTAATGTTTTCCTATTTTTACAGCTAAAATCAGTTCGTCAAGTATTACCGTGCAATTTTGGATTACACTGTATAACGTACAGAGGGATTAGTCAGGTAGTGATTCAAAATTGCACATCAATATTTCTGTAGCTGATTTTAGAGCTAAAAATAAGGGGGGAAATTATATAAACATAGTTTTCGAAACGCTGATAGCCAATTAACATTAAAATTGAAGGTTTGGTATAGTATTATTTATGTAACATATTTCGGGCAATATTTAACATTTAACACGACAATATTTCTAGAACTAATTATAGAACTAAAAATAAGAAGAAAAAAAAGTATATATATATAAACATTGGTCTAGAAACACTTCGTTTTTAAGTCTATCGGTCATTTTGTATTTTTACAAAAAACGTTATATCTTTGAACGTAGATGAGATGAGTGAAGCTTTGGTGTAGACATTATTTACGGCAACTTTTGCCAGACCTTTTCAAAATGACGGACGTTTAAAATAATTAATGTCGAATATATCGAAAATTATTAACATTATAAAATATTTACAAGACACAAAAATTTGTCCTCTTTTCATGGAAAAAAAAGTTTTTTTTTTCTTTTCTATAGATCAAAGCATAACCGAGTTATCAACATAAAACAAAACACCTTATTACGATAACCAATATTAAACTATAACTATTATGTAATTATGATAATTGTTGATAGCAATATTATAAATCCATTGCCCTGAAATTTACCAAAAATTAAATTATAGTATTCCTCCATAAACTAAATTATTCCTCCATAAACTAAATGCGTAGAAAATTAAATTCTGATAAAATTGATAAGAGTTATGTGTTAGTTTTAATATTACAAACTTGTGGGAAAAACAATATAAAATATTTAAATTAGTATGAAAACATCGGTCGTCATTTTGAAAATGTAAAGGAACATTTTCATTTTTAGTACATTTCTGATCAATGGATTATAATATTATTATTAACGATTATCATAATTCCATATTATTTTGGTTTATGTTAATCTTGGCTGTTGTAGACATTTACCAAGGGATTATGTGTTTAGTTTTTGTCGATAACTTGTTTATTCTTTGAACTATAGGAAAAGGGAACTATTATACTTTCCGTGAAAAGGGAAAAACTCTTTTGTTTTAAACAAATATACGACAATTGTTCGGATATTCAATATGAAACAAATTAAAAGTCTGCAATTTTGAAAATGTACAAAATAACATCGTGGTTTTCTGGTACACTGGTAAAAGGTTACATAAATAATGTGTTTACCAAATCTTCTCTCATTTTATCTACTGCTAAAGATACATATTTTTGTAAAGGCACAAAATGACCAACTGACTGAAAACGAAGCATTTCCGGACCTATGTTTATATATACCCTACCTTTTTCGCTTTTTCGTATTTGTACCTCTAGCATCAGTTTACGAAATATTACCGTGCAATTTGAAACACCCTGTTTGTGAAATTTATATCTGAGAATATAATTACCCTAGTTTTTTTGTTAAAGGTTCCTAGTAACCAATATATAATCTATTTACTAGTTGCATTTTATTTTGTGTAGGTTTTTTGAATAATGATTAAAATCTTCACAATTTTAAAATAAAAGAGTCTAAAGGATAAGGGAAAATTCACATTACCAAAATGAGTTAGAGAAAAGGTGAAGTAGGGAACGAAAGGAGGAAGGGAGTGATCATGACAAATACCGATACAGAGCATGCCACTTAGTCATACTTAGGGCCGGGAGACTATGCACGATTTCCCGATTTATACGTTAATTCCACTAGAAATTGAATTACCTTATCAATCAGGCTAGATCACCGTGGGCAACGCTTTGTTACCGCATCCCCCCCCCCCACTTTCTCAAAGTAAACGTTCATTTCGAACCTGTCAAGACGGCGTTCTCAAAATCATGATCAATTTCTCCGTCTTATTTCTTTTCACTTCTCGTATTGGCTGGTTGTAAAATTAAGTAAAATAGTTACAATTCGAAAAAATACGCGTACAGTTTTCTTTTAATTTCCTCTATATAGAATCTTCTGATTTTCACGGGTTGCCTCTAACTAAATAAAAACAGCTTATCATTGGTTTTGGTATTACACCAAATAAAATGCAAAACATTGCACAAAATTTCTCAAACACCCTTCACAATCCAAATACTAACCAAACAAAACTGTTCAAAGCTATAAATGTCAGGAAAAAGTGAAAACCAACATATGAACGCTGTCTTACATTTAATAAATTATTCTAAACAACAATTATATATTTAAATAAGGTCTTAACTTGCTTCATTTGTGACATATACTTGTCTTAATTTTAAATCTTATAAGATGAAATAAAGTTTAAATGATGGGGGGGAGGTGGGATTGTGTAAAAGTTCCGTTTTTGTATTTTTAAAATTTCCCTAACGGTAATTTTGGACACTCGTTTCGGTCAATTTTCACATTACTAACATTGGAACGAAATCTGTAGAACCGATTTTAAGAAATTACTTATTTCATAACAGCCTTATTGCCGATTTTTTTGTACAGGTAACTTACAGATTTTTCTGGTCCTTGGAGGCAATGTTTGAGCAAAATTGATCAAAATCGTTAGAGATGATTTTAAGACAGTCGTATTTTTTCCTTATGGCAACTTTACCTCAAAATGTTTAGTTATAAACACAAAATTCCCCAGATATATTAAACTAAAATAAAAGAGTCAATCGTGTGCCAAAACCAGACGACTTATGGTACGTAGGCATATAGGGACAGTTATTTTTATATAGTCGAAGTCTAAGCAGCCTAATACCAACACATTAATTTTGTCGTCAAATAAACATACATATTCGTAATCAGAATAGCTTCTTGTTTTATTTGATACCCACACATAATATTTCCAAAAATCAAATTCTTTAACCCTATACTTTTTAATTACCCCCAAGGTCATTTTTTGTTACCGCTATATATTTCCTATAGGTGGGACAATAAAAAGAATTCAAATTATACATCAATTTTGTTTTACAGGCAAATTGATTCATCAGCCTATTTAAAATTTTCACTCCTTAAGAAATGTTACCTTATAATTTGTACTATATGTAGATAATTTAATGGCAACATGTAAAGTTGTTTAAAGATAAATAAAGAGTGTCAATGCTGCTCAGTATGTTAGAAATTAAAAACGTAAGAGACAGGGGAGGTTTTGCCCAAAAACTCGAAGTCAGGTTACATAATCATGTAAATTTAACGTAGGGACCCAGTAAGGAGACTCGGACGAAGAAAACCACAGCATCTAGTGTAGTTCAAATTATCTGTGAGAGTTCTGTGCATTAAAGTGCAATTTAATAGAACTAAAGAAGTCATTAGGTAACAATTATTAAATAAACTGCAAATAGTAATTTAGGTTAGGAATACGTTGCTGGTTATTCATTCAGAATAGTTGTAGTTGATTTAATATGGATTAAGCAAATAAAACAAAGCAAGTACCATTAAAAGCTTAAATACGACGTGATTGAGTGTTTTCAACTACTTTCACAGCTACAAGATCACTATTCCCAGTTCCAACTATTCCTCGTAAGAAACATCGAACATAAAATTTTGCGCTAGTTCCTTAAAAAAGTGCCAAAACTTTTTTTTCCCAATTTTGTTCATTGATTTTACTTCTAAGTGAGTTACACTAGACTCCACTCCACGTGATTCTAACTGACTGACTCATTACAACCAGAGTGTCAGTGCTTAGTGCTTACAAACGTCACCATAAAATTATATTATGTTGTCTCCAGAAAATATAATTTTTAAAATTCTAAGCAACCAAAATGAGTCTTGGTTATTATTATTATTATTATTTATTTTCAAATTTTCTCATTCACGACTTGCTCCTTCATAAATGCTGAACGTATCGGTTATATATATATATATATAATTACATGTAATGCCATATAAGAACAGTGTTGGGTGTAACTCTGGATGCTAAACTGAGTGAAGAGAAATCGTGAACAATTAGGTATCCAACGGAAGAAACTGTATTGGCTGATTGGCAGAAGGTCTGAATTATCAATACACAATAAACTGCTGTTATAAGAGCGAGTATTAATGGAACACGTGTGGACTTATGATATTCAGCTTGGAAGGGAGGGGGGCTATACGAAAAAACTAGTATAAAAATTCTACAAACATTCCAGAACAGAGTACTAAGGACAATGCTCCTAGTGAATGCTCCTTGGTAACGATACTATTCAACGCGATTTAAAAATATAATCCGTTCAATTTGAAATTAAAAAAACACGCTAATCATGAATTTTGACATTACCAACACCAGATTGTCTGCAATTACTCGACAATGTAGAATTGGTGCGGCGACTCGAACTGGTTTAGAAAAAGAAATAATAAATAACAATAAAGACTACCTGGTAAAGTGGTGCGAGTTATTTCCTGGGCGTTGCCACTGGGCAATAACTGAACGCATTGTCATCGTCTTCCTCAGAGAATAAACTGGTAAATAGTTCATAAGACAATTTAAAAAATGTATAAAACTCTTAACTATATCTCTTACTCTCCCCCTCCCTCTCGCTAAAATTAAGCGGTTGATTTTTATTTAAATATCATGAACGTGTTAGTCCATTTTATAAACCAATATCCCTCTTAGTCTTTAGTGATTTAAGATCCATTCATCTCGTATACTAACAATGTTACATGTTTTACTACAAACAGTAATGCCGATTTAGTAAAAAAGTGTGTATTTGCCTTGTAAGTATGAAAAACACAGCAAAGGGGTCAACAATGTTTATCATTCCAAAACATCGAAAAATGACGTATAACAATTATTTTGTCGTATCCGCATGTCACTTCTGGAACTCGTTGCCAAATTCCGTCAAATCGATTCAAAGCCGTGCCCAATTTACAAAGACACTTAATGTATATATATTAATGTGGATAAAACGGGTGTGGACCGATTGTTGATCGAAGAGTGTTGATATGATTTCATTGTACAGAGTGTACTGTATGTTGAATGAATGAGAGTGTGAATGTGTGAATAAACCTTACTTCATTATTTAAAAAAAAAGTCCAGCTCCGTAAGAGGGTTCTTTTTCTACATCTTTCAGTCTTCTTTTAGCAGTTTTCTTTGTCTTGGCTCTTTTTCAACTTCTTTGAACGCCATCTCCGCCTTCCGAACCCTGGTGGAAGCTTGTTTTCGTACAACTACTACACAGTTTGATTCAGCCCTACCACAAAGATCTTCTATTACTCCTACTATTCCTGAAACACAATCATTAAATCACAACATTGCGTCTATGACACCAATTTTTATAGTTTATCCATTCATAAAATCAATTGTTGGAAGCGGCGTCCAAATAATGTAATAATTGAACGCCTCATTACAGTTTTGGGTTTTTTATGGAGGCATTTTTTTAAAATAACGTGGGTGCACATAGATTACTATAAATAGGCTTTATTGCACCCAAAACTTCAAGAGGCAAAGAGTTGTCATTTTCCGGTCAAGGTAAGCCGCGGGCTGCTGCCCTAATAAATTTGCACCTTGAGTCAGCATTGATTGGGCATAAGCCATGTTGAGGTTCCGCATCTGTAGAGCTTTTGTAAATATATGTTGCCCAGCAGGCATTCTTCATTTCATCCATAGTTTTACCTTCCATGATTGCGTTCCCATAATATTCCTGCAAACTGTCAATTACAAGCCTACTTCGGCCAGAGAGTTTTTTTCCCATTTTCAAGAACTACTTTGGAAGTTAGACGCCTCAATCGGGTTCCCATTCGTTTTTGCACATGAATATTGCACTCTAATATTTCAATAGTTCACCATAATGTTTACTATCAGCCAAGCTAACACATGGTAACAAACACACAAACAAACTTTAACACGAAATAAATAGCCGAGTTAAAAGTTTTAGTTATATTATTATTATAATATATAATGGAGGAAAGTACGTTAGATATATTTTAGTTTGAGCTCTCTCGCTTATAACTGGTTTGTTTAAAAGTTCGATGGCATAAGGAATTAGAAAAGGTTTGAAATGTCCACGTTGTTTTTACTTTTACACTTTTTTACTTTTTACCTTCAGGTATTACTTTATTGAGTACGGGCTTGTTAATCCCGGCGAAACCTAGCTGGATATACACCTTTTCCATGAAGTCTTGGGTTAGATCCCACTCTTTCATCTTTGTTATCAAGTCTCTCCTAATCAACCCTTGCTCTTTTCCGAGCCTGGCGTTATACGATTATTCGAAGGCTAGGGGTCTTAATTTTATGCTCTTTTATTTCTCTTCTTTTTTTAAGGTGAAGTTGACCGAAAGGTTTTTACCTTCAACTAGAGGAAAACAACTTTTAACTTATATCACTATTTTTAATGGGAATAAATAACATTCTGCCGTTCTTATTTACTAATCTAATATATTCGTTGAAGTGACCCAGTCATCATCTTCAGTTGTGACATGTACAAATCTTCCTGTTACTGAATTCAACGGACAAGGTCATGCTTAAACAGATTGTATGATGAGAGCAATACAGCCACCCCTCTTACTCCAATGCCACCACAATATAGACAATGATATACAGTTTAAAGTCAATATATAAAATGTGTGCCTTAATCACATATACAATAGATAACGTCAATGAACACTCTAAAATTATATATGGGGACTAGTTTCCTTAATTTTTGACCGTGCAGAGCCGTAGTGCTTCTGGGATTGTTTACCAGCGTGACAATCTTTGAATCTGGAAAGCTGATGTGAGATTGCTCTGATGAAGACGTATGCGCGTTTTCTTTTCAGTAGCCAGCCACTTCGGTCCTTTGTCAGGAAGTGTTCGCGATGGGGGAGGTGTCGGATCCTACCTCTCCAGTTGTGAGTCTGGACTGATGTGGTATCTAAACAGAATGAAATGATTTTATTATTTATAACAATTATAAACATTCTTTATGGTTAATCTTGCACATTTACTTACACTGTGGTATCTAAACAAAATGAAATGATTTATAACAATTATAAACATTCTTTATGGTTAATCTTGCACATTTACTTACACTGTGGTATCTAAACAAAATGAAATGATTTATAACAATTATAAACATTATTTATGGTTAATCTGGGACATTTACTTACACTGTGGTATCTAAACAAAATGAAATAATTTCATTATTTATAACAATTTTAAACATTGGAATGTTTATTTTGTCGGTCGGTTTTTTCTAGATTTTATTATATTGCCATTCTCCCTAATTTTTTTATTTTATTCGCTCCTTAAGAGTTTGTGTTTTATTCTAAAAACGGTTAATTTGATTTGTCTAAATGGTCGTTTATTTCAAATGTTCAATGTTTCATTTTTCTTGTTGTTTAAGGGGAAAAAACCACTATCATCATCACCTTTAAAATGTAAAAAAGAGCACAAAATAAAGATCCCACAAACACTCTAATGGCTTCAGTGTCAGGAAAGAACAAGATTTGGTCAAGAAATATCTGATAGAAAAGATGAAAGCAAAGGATCTAGGTTCCTTCGGGATTTAACAACGGGGAATATAGAAAAAATTATTGATTTGAAATTTGTTTCAATATTGTAAATACATACATATATATATATATATATATATATATATATATATATATATATATATATATGGTTTATTGATGTAGTAAACTGAGTGTTGTACACCGTAGACTGTAGACTACATATGATATATAGATCAGAATTATTGCGCTTGGCGAAAATCACGTTCACGTTTCTGTACTATAATGAATATGAGTTTATGAGCAACAGTCGTCGGTGTGAGGCTAAGGTTCTTATTTATAAAGAGAATGAAAAATAAGATGCTATAAATAAAAAGTCAGATAGACAGAAAGAAAAATCGTCAATTTGGAAGTTGAATGTGCTGTTCTTTTTTTCACCCCTCTTCCCCCTCTCCCTTAGTTTTATTTCTCACTTCATGCCTAAGTGAGAAAAATAAGAGGAAATAAATGCGGAACAAGAGAATAAAAATGTTTGGCATAGAAAGAAAAGGAGTACGAAATGCAATTTAGAGGCATTCGTGTATGTGTGTTGGTGCAGCTACTCCCGATGAGAAATCGGCGATTTAGAAGGATTCTCTCTTCCCCCCTCCCTCCTAGGTATGTTCTACTGTATTTTATTATAGTCAGACACAAACAAATGCTCGCCGCTCAATCTAAATTGAGTTAAGACACGAAGAAAGAACGCCAACAGCTTTTTCTTTTTCTACATTTTACTTTATCACATATACGGTGTATTGAGGCTTAGAAGTATGAAAGTTTAGTAATCGATAAACAAAATCAATGAGATCGATGTCGAGCTTTCTCAAAAATATTAGTTTTGAGGTCTTCTAAATTTTGTTGTATTATAAATAATCGTTTTCGAATTAACCCTTGAAATATTAGTTTTGAGGTCTTCTAAATTCTAAATTTTGTTGTATTATAAATAATCGTTTTCGAATTTTCCCTTGAAATATTAGTTTTGAGGTCTTCTAAATTCTAAATTGTTGTATTATAAATAATCGTTTTCGAATTTTCTCTTGAAATATTTGTTTTGAGATCTTATGAATTCTAAATTGTTGTATTATAAATAATCGTTTTCGAGTTTTCCCCTGAAATATTTGTTTTAGGTCTTCTGAATTCTAAATTGTGGTGTTAAAAATAATCATTTTCGAGTTTTCCCCTGAAATATTTATTTTGAGGTCTTCTGAATTCTAAATTGTGGTATTAAAAATAATCATTTTCGAGTTTTCCCCTGAAATATTTCTTTTGAGGTCTTCTGAATTCTAAATTGTGGTATTGAAATAATCGTTTTCTAGTTTTCCTCAGAAATATTTGTTTTGGGGTGTTCTTAATTTCAGGCAGGGTTTTTCTCAAAAATCAATTTTGAGCTTTTTCAGAAATATTATTTTCAAAAAATGGGGTTTTTTGTATTCCAAGCAGTGGTTTTCCCCAGAAAAATTCTTTCTATGATCTTCTGCATACCAAACCGTGGTTTTCTGAAAATTAAATACTGAATTTATTCCAGAAATATTCTTTTTGGATCCTCTGATTTTTTAAACCCTAGTTTCCTAATAAAATCAATGTGGAGTTTATCCCAGAAATATCCATTTTAGGGGTCTTCTGAATTCAATTCCGACCAGTATATAAATAAAACTGTTTAGTGAAAACTGAATTCAAAGTTGATAATCAAAATTTGCCTATTTTAACAGTCTTAGTTATCGTTTCTTTTTTTAAAAAAAAAGTGGAAACAAATTGTTTGAAAATTATGTAGTTTACTGTAAACAAAAAATACATCTATGATTTCAATTTATGTATAATAAGACGAACAGGATACATCAGTTTTTAGACTTTACCGATAATGTAGCGGTTCATTCAAGGAATAACAGAGAATGTAAAGAGACTTTTGTGGGTATTGCTAAATTAGTGAAAGAAATATGTTTGACCATAAACAAGGATAAATCGAAGTGTATGTTGTTGTCAAGGAGACAAACTAAAAGATGATGGAATAGGTTAAACGAAATAAAAATTGTGGACCGGTATAGGTATTTAGGCATTCATACAAATGACAATTCCATAACAAAAATATTGAAGCAAGAAACGCAGCAGAGAACCGAGCTCACTTTACATTGCTAAAGGTGTTTAAATCAGAAGCTCCGAGTAGGACAAAAAGGAATCTACAAGACAATTGTCAGATTATTTGTAACATGTACAGCCTAGTCATGAAACCTAACAGTAAGAGGTATGAATTTACGCTAGAGATGGGAGAGAAAAATTCTTTGTGAACCTGCGGAACGATTAATGAAGGTAGACATTAGAAGATTAAAAGGAATACAGTATTGGAACAGCTATATATATATATATATATATATATATATATATATATATATATATATATATATATATATATATAGAGAGAGAGAGAGAGAGAGAGAGAGAGAGAGAGAGAGAGAGAGAGAGAGAGAGAGAGAGAGAGAGAGAGAGAGAGAGAGAGAGAGAGAGAGAGAGAGAGAGCGTGGAATACTTGTAGACATAAAAATCAAGTCACGTACAGGAAATGAGGCAAGAAACGCAGCAGAGAACCGAGATTGCTATACATTGCTAAACGTGTTTAAATAAGAAGCTCCGAGTAGGATAGAAAAGAATCTCTAAGACAGTAGTCAGATTATTTATTAAGGAATACAGTATTGGAACAGCTGTGTATATATAGAGACCGTGGAATACTTGTAGACATAAAAAGGGCTGGAATTGCATGAGCAAGTCACGTACAGAGGATGAATCAAGAGTTGGTAGAAGAGTGTTCCAAGAAAAACCTAAGGGAAGAAGTCTGAGAAGAAGGATCAGGACAAGTTGAGTGAAAGACGTAGGACGACGATAAGGATGGGGATCTAGAGATGGTGAAGAGTTCCTGAAACCCGAGGATAATGAAGGGTGGTTGTGCGAGAGCCCATAGGCTGTAGTTCCGAGGATGTATGTAATAAGGTGAATGAAAAAGGAATTACATTTAACTGAAGGAGTAGGGCCTACCCTTCACTCCTTACTTGAAGTGTTACAAAATGGTACATTTCAATGGAAGTTGCTAAATAATTAAGCTGAATTGTAGTTATGAAAAATAAATTTAAAAAATAATAACATTTCAATGGATGTAACGTTTTTACAATTCCACACAGAAGGTGGACACAGCTAATTTATTATTTTTTTTTATTATTTTTTTTCTTTCATTTTATTGTCACAACGTTTTTACATATACCAAGAGTTATAAAACCGGTAATATTGGCAAACACATATACAATAAAATAACAAATTTAGCACAACAATACATACACACAGATACTACACAGTCAATTTCATAACCCCACTAATCCTAATCCAACTTACAATTAAATACACAAATTTATCACTCAAATACTCCTGGACACTATAATAAGCTTTTCTCAGCAGACATGCCAGTGCCCTCTTAAATACTAAGGAACTATCAGTTTTTGTAATATGTGAAGGAAGATTATTAAAAAATTTCTTTACCCGCAAAATCAACAGTTTTTGAATACTATGTTCAAGCGATACTTTGGCAACACAGAATCTTTTTTTCTTCTCATTATTCTGCCCTAGTGTTATATTGATGCTTCTTTTCGTTATTGTAACCCTTATTGTAATTTATTGACTGAAGATTATTGACTGAAGAATATACAATGATAGAAGTGTCATATTCCCATCCTCTTAAATAGCGTTAACAGGAAGTACTTTTCAAAAAAGTCATACACCTGATATATATTATCTGCATTTTTAAAATTGTATCTACACCTGTTGCAATAATATTCATTGAGATTACGAACTTTCAAAAATCATCAAATTCTATGGTCTCTTACGGAAGCATTTACGAAATCATATTTATGCACGTTAATTCAAAATTGCACTGGAGTATTTCGAGAGTTGATTCTAGAGCTAAAGATAAGAAAACTATGTAGGCCCTATCTATTTTTTCCCTTCGTTTACCGTCTGTCGCCCATTTCTGGGCAGTGGATTATAATATTATTATTAACAATTATAACAATTCCATAATATTTAGGCTAATCTTGCGTGTTGTAGGTGATTACCGAAAAATTATGTTTTTAGTTTATTTTTGACGAAAACTTCGTTACTCTTTGACCTACAGAAAATATAAATTACTCATTTCTTTTACGTTAAATGGAAAATCTTTTGTTATACTGTAAATATTTTGTAATGTTAATGGTTTTCGAGATATTCGACACTAAACATTTTAAATGTCCGACATTTTGAATATGTACAAAAAGCCTTGGTTTTTTAGTATACTGGTAAAAATTTACATACTAAATCCTTTCCTAATTTCCGTTACAATAGTCCGTTTCAAAATGACGGTCATTTAAATATTTTAAATGAAAATAATTCATTTCAAGATATTTTCATTAAAATTTTTGTAATGGCCGCCATTTTTAAACGGATAATTCGAACAGAATGAATTTTTTTTTTTCAAACTAGCTCTTTACATTGATGACCACAGTGTTAAATTTCAACACAACCTGTTGCGTCATACTAGACATAAAAAAATGGCGGTTAGCTGGTAAATGAATAGTTTCCGGGCATAGGCTATGTTTACAGGAACTTTTTTCTTTATTTTTACCTATATAACCTCCTGAATTATCTCCGCGCATTACATAAACACGCTGTATACTGTTATAGGGGATTTTACGGCTAAGGCCCATGTGGAAATGAATTCCTTAAATTTAATTTTGTAAAGAAAGAAATTGATTAAAAATAAATGTTCTTAAAACACGCTTATTATTTTTGGAAACTGTCGAATAGTTGGAAAACTAATCCAATCATTTCGATTTATTTCGTTTTTTTGTAAATAAACCACGTTTTACAAATATTGTCGACTTTAAAATTATAAATTATCTATACTAAACTTTATTAAATTTTATAGTTGGTCCTTCGCTTGCTCGGGCATTTTCAAACCGTTCAACGGTAATCCCAATACTTGATTTTTTAATTTTATTAGAGTATTTATTAGGTATTTAAAGTAGAAGACTCCGCTTTATTTAATTATATTTTTTCCATATAAGGATATAATTGAAGTTTGTTTAATTACGGAGGTTGTTATTTTTTTCTTTAAGTTATTTTGTTCAAACAGGAATATATTATATTACATTATACTACAAAATAAATATCATTTCAACATTTCATAAAACGAGTACTGTATCTTGCAAGAAAAAAAGAAGCATGAAAATATGTTATAACATTTGATTATCAAACAATCTGTCTTAAGGTTTAAAAATAGTGAACAGGATTGAATTCCAGGGAAGAAAGAAGACGGGGTGGGGGTGGGGAAGGCTGTTGTTAATAGCAGCGGTCAATCAGTGTGTCTACACTAACCATGGCCGGTGGCCACTGCCATCTCTATAATCCACCTAATAAAGGAAGCATTGCGCTACCGCCACCAACAAAGCTTATTGGCAAAATTCTACGTCGACACAAATCTATTTTTCTCCTCAGTGTCACTAAGACACATAACAGATGGATTAGACGAGGATAGGACGAGCAATGGCAATATAAGAGATCCAATATAATATATGAGTGTCCATTGCGCCTTCCCCCTTGCCCCTTCTGCGTCTTCACTTAACTTCTTTTTCTTCTTTTGTCGTTTGAGTTTAAACACATAGTTTTTTGTAACAAGACAGTTCTCGAGTTCACACCTCGCACTTAACTTTCAACTCGTAATTTCGTTTTGAATAAAAAAAAAAGGGAAAAAAAAGAGAAAAAAGTCATTTCCAAACAAAATATTCATCAAACTACTGAAGGTATGTGTTTTAAAAAAATGATAACACTCAACATAATTTGCATACAATATTTAATAAAATAATAATAATAAATAGTTGATATAAAAGTAAATAATTGCTGACTCCTACGAGGGTATTTTTTAAAAATAAGATTCATTTGTATTATTACTTTACTCGAACGAATTGCTCAGCTTAAAACTGGAATTTAATTTAATTTTTTTTAATTGATATTATGTCATGTTTTCTGTTTGGACAACTTTTTTTTTTATATATAGAGGTTTGGCGAAGTGCTTTTACGCAGTAGTCCCTGAGAGACATTATCTCGGACTCCCCGTAGGACTACCGATTAAAACCTTCCTCTCATCCCAGGCAGGACTCCATCCCGGGACAACTTTCGCATTACATCAGGGTGGTGCCTATTCTATAGCCTCCTTGTTGCTACAACAGGTCAAAGGTTCTAACCAGCCTTCTTCCCTTGACTTGAAAACGATAGATTTAACATATTTTAACAATCATTAGACAATTTTTAATTCAAAATACAATCTACAATTCAATAGACGGAAAACTAAGCTTTTCCTGACCTATGTACAAGTTTACGTTTTTTTAAACTTTTACCAGTAGAACGCGCCCTAGGAGTTTCTCCGTTTCTTTGTGACTCACCTTGTATATTAACGTTATATTTCCGGTGCTCATTGAAGATGGATCATATAAATTATTAGCTAAATTTCTGTCATCGGCGACATCGGTGTGACTTATTTCTAAATAGAGCCCCTAATAATTTAAATTTTATAGTTTATGGATAACGAAAAACGCCATAATTATAGTAACACAGGCCTACTATATAGAGCATTTAAATAATTCGTTCATTTAACAAAATACAGCTAATTCCACCGGGTTATCTTAGAGTCATACGCTAATGGAATAACTCTGTCTGTTAGTAATAATTCACTTAACCATTCCACGAGATGGCGTTATAAACTGTGTTCATTTAATTTCATTGCCATTTCCAGATGAATAAGTAATTATAATATTCCATTTTAACCTAAACATGACGTGTTCCGCCAAATGCGTGCACGAGAAACTATGGTATTACCTATAATTTCCTCATTTAAAAACCTGACTAAGGCAATTCTTATTATTATGAACCTTATAGATTTAATCATTCTTGTGAATCTATACGTTTTCGGTGACTGAAAAAAAAAGTTATAATTTAATTTAAAAGCCAGGACACCTAATATAATTTCAATGAGTAGACATAAGTTTAACGGTGCTGTTGAAATTCATAATAAAATGTATGTTACACATCTCAGATATCGTTGAATCATTTAACTTGAAATCAAAATGTAATAGGTGTGTATCTGAATCTAAAGACACATAATATTATTTGAAAGAGTAAATACTTATCTCAGATGACACGGAGGTGTTTCACTTGAAATCAAAATGTAATAGGAGTTGTGTGCCGACACATAATATTATTTAAAGGAGTAAATACTTATCTCAGATGACGGGGAGGTGTTTCACTTGAAATCAAAATGTAATAGGAGTTGTGTACATAAAAGTAAAGACACATAATATTATTTGAAGGAGTAAATACTTATCTCAGATGACGGGGATGTGTTTCACTTGAAATCAAAATGTAATAGGAGTTGTGTACATAAAAGTAAAGACACATAATATTATTTGAAGGAGTAAATACTTATCTCAGATGACGGGGGGGGGGGGGTGTTTCACTTGGAAACAAAATGTAATAGAAGTTGTGTAAAGTAAATGTTACACAAACGACATTGAAATTAATATCTACCCAACTTGCAGTCTCTACGTGTGTATTTATTTATTGATTTTATTTTTTAAATTTTAATGCTTATACGTCTTTCATACCAACTACTATTATAATTAAATAATATTTCAAGTGAAAAACATACGACCTAGCAGGTAATCTAACCCAGGATCTTTGGCTTTACGCGCCAATGCTTTACCAAACTAAGCTATTCTAGTCGATTCCCGGTATAGGACGAAAGCCCCTCTCGAGAGAGTTTAGCGCGTGATTATCTATTCACGTCTTGCGATGAATTAACCGGAAAAATTGCAGCTTTACTCAAAATATTAAAATTTTGTTATCCAATTTTTAATTCAGTTTGTATTTATCAGACATATATATGGTTTGTTTCTATACTGCTTTGGCCGATATAATTGTCTGTTAGCTATATGGCTTCAATTCGTTTGTATAGCGTTTTCCCCAATTTATTAGGTTTGCCTTTTTCAAGTTTAATTTATAATTTATTTCTTGAGATGCATGATTCTGGACGTACAATTCTGATCCCAGATAACCAAAGTGATCCACTTGCCGGAATTTTCCTGATCTTAACATGTTTCCTGCCTACTCCTCCAACTTGTATAAATTAATATTTAATGTATTCGTAACCCAAGTTTCCTTCCGGCTCCAGTGCCAGAAATGATTCTTTCAACACTGGCTTAGATCTTGAAACATTGTCAAGAGCATCAGCATATCCGATCAATTGAACAAGCCTATTAAATATTGTTCCGGTTACTTGTATGCCTGATTCTCGAACTGCCCTATCCACTGCAATATTGTAAAGGAGACATGCTAAGGTATCTCCTTGTTAAACTCCACCAGTCGTACTGAACTCTTCAGATATTTCCGATCCAACGCGTACGGCACATTTTGCAAATTGATTAATTTATTTAGGATAATTTCTCATATCCCCGATAAGGTTGTACTTTATTCCATATTATACATTATTTAAATAACTGAATAAATAGTTTTATTGAGAAATACCCAGAATACGAAATATAAGGGTAAGTTTGGTAATAGTCAAACATTTTGACCCATTTTTTTATGGTCATAGGAAATCGAAAAAGATATTTTCGACATGTCGTCGCAAGAAAATGTGATATTCGTCTAGGTACGAGATCTGGAAAAGCTACTGACGTGAGCGTAGCGAGTAGAGGCTCCTTCACATATGTACAGTTACGAAGCCTTCCAGAGACACCGATACGAGTGAAGAATGTTTAACACATACACATCTACGAGGTCCGTTAGGAGTTAACCGACTTCAAGAAAGTTCAGAAAACCTGTCCAACAAAACTGTTTTAAAGAAACACCCTTCTGGGTAAGACCCTAGTTCTACCAATACAATTTAACATTTCCTACAAGGCCTAAGAAACAACTTTTTAGGATCCGCTTGTATTACATTGTATGATAGGGCTGGGTAAGAACCATGATGGCGCCCATCAATTTACTATACACAGTGATCAAATCCGCCTAACTTTAACGTTGAAATTTTTAAATATTAACAAGTTACGATGTTTTTTGAGTTTCGATCATTTTTCGGCAATGTTGAATCTGTCATTTAGTATACAACCCTATAAATCAGTTTTCGTTACTAAATTGTAGTTTTCAAAAATTATTTTACTTTAATATTTCATAAGAACTGCTTAAAGAAATAACACACTTAATTTAGATTCAATAGAAAATCCAATGAGCCCAATTTAATGAAATCTGTGCAGGTTTTACGTATTTACAAGTGAAAACCCTCGTTTACCGTTGTTCAGAAACTGAATTTTGCTCTAAGCAAACTGTCGAAAGGTGTGTCTTATTATAATGATGACAATTTGATAATAAAAAATATATTAGATAAATTAGGACTAGATCCTGGAAGTTTGTGTAAACAAAATTTGATTTTTTTTTTTATCCCCTGAATAAAAAATAGTGTAAAAAACTGCTCAGCCATAGAAAAGGAAACTAGAGGAGGGCAGATAAGCAACTGACATAAGACAAAGGACAAGAAAATGGGCAGCAGGTATATTTATTCCGGTCTATTTTGAACTTTTTAGTTTTCATTACCAAAATGACAGGAGTTTTTTTTAATCTTCCTCTACCAAAACTAGTATTTATTTATTACAAAAATTCTAAATATTTCTTCAAAGTCGGCGTTCATCGTCCATTTCCACTTTTTGATTAAACTGGCATTTATAGGGACCGATTTCCCTCAAATTTTGATCATAACTCGGGAATTGTTTTACTAATTAAAAAATTGGTGATAACTCGTGATAGCTATAAAATAAATTACTATTTTATAAATATCTGATTTTTCGGTTTTGATTAAATTTTGCTCAAATATACCCTCTAAGGTCGCAAACAAAACTTATTGGTCAGTATCCCTACAAAAATGCCAATTCGTCAGTTACCGGTTAAAAGTGCAAATACTCGGCCACGGGCTGTTATAAACTGCATTATTGATCAAAATCTGTTCTTTCAATTTTGTTTGAATTTTTCACAATTGTAGCCTTTAAGGACGGAAACATAAAGTCTAGGTCGCTCTCACCTGAAATTGCCGGTTCATGCGTAACCGGTTTAAAAATCAAATACATTATTTATGAATATCTGCTTTTTCGGTTTTGATTAAATTTTGATCAAATGTACTCTCTAAGGACGCAAACAAAACGTATTGGTCGGTATCCCTACAGATATGCCGGTTCATGAGTACCGGTTTAAAATCATAATACTCGGCCATGGGCTAATATAAAATGCATTATTTCTTAAAATCCGTTCTTTCGGTTTAGATTTAATTTTGCTCAATTGTACCCTCTAATGTCACAAACAAAACGTGTAATCGCTTTCTCTCCTAAAATTCCAGTCGTGAGTTACCGGTTTAAAATGCAAATGGATATGGGCTGTTATAAAATACATTATTTTTCAAAATCTGCTTCTTTTGGTTTTGATTTAATTTTGCTCAAATGTAGCCCCTAAAGGTTCAAAGATAAGGTATTAATCGCTATCTCTCCAAAAAAAGTCAGTTCGTAAATTACCGGTTTAAAGTTGAAAAACTCGACTATGGGCTGTTATAAAATGCATTATTTCTCAAAATCAGCTATATAGATTTAGTACGAATTTTAGTGAAACCTAAAAATTAATTCGACCCAAACCCGTGTGCAAAATCGCAAGTAAATACATATTACTTCATGAATAATTGAAATAAACGAAATTAAATTTTTACTGTCATCATTAATGCAGGATCAAATACGATTTATACGGAGGAAAATAAATTATTTTCAAAGACGTTGTCAATGATTTGCTTTCATTTTTCGATTGTCACCTACCGATCTGACATTTTTGGGTAACGAATAGTTTTGGTTAGTTTTTATTAAAGACGGTGAGTTAGAAAGTTAGTGCAATCCTTCTTCACGTTTATTTAGTTCTTTATATATTTAGTACAAAGAAATCTTCTTGTAGCCATATTCTCCCAAACGCTCTTTGAGTATAAATCAAATAAAAAAAGTAAAAAATTGAGAGGGGGGTTGGAGATAATGTCATTGGGAATATAGGCCTAGTAGTAGGGTCTAATGTTTGCAGAGTATTTTTCAAGATTAACAATTGGCTGGGGAAGAAAGTGGTGGCGAGGAGGGGGGCAATATATAGCACGGTTCTTTATTATTAGGTTAATATCGGGCTGTCATCAATCGAGGCGTCAACTTAAACCCAAGGGAGAACATCTTGTGGGGATCTTAAGGCTGACCTCTTCTTTCTTTCTTTTTCTTCTCTCATTTCTCGGTCTTCGCGGTTCGCCATTCTTTTTTTTTATCGCTTTATATGTTCTTAAATAGATTGAAAGTAGCTTTTATATATATATATATATGTGTGTGTGTGTATTATTTTTGGTGGTTTTAAAGTTATTGAATATGGTTTGGCATTAATGGAAGTTGATTTAAACACTTGAAACGTTAATGATGGTGAATATCTGATTAAACCTTGTCATAATATGAAAAATCCATCACTGACAAAACAAAAATTTTTATAGAGGTTATTCGGTTATTTGACACCCTTTATATGAACAATAAATTACTTATCAAGGATACTGATAAAACTTCCTTATCAAGTTAATAAAACACTTTTGGTCGGAGGGGAGGGAATAATTTTATTGCTTAACTCTGTTCTTAAACACTATTTAAACTTACACAAATAAAGAGCGAAAAAAACGTTACACACACTTTTGCACCCATTTCCAGAACCAAATACAAAAGAACTATAAAAAATTGTCACTTAAACTGTCAATCAAATAGTGAAAATGGCTTTAGGCGCCTTTTATGAAAGGGGGCGCTTTATGAAAGGTTATAAATGCTGCTTAAGTTGTGCCATAAATACGTAAATCTTATTTGATTAAAATAGAAATTTTAATGACAGTCATTTTTTGCCTATTATTTCTGTACGGTAATATTTTTTTTACTTCCAATTTTGAATCAGATTTATGACAATAATATTCACTTTTCACTAAAATGTGTGCCATTTACATTTCACAAAAATGTTTGTCAATAATACTCACATTTCACTAAAATGCGTATTATTAATTTCATATCCCACTAAAATGTGTGCCATTTATATTCACTTTTCACTAAAATGTGTGCCATTTGTATTCACATTTCACTAAAATATGTGTCATTTGTATTCACATTTCACTAAAATATGTGTCATTAATATTCACACTTCACTTAAATGTACGTCTTAAAATTCACATTTCACTAAAATGTGTTTAATATTCACGTTTCCCTAAAATGTGTTTCATTAATATTCAAATTCCCCTAAAACGTGTTTCATTATTCACATTTCACTAAAATGTGTATCATTGATATTCACATTTCACTAAAATGGGTGTCAATAATATTCAGACTTCACAAAAATGTACATCTTAATAGTCAATAAAATGTGTTTTATTAATATTCACATTTCCCTAAAATGTGTTTCCCTAATATTCAGATTTCTCTAAAATGTATTTCATTGGTATTCATATTTCATTAAAATGTGTGTCATTAATATTCACATTTCGCTAAAATGTATGTCATTTATATATAATTATATATATATCTATATATAATATATATATATATATTTGCACTAATTAATATGCATTAATTAATGTATGGATATTTCACTAAATATAACCTATATATTTTTTATTTAATATATTTACACAATCCCTGATAATTTTTTTTTTTCAGTTTGTCTTAGAGAATTCTCTCAAAAAAAAGTAATACCTATTTTGTATGTACAGTAACCTTTTATTAGCATACCAAAAACAAAGACTTTACATTTGCAAAATGTCGTTTAAAATTTGTAACGTCCATTATCTCGGAAGTCCTAAAAAGGTTTCCATCTGTCATTCTATAATTATATATTTTATTTTAATCTAAATTTATTACAAAATTATTTTCTTCTGCTAATCCTTCCACCACGTCATTTTTAGTACGTCTGTAGCTACTACTGTACTACTGTACTACTGTACATATTTTTTACCCTGACAGGCTCTCTTATAGTTAGTACGGGCTTGGCAATCCCGAGGGAACCAATGAATCTACACCTTCTTTCATTTAATCTTTGGTTAGATCCCTCTCTTTCATCTTTTCTTTCATGTCTCTCTTGAGCAACTTTTCATCTTTTAAGATCCTGACGATATTATAGTGTTCGAGTATTGGGGTGGGGGGCGGTATTTTATACTCGTTTCTTACTTTTTTATGACTTAAAATTTATTCCAATTATAATATAATATTTTCAATATATAATCAAGATGCAATTTAAATGTATAAAAGTGAATTAACTGATTTCTATTTTTAGATATAGAAAAAGGTTTAGGATGTTCACTGGTAATTTAACCAGTGAAATTTTTATACGTAAAAATCTTCATACTTTTTTACTTTCATCGTTATATAGTTCAATAGTTTTGCCCGACCTGTCATCCATTACTTACAATGTTCTTACTTGTTCTCTCAAGTACTTTATTCTTGGATTCTAAAGGTATCTCCTCTGATTTGAAAAAAAGGCCCTTCCACATTAATTCCAGTTTAAGCTTTGTTAACTTTCTATAAGACATTCTGTTTCATTTTTAAGATTATTATTTACGAAATTTGTATATTATGTTTGTTTGTTATCTAAGGACCTTCTTCCTTGTTTATATTTAAATTAATTTAATGTTAATTTTTAAATATCATTATTTTATAATTCACAAAACGTGATGAAAATGATTTGTCCACTTATTATATCGATGTGAAAATATAATTATATCGGAACCAATAAAACAACGTTGTATTAAATGGCTTTAAAAAAACAGAAATGAACAGAGGGTTAAAAAGAAATGGAATGAATTCGTTCAAACTTTACGTGGCTATAAAACTGTAATCACGGATAATCGCGTTAGTCTATGGTAATACACAATTAATTGAGAAATATCCAATTTTCCCGTTCGTTCTTGCTTTAAAAATCACGGCGGCGTAGATTGAAAGCAATCAAATTAAGATGAAGTAAAAAAAAAAAATCTAACTTAAAGAGGGTTGGCACCCCTGTATTGAGATAAGCGGTAAACCACGAAATATCAAAGATACCCTCCGTATCGTTCTTTTTTGTAACCTTTCAATATCCTTTCAAGCGTAACTAAACCATCATCCCGCAATTCACGACTTGATTTTTTTTTAACAGAAGGGGGAAGTCAAAGTTTTCTCCGAAAGCAATTGAATTATAATGGAAGACATCAAACGTTTCCGATGTACCATATTGTTAACGAACCGTGTTTTGCTGTGCAGTGTGAATTCTATTTTGTAGGTTGAGAGCAATTACTGTTGGAAAAAGTGCGTCAAGAGACGATTATTGATTTTATCTATAAGACTATGAGTCATCCTAGCAAATTATAATTCGTAGCACATAATACTGGCAACCATAGTTCGTTTACAAAAACGAATTGCAAGGGTTATATTAAGGGAAAATGGAACTGAACCTTCACTTCTGCATTTTCTACAATTAAAAATACTCCCGATGAAATGTGTGTAGTTTATACAATTTTGAAAATGTTTTTGTAAGAAGCTGGAACGACTTTAGTAATTTTAATTATCAATTAAGTGATAAATGAAGGTTTTTGTTTCTCAAGCTAAATTGACCAAATATCAGCAATTTTATTCGTGCAAAGCTCCAAGACAATATAATTTTCTTCAAACTGAATTAAAAAACTAAAAGTTTTTCAAGGTTCTTAAAAGAATTTCTATTTTCTACTTAAATCAATGCTCAAAATGTAGATTGGTTATTAATGTGTATGTTTTCTTGTTTAATCAATCGACACATGTATGTGGGTAAGAACCTATTATTTAAGGCAAACTGGTATAATATAATGTGTCCTGCTGTTTAAAATTGTGAATGTGTGAGTTTGTGATTGTGAATTGTTATTTTTATTATTATTTGAGTTCGTTTCAGCCCACTGTAAGCTACTCAATTTCTTTTCGCGTCGGTATTCTTTCGTTCTCTCACTTCTCCTGGTTTTTTCTTCTTACAAGATTCCTCTCTCCACTGTTTTTTTTCCTCTCGTAAGAATAGAAAATTTCGCTCTTTCCAATCCCGATCTTCTATTTCCATCTCTCCTATTCCTGCTTTAACCAGGAATTTTGATATTCTTTGATCCATAGGATCTGTACTTTTTTGTTTTCTTGGTAGAATATGATTTTTTTGCCCAGTAAGTCTTTGTCCGTTCTTTTTTTCCCCCAATGGCCGTGACTAGGTTTTCACATTTTAAATACTTGGTTTCTTTTTAACTTGTAGATGATTGATTCTTCTGCTGTTTTCCTGGGTTTCTTAAGAATTTTTCTCTTTTCATTTTGTCTCTGTAGTCTTTTTTGAGCAGCCAGTCTTTGTCCATTCTTTTCTTCTCAATGGTCGTGACTATGTTTTCACATTTCAAATATAGCTTTTGGTTTCTTCTTAACTTGTAGATGTGTGATTCTCCTGCTGTTTTTCTGTGTTCTACAGTTGTTTTCATTCTTCTTTCTTCCAGTCTTTTTGGCTAGTCTAGTCTTTGTATATTCTTTTCTTCTCAATGGTCGTGACTATGTTTTCACAAGTGGTTTCTTCTTAACTTGTAGATGTGTGATTCTCCTGTTGTTTTTCTGGTTTATAGCATCTTAAAGACTTCGCTTTATCTTTCTGTCTCTTCTAGTCTTTTTCTCAAAATCTTATCTGCTGGGTATCGGCATTTTGGTTTTATTACAGTGTTATACTCCCTAATTTTTACTTGAACGTATAGGAATTTTGACTTCTACGACTAGTTGTTCGTTTTTGTTTGGGGTGATTCTTTCCCCAAATATTTGAAGCTCTGGATTCTCCTGATGTCTCCGTATTTGGTTTTTATCATTTTTTCATAGCTCTCTTTGACCAGACTTATGTATTCTGATATCTCGAAAGATATTTGTAGCCCTTTCTTTTTGGTTATTATATATATTAGTTGTGTACAAATAAAAAATAATCTATGAGCAGATTTATTATTCTGTCAACTTTGGAGTGTTAAATTTAGTTAATTTTTAATTTTTTTTCTAAGCTAAGATTTCATTATAGGTTGACCTTATAAATGTAGCCCTAAATTTCTATCCTTTCTTTAGATGATGGTAACACCACAGCAGGCCTAATTTATTTGACAATGAATTATCCTTAGCATAGTCAGTTTTATTTAATAATGTGTAGGTTTTAGTACTTTTATCTTTGTTATAATAAGTTGCTTTTTTTCATTTTATTTTCGTTGTTACAATTATAATGTAAATTAATAAAAATTCAATCCTATTTCTAGGTCATTTAGCTATTAGTCATATCGGGTAGTGTCAAGTACAGCTGTAAAATATAATTTGATTGGACTACTCGTAACGTCACTACCTCTCAGGGGTTCACCTATAGCAATGACTACATAAATACTATAAGACACGACATGGCCATGTTAAATATTCTACGCTTATTCTTGAGTTGTCCAATACCCGTTAGGTCGCTCTGCTAGAGAATCTGAAGTTGATGTGACTGGCGCTAGGTGGCTCTACGGTCAAACAATGTTTCAGTTGCGCACTGATGCCACATATGGGACCAGAGATGCGAGGGAAGGTCGAGAATCGCTTATCTCAGCGCACGAACTGACAACACTGACTATGCTGTGTCAACAGTTGTACAGTCTCAACCAAGTGGGATGCGTACAGTCAAGCACCTGCTGCTAGCGCTTTCTGATAGCTGTGTGTCAAATTTGTGACGAACAGCACCCGTAAAGCGTAGACTATTTCCCTATCCTATGTCGTGTCTTATAGTATTTATGTAGTCATTGCCTATAGTGAGTACAGGTGTGGCTATCCCACATAGGTAGCCTAATTGGATTTACACCTTTCTTCGTCATACTTAGGTTAGATCCCTCTTTTTCATTTTTCTTTTCGTCACTCTTGACCACTTGTTCTCTTCAGCAACAGGTGATTATCAACACATAAGTGATATGGACTGAACGAATTTCATCTGTTGAAAAATTATATTAAAATAAACGAACATTTCTATAAATTAATTGCACTTTATATGTATGTAAACTAATCTCAAGCTGTCAAGAGATTGTAGGAGACAGTGCTTCTTCTAAATAACTTTAGGAAACTCCTAAAGCTAGTGTATATGCATATAAATAACGACTGCTGCATACATAATAATATATATCCCAATGTCTATACACGGCATAAAGATATGATGGGGTGAGGCGTTGATAGTAAATTCCTCTCAAGGGTAACATTACAAGATTTATGTGCAAGCATCAACAAGGCAAGGAGAAGAACCTGATAGAGCCGTCAGTTGGTCAATATGTATCATCCTATATTTAATGTCGATACGTCAATTAATCGTAAACACAAGGTAAAGAATCGAGAGTATTTATTAAATTATTTAGTCTCTACTATCATTTTAAGTCTCGATACGCCAATTAATTTTAATAAACAACTCACGGGGCAAAGAGTTTTGATAAAATTGAGCCTTTATCATCCTACACTTAGTGTTCATACGCCAATTAATTATAATTCACAACTCGAAGAACCAAGAGTTTGATTAAATTATTAAGTCTCTACCATCGTATATTTAGTAATTATCCAAAAGTTTTCATTAAGTTAAGTCTCTATCATATATTTAGTGTAGATAGCCAATTAATTGTAATTTGCAACTCAATGATCCAAGAGTTTTCATTCAATTAAGTCTCGATCATCATATTTAGTGTCGATACGCCAATTGATTGTAATTAACAACTCAATTATTCAAGCATTTTAACTAAATTAAGTCTCTATCATCCTGTAATTAGTGTAGATATGCTAATAATTGTAATTCACAACTGAAGTAACCAAGAGTTGTGATTTAATATTAAAAAATTTTAAAAGTCTGCAAAATCGCAATAAGAGGCTATCTTTGTGTGAAATGTCATTACGTTTCCTCGAGTCGATATTTCCCCAATATAAACAGACCTTATTTCCACCTTACGATCGCGTACTTATCCTACAATAGAAAAATAGTAATAAAAGTGCTTCTTTTAATGAAAAAGTCCTACATTTCCTACAAAAAAATATTAGGGAAGTAAAAAAATTCTTAATGAAAATCCTTCCTTTCACCTACTTATAAAAAAATTAAATAATAATAATATAACTTTTAATGAAGTCCTACGTTCTACTTTTACTTAATTGTTCTTACAAAAAAGTAGGAAAAGTACTCTCACCTACGTTTTCCTGAAAAAAATAAATAAAGGGTAATTGCTACTTCTAATGATTTTATAAGTATTTTACTTCATACTTCATCTACTTTTCAGTATGCAATGTTAGTCAGATTTTCATATAATTCGGAATAATTTTTAATATTTATAATGGCTTTGGGTAACATTTTAACGAAGAAGAGTTTTAATAATTGGGTTTTCATGGTTAAAATGTCACGTTTTCCCCTTTGAAATGAGCAACACTTCAATCACCAATTGAATAAAACACATTGTTTCAGAATAAACACATTATTTATAAAAAGCGATATATCAGTGACTAATTATCATCAGTTACACGTAGAGAGACCTTCCTTATCTATGTTAATCTGTTTTCTTTCATGGTTCTGTATTTGTACGATTATTGCTCCTTTTAACATGAGAGATAAATACAAATATTTTGACGACTGCAACAACGTCATTACTGCCAGCAGTCATTGACTATCGATCTTAACCCACCGACATCGATGCCCACATAAAAGGATTACCGTTTATACATATTTGTTTTCGCCATTCCGACTACTGATTAATAATTAAATATATTATAAGACTTACTTAAATGTTTAAAGAACTTGTGTGTTTGTTATGTGTCGTGTGTTCGTAATTTCTATTTTAAACTAAGACAACGGTAATACCCGCATAACACTTGAAAATGGCTGAATAGCCGAAACGGCCGTAGTGAGATAATTACAGACAAACTAGACTATTGTGACGGTAAGTCTTATAACATATTTAATTACCGTTTAATTCGATTAGGGCTAGAATAACGGATGCGTTGAGGTCTGCGGGTTTCACGTGAAAACGAGCTCTCACTTCATGTACGAAAACTCGTTGACAATCCATACTGTACAAAATATGAATGATTTTTGATCCCTAGTCTTTACATTGTATTACAATTTAAGTTGCTTGCTTATAATAATATGAACATAGATCTTGAGTTTGTTATTAATTTCTTTAATTCATGTATTGCTCTGATTTTAGTGTCCATGTTTTATTTATTTTCTCGAGTTTCTTTTTTGTGTTTTCGTTTATTGCTTAAAGCTTCAATGTTTGCTTCCATGTTTTTACGATTTCTTCTGTTTTTTATTTCTATTTTATATTTACCTATTTCTCTTCGTTACCTATACTCTAATGATAAGACGTTAATTTTTAATCTCTGAGTGTCATTCACTCGATAAAAGTAGGGGACGTGAACGTCTTACCTAGAGAGTGCCTGTTTGATACTGTTTTATTTTTGTTACTGTGAGGGCAAGGACGCTAGGGAAGGAAAGGGTTGGGGGAGGTAGGGGGTTACTAAGAAAATAATTAAAAATCCGATTAACGACTGGCAGCAAAGCCTGGGACTGTGTTTATATTAGAGTAGAAAACAGATGTGAAACCATTAAGATAATCGTTCGCTTCGGAGAAGAAAAGAAGATTACACATTGTATTCCCTCTCCCTCCTCGATTCTTTTCTTAAATGAGCTTAACGCACTCCTAGTTATATTTTATCTGTTTTTTTTTCTTTCTCTTCGCTTTTTTCCCTTGTTTAAATTATGAACTTCAGTATTGTAAAAACATCAGAATTAAAACAGCACAATGTAAAGTGTCTAAATAAAGATGGCAGTTGGTATCGTGTTTGGGTTTCCAACATACAAATTATATTATATAACCTGTATTAGCTGATTAAAGTGAGATTAAGGCCAGCTGCATACTAGAGCGATAAGATACTTAAAGTCGTAGCGATACACGATAGATATCTTATACGATAGGAATCACTAGAGTGCGTTCAAACCGTGTTGTAGTGGCTAAATAGGTACGATAACGACACCTGTCGTAAGATATATGTATTCAGTGACACACTCGGGATGTCTCTTCTCTCAGTACGATAATTCAATAACATGTCTAGAGTTACACTGAAGATTTAAGTTTCTTAATTTCTTTTATCAATAATGTTGCTTGCGGAAAGACTACCATGAAACTGACGTGAATAGTTTAGTCTAGAAGACCGTTGTACCTGATTTAAAGGAAAGTACACGAGTTGCAATAAAAAAATGGAAACTTTCAGAGCATATTCTATCAAATTCTTTTCATGTTGAGATAATTCGCTTGCAACTATTGCGGAGCTGAGTCTCACATTCAATAAATAATATACTGTACTAAATACCTCCTTCTATCCTGTTTTTCAAAAACGTCATCTTGACAGCAAGAGCATATGTTTACAACTGACTCGAAAAAATATGGCTCCTGCCAACAGATCGTATCGCTTTGGTGTCTAGCAAAATTATCTTAAAATAAATCTACTCATCTTAATGATCGTTCGATAAACATCGCTCTAGTGTACAACTCTAAGACTTTATTAATTCAAACTTATTAAAAAATAACAATATACATGAAATTGTGCTATAAGCCTAATTGCCGTAGAGAAGCGTACCTATTATTAAAGTGGGTATGAACGAAATATTTTAGTCTTATGATGAAGTAAACAATAACTGCTGAAAAAAACATGACGTAAACTAACTGTACAAACGAGTATAACTAATGCGTGCACCGTGCGTTATACACGGTGTGCAGGCAGATGCCGTAAAAATAAACTCGGCACTGAAGGGCCTAGTCCGTCTAGACGACTTTTCAAATGGATAATGTGTGATTAGCATATCGAATTCCTGTCGTTGTTCTAGCATTATCGAGCAGAGTTCGCTAGGTTCCCAATTTCACGATGCTGGATCAACACGTTAAAGTATAGAGCGTCTGTGGAATCTCATAGTCGCGAAACGAGAGTACCAACCACTAGACCGGCTTGGGGCTCTTCGTTATTAACACTTTTCTTTATTTGTTTGAACCCCACAAGGAGTCCAGTTAAATTATCCGTTTTAAGTGTCAAACTTTGAAACCCTCAAGGAGTGAATGACATAAAAATCTTACCGAGGGAATCACTTTGTCATAACGTCTATTCAAAACCCGAACACATTTAACATTTATATTGCACATGATTACCTAACCTAACTTATACGATTTTGATCCCTCCCCCTTTTTGTACCTTTCCAAACAGGTATATGTCAAACATTACGCTTGCTCTTTTTTTTAGTCTTATTTTTCACTAGATTATCGTAAAGATGTTTTACTTTTTGTATTTAGGCAAAACATAACTTTTGAGTCGTGAGATCCCCATGATTCCCATTATCATAACGCGGTTAGAAAGACATTCGATGATAAATTTTAATGAAAACTAAGAATTTCGGTCGAGATTTGTAAGCGACAACACGAACGTTTAGATAAGGTTGATTAACATTATGCAAGCATAAAGTAACTGTGAATATGTTTTAGTTATAGAACATACGTAGAGTGCGTACTGATTCAGATGTGCACTTAGGTACTTGGCTGACAGAGGGCGAGGTAACGAAGCGAAGACTAAGAAATATGACTTTGTATACAACAGATCCGTACAAAGGAGTTGTTAGTTAAATATGCAGTACATAGGCTACAAGCTTTCTCTTCGTTTGCCTGGTTTCTGCATACATAAGTTATGTAGAAATGTAGATAAATGGACAAATAAAACGTAAATTACAGAAATATGTAAATATATAAATACACGAAGAGTGATACGCTTTATAAACAATGAAATGAAAAAGAAAAGAAGGAAAAAAAAACAACGGATGGATGGATGCTTATTTATACAATTAATTATGAAGATTAAAGGATGATATGTTAAACCAAATCAGAAGAGAGGCCGATCACGAATGACAACAAATCACATTAATCGGATAGGAATGGTAAATTATTATAAGAACTAAATATATACTTATAGTGTTCCTTCTCAGCATAAAAGAAGGAAAAGAGCAAACAGATTATGAGAATTTTTTAAAGTCCTTGAAAGAAAAACACAAGATTACGATCGGTCCTTTCTGTGCGTGAAAGAGAAAAGAACGCATACATTATTTCTATGCTTGTAAGAGAAAAGAGTAACCAGACTATGAGGAGTCTTTCCATAACAATGAGGAGTCCTTGGAGGATGAAACAAAGATTACGATCAGTCCTTCCGGGCGTAAAAGGGAAAATAACGCATACATTATTTCTATGCTTGTAAGAGAAAAGAGTAACCAGACTATGAGGATTCTTTCCATAACAATGAGGAGTCCTTGGATGATGAAACAAAGATTACGATCAGTCCTTCCGGGCGTAAAAGGGAAGAGAACGCATACATTATATGACGTCTTTCTACTCCTACAAGAGAAAAAAAATGGTCAACCTAGACTAGTCAAATTAGATATAAGTTATGTTTAAAATTTATCCACATTTAACGAGAGCATTTCAATTATTTTTGAATATTTCTTTATTGCACTGGGTTAGTATGTCTATCTAAACCTTTGCTTCTTTTTCTAGGTATGACGC